>CAWUFW010002408.1:1800000-2232763 GCA_963921515.1 Calotriton arnoldi
TCACTAATGCCAGCAAACCTCTAGCCAATTTTACTATGGCTATTTACACCAAGTTGGAGCAGCTAAATCAGCTCATAAAGCAGACCCAAGCATTTGCCATAGATAAGCCAGTTTGGTGTCAAAGCAATCCAATTGTGGACAAAATTGCTAAATTACCAGACGTAATGAATAAACTAGCAAAAGACCTAAGGGAAGAAGCTTCTACAAATGCCCTAATTAGAAGAGAGACCCCTACAAGTGAAATAGACTGACCTCGAAAAGTCCTCCGGTCCAATAGCACAGGAGCACGCAGTGGAGGATAGATCCCCCACGGAAAAGCTACTTCATATACAGAATTTAAAACATAATCAAAAAGATAAGCTGAATTTAAATTGAAAGCAAACCTCAAGGAATATAGGAGTTATAGAAACTAGTATAAATGAGGAACTGTTAATGGAGGAAGCTGGAAGATCTGAGGGCTCGGCTTGTCCTGAAGTAAAGGCGCACCTGAATCCCCTCGGAGGATAACTCCACAGCATGTGGCGTGATGCCCTCTCACTCAACGGATTGCAGTAAAATTAAACATGAAAATAATAACAACAATACTAATTTTGCCCAGGATGAACTGTGAGATGGCCTATCAAGGACAAACAAAAAGCACTTAAAGAAATGTAATAAGAAAGGGCTAAACAAAATTATCCATCAGCCTAGCATGGCCACATGAGGATCGTTTGGTATATCTATTATCTGCCCAGAGGAGAATCCAAGAAGTCACGCAATCCTATCTCTCCCTTAGGATCATATTGGAGTTGCCTTATTACATTTTATAAGTGGAATTTCTGAATGGGAAGCAATAACCAGTCCAGGTTTGGAGTCTCTGGAATCACAATTTAAAATCCTAACTTATGGTGAAGTCAGATTTTAAATTGCCATTCTGAAAATGCCACTTTTAGAAAGTTAGCATTTTTTGTGCCTTAGCCATTTGGTGCCTTTAGCCTGTCTCCGGTCACAGGGCTGGGTGTCATTGGCAGTTGGACTTTGTGTATTCCTCCTAGACAGTCACACACATTGGGAGCTTAGGTGTCACTGGATGTGCCATCACTGGCATGATGGGAGAAAGTAGCTGGGCCCAGCCTCACTTACACCTAAATAGGCTGTGTCTTGTCTCCACACAAAGGGCTGGCATGCACCGTGTAGTTAGTCTGGAGCCAGGGCAGGGAAGGCAGGATGCTGGTGAAAGCTCGATAAGCTTCTCCTCCACTTCCAAGGCACAACTGGTTAAAATACGGGACCTCAGATACCAACCTTTTAGTACATTTCTGGACATGTGGATACTCTGCCAAAAAGAAGGACTGTTGTGCTGCTGAAGGACTGCCATTCTGCTGGACTGCACTCTGTTGAATTCTTGCTTTCCTGTGCTGGCCTGCTACCTGCTGCCATCTTGTGAGGGTGAGAAGGACTGGACCTGCATCTCTTGAACCCAGAACCATGAGTGACTCCAAAGGCTAGTTGGCCTCCAGATCTGAAGCCTCAGGGACACAACAGGCTTCGGACAACCTTGCATCTGCACCTGGACTCTGCCATCTGTGAGTCTACCCTGCCAAGTGGTGCCATCCCGGTCCTTGACCTTTGAAAGTGGGCTTAAGGTGTTTTGCCAGCCTCTGTGGATCCAGCGAAACTGACACATTTCCTCTGCTGCGCAGTGCAACTCCAAGCTTAACTGATGCACCCCTGCTGCTGTGGTGATTAGACCTGTAGCAAAGACTTGCATCACTGCCACAACCTGCATCTCTTTTGGAACTGGACTTGCGCAACGCACCTTCGCTGTGGCCCTCGCATCTCTCGACAGCTGCCTCGACGATGGCGCGGGACCTCACATCACACCTTCGCAGCTCTTTGGAACCGACGCATTGCACCGACCACGTGCTGCATCCCTGATGCCCAACTTTGCATCCCATGCCCTATTGACAGAATCCTTGATGGCGACGCAACAGTACCTCACACCACAACCTTCATCATCTCAGAACCGATGCATCACTTCGGCTGTGTGGCGCATCTTTGACATGGATCCTCACAAGGCTCCACAACCAGGATTTAATGTGCTTTATTCAGTGGGCCTAACTGGGTCCCTGTAGCCAGTTTACGCTCCATCGCAGTGAGCCTGAATTTATGACTTTGTCCTGGCCCGGTATGATCAGATATCCACAGTTGGTGCTTTGTGCTTTTTAGCGCTATTTTCACTGAAATCTTTAACATTTAATATCTCCTGTTCTACACGTTGGATTTTTGCCATTTTGGTCTGGTTTTATTTATTTAAAAATTACTCTTTATTTCTAATACTGTTGTGGGCTCGTTTTTGTGGTGTGTTGTCACAGTGTTACTGTTTGAATTGTTGCACAAATACTTTACACATCATCTCTAAGTTAAGCCTGACTGCTCTGTGCCAAGCTAACAGGGGGATGAGCTCAGGTTAATTTTGGGTTTGCTTGTGCCTTACCCTGATGCGGATTGTGGTTGCTGCTTGACCAAGGCCTGCATCCAAGACAACCAGCAACCCAATTTCTTGCACTGGTGTTCAGCGGCAAGGACTGGACTTGTGTTTGTGCAGTGCCATACAGTAATTTTGTGTTACACTACCACCCTACATAAATAATCTAAGACCAATTTGAGTTTTAAATTCTCCTTGATTGACTTATTTTTGTATTTTTTAAAAATCTACCCTACTTCCTACTACTGGTCTGTCTAAAACCATACCTGCAGTAATGGAGTTTGAGCTGGCCAACCTGGAAAACTACCCACTGGGTGAGCTTAAACAGTTCTGCCAGGAAAGGGGACTACAAATGAAGAAGGGCACCAAAAAAGTTGGAGCTGCAGAAAGCTCTGAGGGCCTGGACAAAGGTCCACCAGTTGATGACAGCCACAGAGTAGCCGGAAGACAAGGATGACCCGGGTTTACCTAACATCTACCGCCCGATGTCCCTTTTGCCTGCACCAGCGAAGATGCTTGAAAAATTGGTCCAACATCAACTGACCAATTTCATTGATAGACGCGGCATTTTACATGAAACGCAGTCTGGATTCCGGACAGGCTTCAGCATGGAGACAGCCCTGCTAGGTGGCAGAGTCTATAAGAATGTCGGTGGACGCGGGAGCCTCAGCCATGTTAGTGCTGTTGGACCTGTCTGCCGCATTCGATACGGTGGATCACCATATTCTACTTGCCAGGCTTAAAAGCGCAGTAGTAGAAGGGTCGGCCTTGACTTGGCTAAAATCCTATCTTAGTGACCGTACGCAATGGGTCACTCTTCACCCTTTCAAGTCAGATGCCAAACCTCTACGCTGTGGAGTACCACAGGGATCAGCTTTGAGCCCTCTATTGTTCAATGTATATCTGGCTCCCCTCTTCTCGCTTATTGCCAAATGGGAAATAAAAGCTATTTCCTACGCGGATGACACCCAGCTGGTATTCTCTTTCAAGGACCACTCAGCAAACTCCTTTGCTAGATTTAGGGGTTGCTTGAAGGACATCGCCAGCTGGATGCACAACAATAAACTAAAGCTTAACGCAGAAAAAACTGAGGTCCTGTTTTTTGGCAAGGCTCCCCACCCGGTGGCTGAACTGTGGTGGCCGGAGGAAATGGGACCTCCCCCCTGCCCCTCGATCTCGGCAAAAAACTTGGGAGTAAAATGGGAACCTGACCTGACGTTCTCAACACAAATTCACCACATGGCAGCCTCCTGTTTTGGTGTATTGAGAAGCTTGAGAAAATTTCTACATATACTGCCAATGAGCTGCCGCAGGTCCGTTGTTCACGTATTAGTGACATCTAGGCTGGACTATGCTAATAGCCATTACCTGGGACTGCCTGCACATCTGATCAAAAGACTGCAGATGGTGCAAAACGCGGCTGCGAGATTGATCAGAAGAGTACCTTTTAGATATCACATCTCTTCGCACATTAAACAGCTCCATTGGCTACCCGTGGCTAAACAGATTGAATTCAAATCGCTGACGGTAGCTTTCAGGGCTCTGAAAGGTGACTGCCCCAGCTACATTAGGAAACGTATCCGGCCCTATCTGCAAAAACGCTTGCTTAGATCGAACTCCCAGAACTTGCTCTGCGTACCTCAATACTTAAAGGCACGCATTGGGGGTAGATCTTTCACAGTGGTTATAAGCAGATTATGGAATTCTCTCCCAGTCAAGCTTCGCCTAATTCAATCATAATCTGAGTTCAGGAAAGCACTGAAGACCTGGTTATTTAACCAGAGCTAGTCTATCTAGCTTTATACCTTCCTGCTTGTATGTCGTTAGCACCGGGACACCTCTGTTAGAGGTAGCTGTTGTGCTTTACAAATTCACTTTATTATTATTATTATCTGGAGGGATTAGTCTCATCCCCTGATTTGGATCCCCCTGTCAGATTAGGAAGCAGTGTTTCATCAGAGTAGCTGCCAGTCTGCCTGTCAGCCAGAGTAGCTGGCAGCCAGGAAGTCAGAGAGGGAGTTTCAACTGCAAATAGCCAAATTAAAAATGGACGAGAAACTTGCATTGGAACATTTGGCTCCTGAAAGAAGTCTGAAAGAGCTGGAGCATTGGACAAAACAAGAAAATTCCAGAAAAGTGGCAGCACTACCTCAGTGTCTGAAGGTGATAAGAAGGTCCGGATCCACAAATTCTTGGTACCCAGTTATGTGTGGGGGGATGATATTGATAAATGGTTTTCAACTTATGAGGTGCCCTGAGGGTACAGAACATCGCAGAGGAGTACTAAGGGGGTGAACTGTGGAAGCATATTCCTCCAGTGGGGAAGGACATTCTTCTGACCCTAGAAGTAGAGTACCAAACCAGGTGCACCCCCATGAAAGCCATTCTCTTAGCTAAGTTTGGGCTGACCCCTGAAAAGTATCACCAGGGGTTCAGGGAGAGCCACAAATTCCCCAATCAGTCTTGGGTGAATTTCCTGGACTACTCCAGAAAGGCACTGAAAGGCTGGGTCAGGGACAGCAAGGTCAATGACTATGATAGGTTGTACAACTTGTTTCTCAAGGAGTACATACACAATATTTGTTTTTACAGAGCTGCACCAGCACCCAATGGACAGCAAAGCTGACTGACCCAAGAAAGCTTGCTGAGGAGGTGGACCTCTTGAATAGCAGGGAATTTCTTTGCTCAATCTCTGCCCTCAATAACTTTGATCGTCTCACAACCCTAGGACTAGTAACCATTGTACTTTCAGCACCTCTGATTTGTGGAGCCCTTCATCCTGTTTTCCTATATAATTTCAAATCAAATTACGCAGTAGTCTGTTCAAAGCCCCCCAACCAGACACCTTTTTGCTTATGATTTTCACTACTACTCAAAATCAACTTCCCAGGTTTTCACCCACTAAAATTATTACTTATTCCTGACACTTTGTATTGCTTAAGGTTCATTCACATAGACTATTATCAACCCATGTTTTGAAAATTCCCTTTCAGAACCTTCTTCCTTCTAGGTTTCGACCCATATCTAGTCTACATTGGTGTAGCAAAATTATTTCAAAATGTTGCTTCCTAATATATTCAGTCTTTTATAAATAAAATTACCCTCTATATTACCTTAGAAACAGTTCCCACTCTGTTTGTAGGCTACTACCAAGGACTGGGGGCCCGATTCACAGAACTAACTTAAGACAAAATCCTAAACTTACTTCCATTTTGGTATTCACAGAAGGCACTTACTCATTTTGGTATTCACAGAAGGCACTTACTTACTCATTTTGAGTAACTTACTCATTTTGTGTAACTTACTCATGTTGTGTAACTTACTCATTTTGAGTATTCACAGAAGGCACTTACTCATAAATGAGTAAGTGCCTTCTGTGAATACTAAAATGAGTAACTTACTCATTTTGTGTAACTTACTCATTTTGTGTAACTTACTCATTTTGGTATTCACAGAAGGCACTTACTCATCAATGAGTAAGTGCCTTCTGTGAATACCAAATGAGTAAGTTACACAAAATGTGTAAGTTACTCAAAATGAGTAAGTTACTCAAAATGAGTAAGTAAGTGCCTTCTGTGAATACCAAAATGAGTAAGTGCCTTCTGTGAATACCAAAATGGTAGTAAATTTAGGATTTTGTCTTAAGTTAGTTCTGTGAATCGGGCCCTGGGTGTTGAGTAGGCCTGTTCTATCACTTCCTTGATTGTGCAAGGAAAGGGCAAGTCTTAGCAGTTGACACAGCGCCCCCTTCACAGAATAGTATATCTGGAAGGTGCAAAGTGTCACAAGAAGCTCCCAGATAGGAGGAAAAACATGAAGGGTAAAATATTAATTTACCCTATACTTTACCGTAGGAAGATAGCCATACCAACTGTGAAATCTTCTTATGGTAAAGTTAAGAGAAATGTAAAAAGGTTTATTTAACTCAAAAAATAGTAAAAAAGTTTGTATCTACATTATTTTTTTCATTTTTTAAAAACATTTGCAAAAGAAAAATACAGCCAAAAATAAAACGCCTCATAGTGTGCAAATTGGTTTGCATATCATAGGATACATCTATAAATTTATATCATTAGAAGTGTGACACAACAGAGTGATACATTCACTGATAGCAATAACAATGAAGAAAGTTACAGTGCATATATTTCACCAGATCGTCAGACAAGAGATAGATCTAGCATGTAATTGCCACGATTTTTCCCAACCACCGGCACAGAGTCCCACCTACACATCATCTCTTGCTTCTGCAACTTCATTATCAGAGATAGAGGCTATCTCCATCAGGAACGACTGTAATGGTGCCCAGAAGTTTTTGGGTCTGCTTGGTGGGGGTATAGTGGCATAGTAATTCTCAAGTAGAACAATACAGTAAATTAGGTTAGCCAGCCAAGAACAAGTTGTTGGTAAGTGATTCCTGCCCCCACACAAAGGCAAACCTCCTTTTTACTAACAATAGGACTCAAGACGCAAATCGTCTAATCTGACATGAGATGACAACCGTACAGCCCAGTAGAAGGAACATCAGGGATGCTGAGATTTTGAATCAGTCATGCAGCAAAGCTGCGCAAAGAAATCCCACCAGTACTTTATGTTAAATATTAATATAAATTATTTGTATATATTTTTTTTAAATGTAGAATAAAATTTAAAAATCTACATCACTATTAATTAATAATTACCACCTAAAGTAAACAACTTATTATGCAATATTAATTATTAAAAGTGATATGCAAAATTAAAGTAATTTAGTTCTATTTTTATAAAATTTAATGCTGCGTTATTTTATAAACTGGGAAACGGCTGCTAAACATTTTTCTTAATTAAATAATAAATATATTTTTTATCAGATATCTTTTAACATTAAAGTATATTTATTTATATTGTTAACTATTTTAAATAATTTCACATTATTTCCTGAAAGTTTTATTTTAGGTCATACAGCCACTGTTTTCTATGGGAGGTTATTGCAGCAGCAGTGTTTGGCCATGGGTGGTGCTGGATTTACTATAGCTTTGAGCTCAGGTAGTTTACTACTGATTTGGGCCCATTTGGCAGAAGTTACTTTAGAAGTGCAGTTTGTGAATAGAAATGAGCTCACTCTTTTGTGGGTGGGTGAATATCCCTCCCTCTCCCCTTCCATTAAGTTTCCTTACTCCTCGATAAACCTCTTTATTCGTAAATATTACGCATTTTGTAGCAAATACCCTCTGCCCTCCCCCACATTTACTAGTAAAACGTATACCTATGTGTGCAGACATCTCCACAGTCAGGGCATGTATAAATGATAGGTGAGGTGGCGGCGCAGACCTCTGCTGGTAGGTTTGTAAATAGCATTTCAATGTACGTTAGTAGTACTATTGTAGTATTACTAAATGTAATACAAAATGCAGTTTGTGAATAGGCCCCTTTCTAACAAAAGAGCAGTAGTAATGGGAGTGAACTTAGAGCTGAATATTAACAGTTGAGACAGAGTCTTATGAGAAGTGTTTCCAAGTTCGTTTGGAAAGCAAAGATATACAGAGTTCAATATAATGGGGTGTGAGATGCCTTGAAAAAAAGCAGGAAAAGGCTTCAATTGAAGATTTGCCCTTTCAAATCATGGATTTTGGGAATTAGTTGATTTCTGCTTCTGGTAATCATTTGTACATCTGTGAGTTGAAGTGTGTATTCAACTACGATGTAAGGCTGCTCTGAATAGTCTTATGAGTTATGACAACATACTTAAAATTAATTTTAATGGAAGACAGTAAAGCTGTTTCAGGATACTTTTAGCTTTCTGAGCAATAACACATTTGCCAAAATATTGACTGGACAATTGGTCAAATGATGGCAATTTTAATATGTATAGAATTATGGAAACCAAAATAACATGAGGAAGCCCATTTCATAACATTTATTTCACGATTCAATTGATATGCACAGGTATACCATATCCTTTTATACTGATTTTGGCCTCAGAACATATATTCGCTCTTGTAAAATGGCGGTTTCTAACTGCAGTAATTATCAATTATCTTCGAAGGTGCATTTATAGAGCCCATAATTACTTTAATGAGTAATCTGTAGATATCTTATTTGCCACCAAGGGGGTCCAACAGATGAAAACTTATATGAGAATGCAAGCATGCCTCCTACATCTATTAGTGTTTGCTAGTTAATTAATTAGAACTGTTAGCCTTAAAGATTCAAAGGTGGGTATAGGCCATCCGAATAAATAAGTACAGCATATCATGTGGTTACAAACAAATGATATTATTATTCAGGCAATTGCACTGCTGAACAATACGGATGTATTACAATTTTCAAAGGTACCTGGATACCAATTACATTTGTTTAAAACGAAAATATTGCATGGACATCTTTGCTGACAGCAACAAAGCACTGCAAGAGGGACTCAATTACTGTTCATATGAAAGAGACACAGGACATTCCAAGATCAATGACAATGGGAAGGAGCAAGAGGATGGATTGGTCATTGTTGGAGCTAAAGCATGGATGTGTTCTTTAAAGAAATAAATCATGGTAGGTGGAGCTTGGCTGTGGCAAAATGGGTGCTCCCTAGAAGAGCGCTGGGGATCGGCTGACAAACTGAGCTGGATCACTGTTCCAATGAGGCTATCTGCATTACAGCTTGCCAATCTGCCATGGCACCAACTACCTCACGCAACAGTGTCCTTTGTGTGAGGCAAACTGCCCTTCTTTGGTGTCGATAGTGCACAAAACCCAACCTAATTTGCTGCACCACTCTATGGAGATGTTACAGAGGTATGCTGGCCCTACACAAACCATCTCCACTTCTCAGCAAAGGAGCAGCCACCTTCATTGACATAGTCCGGTACTTTGCACTACCTCACTCCTGGTCTTTCAGCTTTGAAATGAGTTGGACCCTGTCAGTGACATCAGTACCCACTGCCGCATAGGGTTGAGCACGCCTCTTCCATTTGCATAGCAGAGGTGAAGAGTGTAAGTAGGCCCCGATACGTGCAGACTTGACTTAAGAAACTACTACTATGCCCTCCCCATGTCCACCTGGACATCCACCTCAAGGATACTGCACAGCTCAGGCTGATAGTGACACAGTGCTGCCGCTTTAAGATGATACTGAGCAAGCCTGTCTTTAGGACTATATATAATTTATGCCTGCCGACTAAGTGGCCTCAGCAACTGGGGACAGAGACAGTGCATGACCACTGGACTGTGACCGATTTCCAGCATACAAGCCCATTGATAAGGGCAAAGTGACTGGCTGCTGCGTTGTTCTTACAGCTTCACTCTGGAACTCCCCACGCAGCCCCGGGGACCACCACCTCCCTGGGGCTATATTCAAAATTAAAGTGTGGGGGGGCTTGAGCCCCCCCACACTGCCCCGGGGACCACCACCTCCCCGGGGCACTAATTATTTACATAGGGGGTCCGTTATGGATCCCTGGGGACCACCACCTCCCCGGGGGTTTAAAAATGCTGGGAGGGGGGCCGCGCGGCCCCCCTCCTGGAGCCAAAGATGGCCCTGGGGACTGCCACCCCCCAGGGCCGGCTCCTGCAATGTCCCAGGGTGCCCAACCCTGGGACATTGCCGTTTGCTATGGCAGGGCGGGAGCACGGCTCCCACCCTGTCATAGCAAACACTGCTTTGCTTCGTTGAAGCGAGAGCAGGAAACCTGCTCTCACTTCAACGAAGCAAAGCAGATTGCTTTTGGGCAAGGGGAGCTCCCCTTGCCCAAAAGCAATGCCGGCTCCCGCAGGAGGCGGGGAGCTGGCAGGGACTGTGGGGGCTTTGGGGCTCCCCCCACGGTACCCATCAAGGAGGCCAGGCCCCAGTGGATGCGGTCCCCGGGGCCAGAAGTGGCCCGGGAGGGGGACTACGCGGCCCCCCTCCCCTAATTTAAAAAAAATAAAAAAGCGTCCAGGCCTCAGGGGATGGCTCCCCAGGGCCAATAGTGGCCCAGGGGAGGGGAGCCACGCGGCCCCCCTCCCCTATTTTAACAATAAATAAAAGAGGCCAGGCCCCGGGGGATGGGGTCCCTGGTGCCAATAGTCGCCCAGGGAAGGGGGGCCACACGGCCCCCCTCCCGCACATATAAAAAAAAAACAAGGCCGGGGATGGGGTCTCCGGTGCCAATATTGGCCTGAGGAGGGGGGCCACGCGGTCCCCCTTTTAAAAAAAAAATATATATATATATATTGGCAGGCCCCAGGGGATGGGGTACCCGGGCTGAATACCGAATAATGGAAGTGAGGCATTTTTTTTTCTTTCTTTCGAGTTTGGAGTTGCGACTCCAACGCGGCTCTCATGTGTAACATCGCGTTGGATTCGCGAATTCACCTTAAATAAAGAATTAAGTAGTGCATCATTTAGAAGGTAATGTTGTATTTGTGAAGTTGTTTTAACCCCTTCGCTGCTAGGCCTTTTCCCCCTGTGCTAAGCCTTTTTGGGCTATTTGGGGTAGTGCGCGCTTAGGCCCCTGTAACTTTTTGACCACATAAGGTATCCACGCCAAATTTGCGTCCTTTTTTCTAACATCATGTGGATTGTAAAGGTACCCAGGGTTTGTGGATTCCCCTGGAGGGGACCCAGAAATTAGCCAAAATACAGCAAACTTTTGTTTTTGGGGGAAAAATGCGAAAAAAGGGCTACAGATGAAAGCGTCTTGTTTTTTCCCTGCAAATGGCATCAAAAAAGGGGTTGTGGTGCTGAAATCATCATCTTCCCAGCTTTCAGGGACAAGCAGACTTTTGTCAGAAGACCAAATTTTTTTGCACAGTTTTGGCATTTTTCTGGGACATAGCCTATTTTTGCTATTTTTTGTGCTTTCAACCTCCTTCCAGTTAATGGTAGAAATGGGTATGAAACCAATAATGGATCCTGGAAATCCATACATTTATGAAAGTAGACAAAATTCTGAATTCAGCAAGGGGTCATTTGTGTAGATCCTTAAAGTTTTCCTTATAGAAACTAACAGTTAAATAAAGGAAAAATTGAAAATTAGTTGAAAAAACAGCCATTTGTGTCAACGTTTTCACCTGTAACTTCTTCTAATTATGACAGCTATTTGAAAGCAATATACCGTTATATCCGCTGGACCTTTATGGTTGTGGGGATATATAGGACTTGTAGGTTCACCAAGAACCCGACGAACCCAGAGCCAATAACTGAGCAGCATCTTGCAATGGTTTTTATTATGTACCGGGTATATAGCAATTATTTTGGGAAAATGTATACATGGAAAAATTGTTATGAAAGACACCTATGTATTTCTGAAATGGGAACAAAATGTAGATTTTAGAAACAGTAAATATTTGCACATTTCCAAAATTGGGAGTACCCATACTAGCATGAGAATTATAGGTCATTTTTCAAAATGACTTATTTTTTACACATTGTCTTTCATTTGGAAGGCAGAAATGCATCGAAAGTCAATAGGTAATAACAGTTGCTCTACAATTCTGTGTTACCCTAAGTCTCCCGATAAAAATGGTACCTAACTTGTGTGGGTAGGCCTTGTGCCCACAACAGGAAATGGCTCAAAATGCAACGTGGACGTACCACATTTTCACAATGAAAAATTACCCTTTTTTGCAAAGTGCCTAGCTGTAGTTTTTGAACCCTAGCTCTGCGGGCACTTAGGGAAACCTAGCAAACCTATACATTTTTGAAAACTAGACACCCAGGGGAATTCAGGATGGGGTGACTTGTTTGGCTCTCACCAGGTTCTGTTACCCAGAATCCCTTGCAAACCTAAAGAATTGGCAAAAAAAACACATTTTCCTCACTTTTCTGTGGTGGAAAGTTCTGGAATCTGCTTGGATCCACAAAATTCCACCCACCCCGCGTTCCCCAAGGTCTTCCGAAAAAAATGCTACCTCACTTGTGTGGGTAGGCCTAGTGCCCGTGACAGGAAGCAGCGCAAAACGCAACGTGGACGCACCACATTTTCACAGTGAAAAATGACCCTTTTTTGCAAAGTGCCTAGCTGTAGTTTTGAACCCTAGCTCTGCCGGCACTTAGGGAAACCTAGCAAACCTATACATTTTTGAAAAGTAGACACCCAGGGAATACAGGATGGGGTGACTTGACTGGCTCTCACCAGGTTCTGTTACCCAGAATCCCTTGCAAACCTAACAAATTGGCAAAAAAACACATTTTCCTCACTTTTCTGTGGTGGAAAGTTCTGGAATCTGCGTGGATCCACAAAATTCCACCCACCCCGCGTTCCCCAAGGTCTTCCGAAAAAATGGTACCTCACTTGTGTGGGTAGGCCTAGTGCCCGCGACAGGAAGCAGCGCAAAACGCAACGTGGACGCACCACATTTTCACAGTGAAAAATGACCCTTTTTTGCAAAGTGCCTAGCTGTAGTTTTTGAACCCTAGCTCTGCGGGCACTTAGGGAAACCTAGCAAACCTATACATTTTTGAAAAGTAGACACCCAGGGTAATCCAGGATGGGGTGACTTGACTGGATCTCACCAGGTTCTGTTACCCAGAATCCCTTGCAAACCTAAAAAATAGGCAAAAAAACCACATTTTCCTCACTTTTCTGTGGTGGAAAGTTCTGGAATCTGTGTGGATCCACAAAATTCCACCCACCCCGCTTCCCCAAGGTCTTCTGAAAAAAATGGTACCTCACTTGTGTGGGTAGGCCTAGTGCCCGCGACAGGAAGCAGCGCAAAACACAACGTGGACGCACCACATTTTCACAGTGAAAAATTACACTTTTTTTGCAAAGTACCTAGCTGTCGTTTTTTAACCCTAGCTCTGCCAGCACTTAAGGAAACCTAGCAAACCTATACATTTTTGAAAAGTAGACACCCAGGGGAATCCAGGATGGGGTGACTTGACTGGCTCTCACCAGGTTCTGTTACCCAGAATCCCTTGCAAACCTACAAAATTGGCAAAAAAAACACATTTTCCTCACTTTTCTGTGGTGGAAAGTTCTGGAATCTGCATGGATCCACAAAATTCCACCCACCCAGCGTTTCCTAAGGTCTTCCGAAAAAAATGGTACCTCACTTGTGTGGGTAGGCCTAGTGCCCGCGACAGGAAGCAGCGCAAAACGCAACGTGGACGCACCACATCTTCACAGTGAAAAATGACCCTTTTATTGCAAAGTGCCTAGCTGTAGTTTTTGAACCCTAGCTCTGCCGGCACTTAGGAAACCTAGCAAACCTATACATTTTTGAAAAGTAGACACCCAGGGAATCCAGGATGGGGTGACTTGACTGGCTCTCACCAGGTTATGTTACCCAGAATCCCTTGCAAACCTAAGAAATTGGCAAAAAAAACACATTTTCCTCACTTTTCTGTGGTGGAAAGTTCTGGAATCTGCGTGGATCCACAAAATTCCACCCACCCCGTGTTCCCCAAGGTCTTCTGAAAAAAATGGTACCTCACTTGTGTGGGTAGGCCTAGTGCCCGCGACAGGAAGCAGCACAAAACACAACGTGGACGCACCACATTTTCACAGTGAAAAATGACCCTTTTTTTGCAAAGTGCCTAGCTGTAGTTTTTGAACCCTAGCTCTGCCGGCACTTAGGGAAACCTAGCAAACCTATACATTTTTGAAAAGTAGACACCCAGTGGAATCCAGGATGGGGTGACTTGACTGGCTCTCACCAGGTTCTGTTACCCAGAATCCCTTGCAAACCTAAAAATTGGCAAAAAAACACATTTTCCTCACTTTTCTGTGGTGGAAAGTTCTGGAATCTGCGTGGATCCACAAAATTCCACCCACCCCGTGATCCCCAAGGTCTTCCAAAGAAAATGGTAGCTCACTTGTGTGGGTAGGCCTAGTGCCTGCGACAGGAAGCAGCGCAAAACGCAACATGGACGCACCACATTTTCACAGTGAAAAATGACCCTTTTTTGCAAAGTGCCTAGCTGTAGTTTTTGAACCCTAGCTCTGCCGGCACTTAGGAAACCTAGCAAACCTATATATTTTAAAAAGTAGACACCCAGGGGAATCCAGGATGGGGTGACTTGACTGGCTCTCACCAGGTTCTGTTACCCAGAATCCCTTGCAAACCTAAAAAATTGGCAAATAAAACACATTTTCCTCACTTTTCTGTGGTGGAAAGTTCTGGAATCTGTGTGGATCCACAAAATTCCACCCACCCCGCGTTCCCCAAGGTCTTCCAAAAAAAATGGTACCTCACTTGTGTGGGTAGGCCTAGAGCCCGCGACAGGAAGCAGCGCAAAATGCAACGTGGACGCACCACATTTTCACAGTGAAAAATGACCCTTTTTTTGCAAAGTGCCTAGCTGTAGTTTTTGAACCCTAGCTCTGCCGGCACTTAGGGAAACCTAGCAAACCTATACATTTTGGAAAAGTAGACACCCAGGGGAATACAGGATGGGGTGACTTGACTGGCTCTCACCAGGTTCTGTTACCAAGAATCCCTTGCAAACCTAAAATATTGGCAAAAAAAACACATTTTCCTCACTTTTCTGTGGTGGAAAGTTCTGGAATCTGTGTGGATCCACAAAATTCCACCCACCCGCGTTCCCCAAGGTCTTCCGAAAAAAATGGTGTCTCACTCGGGTGGGAGGCCCAAGTACCCGCGACAGGCAAGGGCCCACAACATATTGAGGCGACCTCAAAATGGCCTATCACAAAACGACCTGGTTTTGCAAGGGTGGTCCCATGACGTTTTGGCCCGGGGCTCGGCGACCACCTAGGGAAATCTACCAAACCCACACATTTCTGAAAAGTAGACACCCGGGGGATTCCAGGGAGGTATGGCTTGCACGGATCCCCCAACGTTTTCTTACTCAGAATCCCCTGCAAACCTGACATTTTGCTGAAAAAATCCCTTTTTCACACATTTTTGTGTGGTAAAGTTGTGGCATCACGGGGCTGACACAAATTTCCTACCACCCAGCGTTCCCCAGGGCTCCCGATAAAAATGGTGCCTCACTCGGGTGGGAGGCCCAAGTACCCGCGACAGGCAAGGGCCCACAACGTATTGAGGTGACCTCAAAATGGCCTATCACAAAACGACCTGGTTTTGCAAGGGGGTCCCATGACGTTTTGGCCCGGGGCTCGGCGGCCACCTAGGAAAACCTACCAAACCCACACATTTCTGAAAAGTAGACACCCGGGGATTCCAGGAGGTATGGCTTGCGTGGATCCCCCAACGTTTTCTTACCCAGAATCCCCTGCAAACCTGAAATTTGGCTGAAAAAAATCACTTTCTTCACACATTTTTGTGTGGTAAAGTTGTGGCATCATGGGGCTGACACAAATTTCCTACCACCCAGCGTTCCCCCAGGTCTCCCGATGAAAATGGTGCCTCACTCGGGTGGGAGGCCCAAGTACCATACCTCATTGGACTCCCCAGGGTGTCTAGTTTTCAGAAACGTGTGAGATTGGTAGGTTTCCCTAGATGGCGGCGAGCCCGGGGCCAAAAAACCAGGTGCCCCCCCCCAAAACCAGGTAGATTTGTTATAGGTAATTTTGAAGTCTCCACAATATGATTTGGGCCATTTCCTGTTTCAGCCACTATGCCTACTCACACAAGTGAGGTACCATTTTTATCGGGAGCCCTGGGGGAACGCAGGGTGGTAGAAAATGTGTGGATCCACGCAGATTCCAGAACTTTCCCACACAGAAATTTGAGAAAAACTTGACTTTTTTCAGCTAAATTTGAGGTTTGCAGGGGTTATGGGTAAGAAAATTTTGGGGGACCCCGCAAGCCATACCTCGCTGGACTCCTCCGGGTGTCTAGTTTTCAGAAATGTGTGGGTTGGGTAGGTTTCCCTAGATGGCCGTCGAGCCCGGGGCCAAAAACTCATGGGACTCCCCCTTGCAAAACCAGGTTGGTTTGTGATCGGTAATTTTGATGTCGCCTCAATAGGTTTTGGGCCCTTGCCTGTCGCGGGTACTTGACCCATCCACACAAGTGAGGTACCATTTTTCACGGAAGACTTTGGGGGACGCAGGGTGGGTGGAATTTTGTACATCCACGCAGGTTCCAGAACTTTCCACCACAGAAATGTGAGGAAAATGTGTTTTTTTGGACATATTTTTAGGTTTGCAAGGGATTCTGGGTAACAGATCCTGGTGAGAGCCAGTCAAGTCACCCCATCCTGGATTCCCCTGGGTGTCTACTTTTCAAAAATGTATAGGTTTGCTAGGTTTCCCTAGGTGCTGGCAGTGTTAGGGTTCAAAATCTAAAGCTAGGCACTTTGCAAAAAAAGGGTCAGTTTTCACTGTGAAAATGTGGTGTGTCCACGTTGCGTTTGGGCCGTTTCCTGTCACGGGCACTAGGCCTACCCACACATGTGAGGTGCCATTTTTCTCGGAAGACTTTGGGGAACACAGGATGGGTGGAAATTTGTGGATCCACGCAGATTCCAGAACTTTGCACCACAGACATGTGAGGAAAATGTGTTTTTTTTACAAATGTTTCGGTTTGCAAGGGATTCTGGGTAACAGAACCTGGTGAGAGCCAGTCAAGTCACCCCATCCTGGATTCCCTGGGTATCTAGTTTTAAAAATGTATAAGTTTGCTAGGTTTCCTAGGTGCCGGCAGAGTTAGGGTTCAAAATCTGCAGCTAGGCACTTTGCAAAAAAATTGTCCGTTTTCACTGTTAAAATGTGGTGTGTCCATGTTGCGTTTTGGGCCGTTTCCTGTCGCGGCCACTAGTCCTACCCACACAAGTGAGGTACCATTTTTCTCGGAAGACTTTGGGGAACGTGGGGTGGGTGGAATTTTGTGGATCCACGCAGATTCCAGAACTTTCCACCACAGAAATGTGAGGAAAATGTGTTTTTTGGACAAATTTTTAGGTTTGCAAGGGATTCTGGGTAACAGAACCTGGTGAGAGCCAGTCAAGTCAGCCCATCCTGGATTCCCTGAGTGTCTAGTTTTAAAAAATGTATAGGTTTGCTAGGTTTCCCTTGGTGCCGGCAGAGCTAGGAACCAAATTCAACAGGTAGGCACATTCCGAAAAAAGTCAGTGCCTAGTGGGCTTTCTGCCACCCTGGGGAGGGGAAATCAGGGGCTATTGCCCCGATATGCCCCCGAGAGGGGCAGAAAGACTGTGGCTATTCTTTTGGGGGTCGGGGGCATTGGGATGCCCATTCTGGTCAGCCCCCACCCCTGCGTATAAAAAGCCAGCATAATCGCTGGCACATAGTGGGCTTTCTGCCCCCCGGGGGGCAGATCAGGGGCTACTGCCCCCATCTGCCTCCTGGGAGGGGCAGAAAGGCAGTGGCATCTTTTTGGGGTGGGTGGGGGCATTGGCATGTCCATTCTTGGCAGCCCCCACCCCGAACTTTGTAAAAAAAAATCCCTGATGGCTAGTGGGCTTTCTGCCCCCGGGGGTGCAGATAAGGTGCTATTGCTCCATCTGCCTCCCAGGGGGGGCAGAAAGACTGTAGCATTTTTTTGGGGTGGGGGCATTGACATGCCCATTCTGGGCAGCCCCACCCCTACCTATATAAAAAAAAAATCCCTGGCGCTTAGTGGGCTTTCTGCCCCTCCCCGCGGGGGCAGATCAGGGGCTATTGGCCCCATCTGCCTCCTGGGGGCAGAAAGTCTTTTTTTTTCTTTGGGGGGTAGGGTGGGGGCATTTGCATGCCCATTCTGGGCAGCCCCCACCCCGGGCCTATAAAAAAAATAATCCCTGTTATCTAGGGTGTTTCTGAACCTCCGGGGGGGGCAGAAAGACTGGAATTTTGTGGGGGCGGGGTAGGGGCATTGGCATGCCCATCTTGGGCAACCCCCACCCCTAAATTTATTGAGGGGAAAAAAAACCCTGGTGTCTAGTGGGCTCTCTGCCCCCCGGAGGGGCATATTGGGGGATACTGCCCCCATCTGCCCCCCAGGAGGGGCAGAAAGACTGTACCTTTGCGTCAGGGGTAGGGGCATTGGCATGCCCATATTGGGCAGCCCCTACCCCAGATTATAATAAAAAAAAAAATCCCTGGTATCTAGTGGGCTTTTTGCCCCCCCGGGGGGGCAGATTGGGGGCTACTGCCCCCATCTGCCCCCCAAGAGGGGCAGAAAGACTGTACCTTTGCGGCGGGGGGTGGGGGCATTGGCATGCCCATATTGGGAAGCCCCCATCCCTAACTATAATTTTTTTTAATCCCTGGTATCTAGTGGGCTTTCTGCCCCCGGGGGCAGATTGGGGGCTACTGCCCCATCTGCCTCCCAGGGGGGCAGAAAGACTAATTTTGTGGCCGGGGGTGGGGGCATCGGCATGCCCGCTTTGGGCAGCCCCCACCCCTAATAAATATCCTCTAAAAAATCCCTGGTGTCTAGTGGGCTTTCTACCCCCTGGGGGCAGATTGGGGGCTACTGCCCCCATCTACCCCCCAGGGGCGCAGAAAGACTAATTATGCCAAAATGTTTATGGGGGGAGCAAAGGCCCTTGCCCAAGGGGCCGCTCCCCCCTCGCTGGTGCCTAGTGGGTGGATCCCTGCTTGGGGATCGCTCTCCTGGGGTGATCCCCAAGCAGGGATCCACTAGGGAGGGTACCATTGGAAAGGGGAAATTCTCCCTTTCCAACGATACCTCTCCTGAGTTTCTACGTGCTCAGGGGGCTGAGATAGCCCCTGAGCACGTAGAAACTGAAACTGAAATGAGCCTCTTGGCTCATTTCAGTTTCGGTTTCACTGAAATGACATCAGCGCGACGTGCGTGCTGTTCGTCTTCAGGGAAACCAGGGGGGGGCCTCTGGAGCTGGGGAAGCTCTTCCCCAGCTCCCGAGGCTTTAGGGGAGAAAAGGGAATCCCTCTGGTGCCCGCACCAGAGGGATTTCAGCTGAGGAGTCATGACGAGCTGGACTCGTCATGAGCACACGACCACTGTGTGCCATGTCGAGTCCAGCTCATCATGAGCATGGAAGGGGTTAAAGAGGTACTGTGATTGAAGTTAATGACAAGATTACAATTAATAGAGTTGTTAAAAATATATAAAAATAAAAAATAATAGTTAGACTTGAAAAGTGTGTTTTGTTGTAGTACATTGAATTCATGCTTTTGCTGATTCGTGTCGGGTGCGCAAATCCACAAAAAAATAAAAAATTATATATATATGTGTAAAAGAAAATTTATATTCACTACTATGTTATAGGGTGGCTCTAAAAAGAGCCCTTGTTTTTATTATGAGTTTGTTATAGCTACATGTAAGTGCGGACGCAGAGCTTTAGGTTGTTGAGAAAGACTCTGTTTCCTTGATCTGTGAAGTGTACTCCATCACTTCTGTAGATGTCATCCATATCAAAACGTAGATTGTTGTGATAGATGGAGCCCATTCTATGGTCTCTGAGGTAAGCAGAAACAGCTTTATTGACATTTTTTCTAGCTTTCTCAATCTGTGGACAGAATTGATGTGACACTTCCATTTCTGTCTTTGGCATATATTAGAGTATACAAAGACAGTTTGAGGCAAAAGCAACATCAATTGTGCAAAGGTGTCCTTCATTAGCATTTCCAGACCTACCCCAGTCAATGTGCCTAGGTCATTGCCACCACATTGCACAATCATGAGGACAGGGGGTTGGAGATGCAGAAAGGTTTTAACCAAAGGCATCAATTGGTGCCACTTTAATCCTCTCTGTGCAATCCATTTAATATCCACATTTTGCAAAGCTAGGTCTTTGTCAATACCTCTGCATTCAGCATACCTTTTGCACCAGAAAACATAGCTGTGTCCAACAATCCATACTGTAAGCATCTTGAAGGGATATCTGGAAGTAATGAAAAGATGTCTGTAGCTGAGGTAGTCAGTTGGTAGAATGAGAGGTATCTAAAATGGTGGACAAGATGCAATATTTTTAAAAAGTAGAGAATTGATTGGCTGTTTAAGAAGATTGTGCACGCAAAAATAGGGTGCATGTTATTTTCTTTAAAAGCATGTTCCTTATTGGTTAGTAGAAAATGTTTGAAAGGTACAGTAGATAGGATAAGGAGATATTTTGCAAACGTCAACCACACCTGCTGTTTGCAATTGTAACCTTGTGTGCTGGATTTGAAAATATGGTGAACTTGTGACCTGTAAGTTCAGTTTAATGTTCCATGAACTGTTACTATGGAAACGCATTAAGCAGAATGGGGGAAGGGTTGAGGGGAAGGGTTGAAACTTTACTGTGGACTTAAAATGTGAAATTGTAATTTATAAATAGGTGATATGTTATTAAAGTATAATTTCCTAAGTCAGTACTATCTTTAGAAGTGATGTGTTGTTAAAAAATAGTGGTATTTTTATTTGTAATATATTTTTGAACTCCCGTATGGATTTGCGGTTCCATCGCATTGGTGCACGGTGGAGTCGCGACTCCAAAAAATTCCAGAACCAGTTTGGGCAGTTTTAGAAGTCAGTTGGTAAGGGTTCATATGTTTAACCAATAGAAATGTGTTTTATAATTTGAAATAATGTAGGAAGCAATGTGATTTGTTACTTACATGTATTTGTGTGGAGAAAGAGAGGGGAAATTTGCCATTATTGGTTTTACCTTGCTGAGATTGGTGCATTACATTGATTGTGTGCATTATAAAATCTTTTATGAGTTTGTGATATTTTTAATTCTACAAATCGATTTGGAAGGTGAGTTATAAATTTGTGAGGTGTATTATGATTAGGTTTACTTTTAATCTTTAAAAATTATTGATAAACTGTGTTGTTAGAAATATATTATTAAATGTAGAGATGTGTATTGTAGTTTGTTTTATTCTAGTTAAATGATGTTTGAAATAGATTTTGTATAGTAATATGTGTATATTGGAAGATGGATTAGTGATTATGGTAGTTTGTTTTAGTGTGTGGATATGTAGATTTGTAGTATGCCGCATAATTTTAGGTGTTGCTTTAAAAGTGAAGGTGGAGTGTGTCAAGTTTTAAGGTGAGCATAGACTTCTGACTCAAGTGTGTCTCTACTTGTATATTTATTTTGATATGTCCTATACATTTGAAGGTGCATGATGTATAACAAAGAGGTGCTGTTGCTTTTTATGTGGTAGGCTCAAGATTGTGAGTAGTAGTGGAATGGTGAAGATGTAGGATAATAGTGTGCTTTAAAAGATGTTGACATAAGGCATTAGTGGTTAGGCTTCTTTTTTTAAGTTTGTAGAGAGGTACAGTTGAAATATGCCACATAATTTTGGGTGTTTGCTTGAAATTGGAAGTTTGTTCTGTGAATTTTTAAGGTTTGGATCGTGTTATGCTACAGACATATTCATGTGTGCTTTTAGGAATATGGTGAGACATTTAGTAAAGACATGTGAAGGGTTCCTGCTTTGTATTTGGGTAGGTGCAACATTATAAGTAGTTGTAGAATGGTAAATCAGCAGCCCAAAAGAGAGGTTTGAGATATGTTTGTAGAGATTTTATTTATTAGAGTAATTTGTATAATGTGTGGAAGGGTATATTTCATATATACCGCATAATTTTCAGTGTATGTTTGAAAATTGAAGTGTAGTCTCTGAAGGTTTGAGCTGTGAATGGTGTTGTGACTGAGATATGTTTCGACTAGCACATATACTATGTTATGTGTTATGTGTCTGAAGATGATAGATATATAAAACACAGGTATACATGTATCTGTATATTACTTTTATATATGATCCTGCTAGCAAAAGATACAGACATATGCATACATGCTTTTAGAAATATGGGGAGTCTTTCATCAAAGTTAAGTGAAGGGTTGCTTTGCTTTTAGCTATGCTCAATACCAGATTAGTACTAGAATAGTAAAGCAGTAGTAGTAGAAAAGTGATTTTTTAGATATGTTGGGAGAGGAATTATTGATTATGGTGCTTTATAAGAGTCTGTGTAAAAGTTCACTTGAAATTTGCCGCATAAATCTACGTATGTTTGAAATGTTAAGCGTAGTCTGTCAAGTTTAAAGGCCTTTATGGTCTTGTGAGTGTGGTTATGTTTCTACTTTGCACATGTGTTCTAATATGTGTAATGCTTTTGGCAATAGGTATAGAAAGATGCATGTATGCTTTTAGGAATATGGTTAGAGTTATGGTAGAAACATGTGATAGGTTGCTACTTTATGTTTGACTAGGTCTAATATTTGTAGAATGGTGAATGTGTAGAATAAAACTGAGTTTAAAGACATGTTGGCAGAAGGGATTACTGATTAGGCTACTTTCTATAAGTTTGGGGAAAGGTACACTTGAAATACATTGCAGAAATGTAGGTGTGTCTTTGTAATGTAAAGTTCAGTCTATTTGTTTATTTCTGTTATATATGATGATGATTTCAAAAGGTAGACATATATGCATGTTTAGTTTTAGGAATATGGTGAGATTTACAACAGAGTCATGTGTAGCTTTTATACTTTATTTTGAGTATGTTCAGCACCCTGAGTAGTTTTAGAATTGTGAGGCTGCAGTACAGAAGTGTACACCATGTCATAGACCTAACTTTTGGGCTGCAGTTTCAATATTCTGCTACTACTTAGAATGTTGTTGCCCTCTAATCACTCAGGCACTACTGTAATACTACTCCAATCACTCAGGCAGTACACATGCACTTATAAAATTACTCAGGCACTTTCTATGTACTCCTGTAATCTCCCAGATATTATCCCTGCAATCATGGAATCACTAGGCATTACCTATGTACTCTTTTAATCCAACAGACATAACTCCTGCAATCATGCAATCACCAATGTTTTAGTTATACACTGGTTTAATTATGCAGGCACTAGCCTTGCACTCTTCCAATCACCCTGTCAGGATCTATGCACTCCTCCAATCACTTTGCCAGTGTCCATGCACTTATAAAATCTCCTAGGGATTACCTTTACACTCTTTTATTCACTGAGGCACTACCACAGTATTACTGCAAAAACCAAGGCAGTACTGGTGCACTTATAAAATTACCCAGGCTCTTTCTATATACTCCTGTAGTCCCCCAGATATTACTTGTGAACTCATGTAATCACCAATGCATTAGCTATACACTGGTTCAGTCACCCAGGGAATACCCTTGCACTTTTTCAATCATGCACACACTAATCTTGTACTTATGTAATCACTCTGCCAGTGCACATGTTGTTATATAATCACCCAGGCACTACCTTTGCACTCCTTTATTCACTCAGGCACTACCTCAGTAGTGCTGCAATCTCCCAAGAAGTACCCATGCACTTATAAAATCACCCAGTGACTTTCTATGTAGTCATGTAAATCTCCAGATATTACCCGTGTAGTATTGCAATCACCCAGGCGTTACCTATGTACTCCTTTAATCCCCCAGACGTTACCTCTGTACTCATGCAATCACCATTGCATTAGCTATACAGTGCTTCAATCACCCTGGCACTATCTTTGCACTCTTTCAATCACGCACGCACTACTCTTGTACTTATGTAATCACTCAACCAGTACTCATGCACTTATAAAATCATCCAGGCACTTCCTTTGCACTTCTGTAATCACTCAGGCACTACGTTAGTACTGGTATAATCACCCAGGCAGTACTTATGGACTTATAAAATCACCCACTCACTTCCTATGTACTCCTATAATCCCCCAGATATTATCTCTGCAGTCATGCAATCATCCAGGCACTAGTTATGTACTACCCCTGCAGTCATGTCATCATGCAGGCTGTAACTATGCTCTCATGTAATAACCCAGGTACTACTCAATGAGTCATCTATACGTTTAGGTGCTATTCATACACTTATCCATGCACTCATTGTTTATGTGTGCACTCATGCAATTAGCCAGTCACTATCTATGTTGTCCTGCAATTACCCAGTGACTACCTTTGGAATCATACAATCACCCAAGCACTACGCATGGAGTTATGCATTCACTGAAGCGGATCTATTACATGTCTCAGTTTCTAGATTTCACTATATTCCAGAAATATTGTATATATATTTGTTTTAGATCTGATGATGATTTGAATAGGTAGAGACATTTGTATGCATGCTTTTAATAATATGGAGAGACTTATGGTTGAGTCATGTAATAGTCTGCTGCTTTATATTTGGCTAGGCCCAACACTCATGCAGTTATAAAAACACCCAAGTACTACCCATGCAGTCTTCCAGTGATCCAGGTAGTACATATGCACTGATGCAATCACCCAGGCATTACCTCTGCACTCATGCAAACATCCAGGCACTACCTATACTCTTATGGAATCACCCAGGCACTACCTGTGCACTCCTTTATTCACTCAGACACTACCTCAGAAGTCCTGCAATCATTGAAGAAGTAGCCATGCAGTTATAAAATCACCCAGTTACTTCCTATGTAGTCATGTGAAACCCCAGATATTACCCCTGTAGTCATGCAGTCACCTAGGCACTACATATGAACTGGTTTAATCCCCCAGACGTTACCTCTGTACTCATGCAATCAGAAATGCATTAGCTATAAAGTGCTTCAATCACCCATGTAGTATCCTTGCACTCTTTCAATCATGGAGGCATTAGTTTTGCACTTATGTAATTACTCAGGCAATACTCATGCATTTATAAAATCACCGAAGCACTACCTTTGCATTCCTGTAATCAGTCAGGCAGTACTTTAGTACTTCTGTAATCAGCCAGGCAGTACTCATGTATTTATAAAATCATCAACTCACTTCCTATGTACTCCAATAATCCCCCAGATATTACTCCTGCAGTCATGCAATCATCCAGGCACTAGTTATGTACTACCTCTGCAGTTATAGAATCATGCAGTTTCTACCTTATCACTCATGGAATAATCCAGGCACTACTGTTGCAGTCATATACTCACCCAGGCTCTACTGTTGCACTCATCTATTCACCTAGGCACTTTTTAGCGAGTCATGTAAGCCTTCAGGTGCTATTTATTCTCTTATCCATGCACTAAACCTTTATCTGTGCACTCATGTAATTAGTCAGTCACTCTCCATGTTCTCCTGTAATTACCCAGCGAGTACCTTTGGAGTCATACAATCACCCAAGTACCCATGGAGTTTTGCAATCACTCAGGCAGATCTATTACATGCCTCAGTTTCTAGATTTCACTATATTTTAGAAATATTGTATATATATATTTCTTTTAGATATGATGATGATTTTAAAAGGTAGAGACATATATATGCAATCTTTTAACGATATATAGAGACTTATGGTTGAGTCATGTTATAGTCTGCTGTTTTATATTTGGCTAGACCCAACACTCATGCAGTTATAAAAAACACACAATTACTACCCATTCAGTCTTCCAATGATCCAGGTATAATATTTGCACTGATGGAATCACCCAGGCATTACCCCTGCACTCATGCAATCACCCAGGCACTAGCTATGCGCTCATGCAATCACCAAGATATTACCCATGCAGTCTTTGATTCATGTAGCCAGTACTCATGCACTTACATAATCACTCAGGCACTAACGTTGTACTTTTTCAATCACAGAGGCACTAGTCTTGTACTTATGTAATCACTTAGCCAATACTCATGGTATTATTAAATCACCCAGGCACTTCCTTTGCACTCATTTATTCACTCAGGTCTTACCTCAGTAGCTCTGCGATCACCTAAGAAGTACCTATGCTTTTATAAAATAACCCAGTCACTTTCTATGTAGTCATGTAAATCCCCATATATTACTCCTGTAGTCATGCAGTCACCCAGGTGTTATGTATGTACTCTTTTAATCCTCTAAACGTTACCCCTGTACTCTTTCAATCACAAATGCATTAGGTATACAGTGCTTCAATCACCCAAGCACTATCCTTGCACTATTTCAATCATGCAGGCTCTACTCTTGTACTTATGTAACCACTCAGCCAATAGTCATGCACTTATAAAACCACCCAGGCATTACCTTTGCCCTTCTGTAATCACTCAGGCAGTACTTTAGTACTTCTGTATTTCACCCAGGCAGTAGTTATAGACTTATAAAATCACCCACACACTTCCTATGTACTCCAGTAATCCCCTAGATAATATCTCTCCAGTCATGGAATCACCCAGGCACTAGTTATGTACTACTCCTGCAGTCATGCAATCATTCAGGCTGTACCTATGCACTCATGTAATAACCCAGGCTCTAGCCTTGCAGTCGTAGAATGACCTAGATTCTACTGTTGCACTCATCTATTTACCTACACACTACTCAATGATTCATCTATATGTTTAGGTGCTATTGATACACTTATCCACACACTCAACATTTATGTGTGCAGTCATGCAATTATCAAGTTACTGTCTATCTTCTCTTAGAATTATCCAGTGACTACCCTTCAACTCATTCAATCACCCAAGCACTACCCATAGAGTTTTGGAATCACTCAGGCAGATTTATTACATGTGTCAGTTTCTAGGTTTCACTATATTTTAGAAATATTGTATATATATTTCTTCTAGATATGATGATGATTTGAAAAGGTAGAGACGTATGTATGCATGCTTTTAACAATATGGAGAGACTTATGGTTCAGTTATGTAATAGTCTGCTGCTTTATATGTGGCTAGGCCCAACACTCATGCAGTTATAAAAACACCCAAGTACTACCCATGCAGTCTTCCAATGATCCAGGCAGTACATATGCAGTGATGCAATAACCCAAGCATTACCCCTGCACTCATGCAAACATCCAGGCACTATCTATACTCTCATGCAATTACCCAGGCACTACCTGTGCACTTCTTTATTCACTTAAACACTACCTCAGTAGTCCTCCAATCATTGAAGAAGTAGCTATGCAGTTATAAAATCACCAAGTTATTTCCTATGTAGTCATGGAAATCCACAGATATTACCCCTGTAGTCATGTAGTCATCTAGGTGTTACATATGTACTGCTTTAGTCCTTCAGACGTTACTTCTGTACTGATGCAATCACCAATGCATTAGCTATACAGTGCTTCAATCACCCATGCACTATCCTTCCACACTTTCAATTATGGACGCAGTTCTTTTGTACTTGTGTAATCACTCAGGCAATACTCATGCATTTATAAAATCACTGAAGCACTACCTTTGCACTCCTGCAATCAGTCAGGCAGTAGTTTAGTACTTCTGTAATCACCCAGACAGTACTCATGGACTTATAAAATCACCAACTCACTTCCTATGTACTCCAATAATACCCAGATATTACTCCTGCAGTCATGCAATCCTCCAGGCACTAGTTATGTACAACCTCTTCAGTTATAGAATCATCTAGTTTTTACCTATGCACTTGTGTAATAATCCAGGCACTACTGTTGCAGTCATATAATCACCCAGGCTCTAGTGTTGCACTCATCTATTCACCTTGGCACTTTTTAGCGAGTCATGTAATCCTTCAGGTGCTATTTATTCTCTTATCCATGCACTAAACCTTTATCTGTGCACTCATGTAATTAGTCAGTCACTCTCCATGTTCTCCTGTAATTACCCAGCGAGTACCTTTGGAGTCATACAATCACCCAAGCACTACCCATGGAGTTTTGCAATCACTCAGGCAGATCTATTACATGTTTCAGTTTCTAGGTTTCACTATATTTTAGAAATGTTGTATATATATATTTCTTTTAGATATGATGATGATTTTAAAAGGTAGAGACATATGTATGCATGCTTTTAACGATATAGAGAGACTTATGGTTGAGTCATGTAATAGTCTGCTGTTTTATATCTGGCTAAGCCCAACACCCATGCAGTTATAAAAACACCCAAATAGTACCCATTCAGTCTTCCAATGATCCAGGCAGAACATATGCACTGATGGAATCACCCAGGCATTACCCCTGCACTCACCCAGGCATTAGCTATGCACTCATGCAATCACCAAGATATTACTCATGCAGTCTTTGAATCTTGTAGCCAATACTCATGCACTTATATAATCACTCAGGCACTAACGTTGTACTCTTTCAATCACAGAGGCACTAGCCTTGTACTTATGTAATCACTTAGCCAGTACACATGGTATGATTAAATCACCCAGGCACTTCCTTTGCACTTATTTATTCACTCAGGTGTTACGTCAGTAGTCCTGCGATCACCTTAGAAGTACCCATGCTCTTATAAAATCACCCAGTCACTTTCTATGTAGTCATGTAAATCCCCAGATATTACTCTTGTAGTCATGCAATCACCCAGGCGTTATGTATGTACTCTTTTAATCCTCTAGACGTTACCCTTGTACTCATGCAATCACCAAAGCATTAGCTATACAGTGCTTCAATCACCCAGGCACTATTCTTGCACTCTTTCAATTATGCAGGCACTACTCTTGTACTTATGTAATCACTCAGCCAGTACTCATGCACTTATAAAATCACCCACGTACAACGTTTGTACTGCTGTAATCACTCAGGCAGTACTTTAGTACTTCTGTAATCACCCAGGCAGTTCTCATGGATTTATAAAATCACCCACTCACTTCCTATGTACTCTAATAATCCGGTAGATAATACTCTTCCAGTCATGCAATTACCCATGCACTAGTTATGTACTACTCCTGCAGTCATGCAATGATGCAGGCTGTACCTATGCACTCATGTAATAACCCAGGCTCTACCCTTGCAGTCGTAGAATGACCCAGATTCTACTGTTGCACTCATCTAGTCACCTACACACTACTCAATGAGTCATCTATATGTTTAGGTGCTATTGAAACACTTATCCATACACTCAACGTTTATGTGTGCAGTCATGCAATTAGCCAGTCACTATCCATCTTCCCTTCGAATTATCCAGTGACTACCCTTCAACTTATTCAATCACCCAAGCAGTACTCATGAAGTTATGCAATCACTCAGGCCGATCTATTACATATTTCAGTTGTATATTTCACTATATTCCAGAAATATTGTATATATATTTCTTTTAGATATGATGATGATTTGAAAAGGTAGAGATGTATGTATGCATGCTTTTAATAACATGGAGATACTTATGGTTCAGTCATGTAATAGTCTGCTGCTTTATATTTGGCTAGGCCTAACACTCATACAGTTATAATAAAAAACAAGTACTATCTATGCAGTCTTCGAATGATGCAAGTACTACATACGCAGTGCTGTAATCTCTCAGGCATTAGTCTTGCACGCATGCAATCATCGAGGCACTACCTATGCACTCCTTTATTCAGTCAGGCACCACTTCAGTAGTCTTGCAATAATCCAAGAAGTACATGCAGTTATAAAATCATCTAGTTACTTCCTATGTAGTCATGTAAATCCCCAGATATTACCCCTGTAGTCACGTAGTCAGCTAGGCGTTACATATGTACTCCTTTAATCCTTCAGACATTACCTCTGTACTCATGCAATCACCAATGCATTAGGTATGCAGTGCTTCAATCACCCAGGCACTATCCGTGCACTCTTTCAATCATGCAGGCACTACTGTTGTAGTTATGTAATCACTCAGCCAGTACTCATGCACTTATAAAACCACCCACGCACTACGTTTGCACTTCTGTAATCACTCAGGCAGTACTTTAGCACTTCTGTAATCACCCAGGTAGTTCTCATGGACTTATAAAATCACCCACTCACTTCCTATGTACCCTAATAATCCCCTAGATAATACCCCTCTAGTCATAGAATCACCCAGGCACTACTTATGTATTTCCTTTGCAATCATAGAATCATGCAGTTTCTACCTATGGAGTCATGTAATAACCCAGGCACTACCCTTGCAGTCATATAATCACCCAGACTCTACTGTTGCAGTCATCTATTCACCTAGGCACTTCTTATTGAGTCATCTATGGCTTTAGGTGCTATTTATACACTTAGCCATGCACTAAACCTTTATCTGTGCACTCATGTAATTAGTCAGTCACTATCCATCTTCTCCTGTAATTACCCAGCGAGTACCTTTGGAGTCATACAATCACCCAAGCACTACCCATGGAGTTTTGGAATCACTCAGGCAGATCTATTAAATGTCTCTGTTTCTAGGTTTCACTATATTTTAGAAATATTGTATATATATTTCATTTAGATGTGATTTTGATTTGAAAAGGTAGAGATATATGTATGCATGCTTTTAACGATATAGAGAGACTTATGGTTGAGTTATGTAATAGTCTGCTGCTTTATATTTGGCTGGGCCCAACACTTATACAGTTATAAAACACCCAAGTACTACCCTTGCAGTCTTCAAATGATTCAGTCACTACATATACACTGGTGTAATCACTCAGGCTTTACTCCTGCACTCATTCAAACATCCAGGCACTATGTATACACTCATGCAATCACCAAGGTATTACCCATGCACTCTTTGAATCATGTAGCCACTACTCATGAACTTATATAATCACTCAGGCACTAACGTTGCACTCCTTCTATCACAGAGGCACTACACTTGTACTAATGTAATCACTCAGCCAGTATTCATACTGTTATGAAATCACCCAGGCAGTACCTTTGCAGTCCTTTATTCACTCAGACACTACCTCATTACTCCTGCAATCACTGAAGCAGTACTCATGCACTCATAAAATCACTCACTCACTTCCTATATACTCCAGTAATCCCCAGATATTACCCCTGTAGTCATATAATCACCCAGGCACTACTCAATATATTTCTTTATTTATAGATGACAATATTTGTTTATAATTATTTTAATATTATTAAATATTTTTTGAAAGATAATAAACTTTTCTTTTTTTTTTAGAAATTCTCCATAATTGTTGAGAAATATTCAGTATGACAAGAAAAGTTGAAAAGAAAACACAACAAAGAAAACAGAACTATATAAAGGAGAGAGAAAATCAGAAAGTAGATGAAGTACAACATGTGACGTTAAAAAAAGTCTTCTGGTAAGAGAACAAAAGAATTTGTTAAAAGTCTATTAAAAATCTAAAAGATTTTCAAAATGGTGAAAAGAGAAAGAAAAGTACTACAAGCAATCAGAAGGAAAAGAAAAAGGAGAAATTAATGCAAAATCAGGTGATAGGAAAACATTACATGTTGAAAAAGGATGAAAGAATATAAAGACATTAGGAAGAGAATGTATAAAAGTAGAGTACTACAAAATTTATTGAAAGATTGCAAGAAATATAAAAGAAGATCTACATTTTACAAGAAGAAAGAACAGATTGAAAGTGTAGTCGAAAAGGCTTTTGAATTGAAAAGAAAATTATTTATATTAGTATTGAAGAGAACGAAAACATTGAATAAAACAATGCATTTTATGAAGGAGAAAAGTAAAAGAAAAAGACTGGTTAATAGAACTAACTTTAGTAAAAAAATTCGGGTGAATGAAAGCACACTTCTAGTACTGAACCTTTTTTTAAGGAAGAAAGCTATTTTCAACAAATTACATTAGTTCATGCTGTTGATACCAGGGGTCATTGTTATGAGGTTAGAAACGGATGTCCAATTGAAAAAGAAAAGATGGTTCCTAGAAATGTGGAACAAGTAATAGCTGAAGAAGTTCAATGGAGACGTACACAAGCTCCAGTGTAAAGGTGGGATTGTAGTAGTATTTGTAGTATATGACAGGAATCTATTGATATATTATGAAATATCTTACGAGATTATGCTAAAAAAAAGTGTTAAACAAAAGATTAAGATGTTGCAAGGACTAGATCCTTGTAAAGTGAGAAAATATAGTAACTTACAGCGTCATTCTCTGGCTTGTCTTTCTAGAAAAGTGTGTAGAAGTACTTTTCATCATTTAAGAATGTCAGCAGTACATCACTCAGAAATGCGGAAGTTAGTGAGAAGATTGTACTATGTAAAAAGTCCTGCATTATGTTTAAGTTAAATAAAGACGGCTCTTTTGCATGGTTCAGTATTGGATGTAAAAAAAGTTTCTGATATAGAGTTTCGTTTCTTTGGTCCTCAAGAGGAGTGTAGAGAAAGTGAGAGTTTGATAAGTGTAGGTGTTGAAGAAGAGGTGGAAGATAGTACTACTGAGAAGTTTGTAAAGAAATTACAAAGTTTAAGGTAGTTTCTTGTGAGAAACCAGACTATGTTTGTATTTGTTGTCGACGTACTCACTGTAGAAGTCAAACTAGGAATGTTGATGTGTATTAAAAAAGTGAAAAGGCAAACAATGATAAGTGGGAGCAATTTGGTGCTTATTTGTTGGCGGAAGGTAGTTTTGAGTTGGGTAGTGATCAACATATGTGTAAATATTGTTACAGCAAATTAGAAGAGAACAAAATCCAGCTAGAGCTGTACATAATAACCTAGAGTTGGTAGCTATTCCTCCGGAACTGGTAGATTTAAATACATGTGAGTCCATTCTTATTCAGTCTGTGCACCCGTTTCAGGCTATAGTTCGTATGGAGCTTAAACCAGGTAAGCTGCCTCCCTCAGATTTACAAAGAGGTTTAAAGGGAAGAGTTGTGTATTTACCTTTAGATTTTAAGAAAAATATTGAAACTGTTGGTGTAGAGAGAGAGGAAAGTGAACCTGTAGTTATTCTAGTTAATGGTGTACCAACAAAGAGTCGGAAAATATGGCAAGAGTTAGTAGATGTCACCAAACTTCAAAAGGCTACGTTATATCTCATAGAAAACAATATTTATTATAAAAATGTAAATCTGGAAGAACAAGAAATATCTTTAGGAGATGATAGAGAAATTTCAACTGGCCAAATAGAAAAAGTGGACAACTCCAGGAGTGTTGAAATTTATGAACATTATAGTATACATCCTTTACATTCAAAAGAAGTTATTGGAAACACTATTGAATTATTCCAAATGAAGAAAGCGAAGGGAACTCCAATGAGTGTTTGGGAGAAAAGTTTAGAAGCTTGTTGTTTTCCACAGCTCTTCCCCACTGGAAAAGGTGGACGATATGTTGAACGACCAGTACAGATTCAAGCTTCAGAATACTGCTCAACAAGATTGTAATCAGCAGATCCAAGATTTCGACAATGTGTTCCATATTTATTCATCTTCTGTTTGGAAATGTCTTGTCTGGACTTTCATATGCAGTGAACCACATATTAAAAACAGGAGTTCATCTTACACATCTTTCTGCAAAGGAATTTTTGGACAAAGTTTAACAAAGAGACTATCATTTAGAATGTCAGTTAATTAATTTGATGGCATGTCAACGTGGTACCAATGAGTATTGGTATCGTCGTCATGGAGAACTTAAATGTGTGTTAAGGAACTTAGGAACCCCTACGTGGTTTGTTACGCTTAGCTGTGATGAATACGCATGGGACGATTTACTTGAATTTCTACGAGAAGCAAATTCAAATATTGAAAACATTGAATTGAAGACAGCTGGAGAACTGTGTTCCTTGGATCCAGTAAATGTGTGCAGATATTTTAATCATAGGTTTCAAGCTATGATGTCTTTTATCTGCAATAAAAATAATCCACCTCTTGGAGAAGTTATTGATTTCTTTTGGAGAAAGGAGTACCAAGACAGAGGTGCTCCTCATACACACATGCTATTATGGATCAAGGATGCACCTAAATTTGGAACCGATTCTGATGAAACTGTTTTGTCTTTCATTGAAGACTATGTTACATGTGCTATTCCAAAAAGAGGAGGAGAAAATAGCTTAAGACAACAAGTTTTACGGTTTCAAAGTCATCGATGTGGGAAATATTGTCGACGGAAATACAAGTCAAAGGGAAACTTTTATACAAAATGTCGTTTTGGATTCCCACATCCAGTTATTTCGAAAGGAAGAGTCAACAGTTTCATGTCAGCAGTAAGGCATACTATAACTCGGAAATCTCCGAAGAATACTTACAAGATAAAAAGAAGTGAAGATTCAAAGTATATTAATGACTACAATCCAGTGATTTTGACGATGTGGAATGCAAATATGGATATCCAATATGTTGCAGATAATTCGATTGCTGTTGCTCGCTATGTTACATCATATATAACCAAATCAGAAAAGATAGAGTTGGAAGAAATGTGGGAAGAAATTTCACAAGAGAAGACTCTTAGTAACAAATTGTACAGCTTTAGTCTGAAGATGCTTTCCCATCAAGAGATTGGATCATACGAATGTTCAGATCGGTTGACCTCTGCAAGTTTATATTCAAAGTCAAGAGGAATCATTTGGGTAAGTCTAGGTCTTGCTGCAACATGAAATCGAGTATTGAAATCTGTACAAGAAATTGAATACTTAGCTTTGAATGAGCCAGAAAGTACAGATATTGTTAAAACAAATATGTTGGATACGTACTATCCCAAAAGGAGTCCACATCTTTAAAACATTTGTCTATATGAAGTACTGCAACATTACAGCTTTAAGAGAAATGCTACAGAAAATATAAATAAAGAAAAATATGCAGTAATTGGATGTGATGGATGTTTGGTAAAACATGCCAAAGGAAATCTTATTAATCACAGCAAACTCAGTTGTGATACTCCAGATAAAAGGGAATTTTTCTATTTAGTACTTCTGAAACTGTTCAAGCCTTGGCGTAGTGAAATGGAATTACTTGGAGATTTGGACTGCTATAAAGATTATTTTAATGCATGTAAAGATAGCATTGAATGCACAGTTTTTCCAAAATATTTTCAAATGTTGAATGAAGAGATTGAACAAGAAACTACTATTGCAGCTGAAATCGTTAGAGATAGTTCTCAAGATAGTCAAAGTTCTGCTCCACTAAGTCAAGATCCACTAGGACAACCAATTCTTGAAAATGAAGCAGCAATTGCTATGAATGAAGTAGAAACGGCACTGCAACAAGCACAACAGGATATTATTGAGTAGGGAAACTTGGAAGAACAACTAAATATTGAACAAAAAGAAATATATCAGCAAGTTACACAACAGATAGAGCATGGTTTACTGCATAAAAAAAAGAATGCCAATGCACATCATTTAAAACTATTCGAATGTATATCAGTGGGCAAGCTGGAACAGGAAAACGTTTTTTAATTAAAGTTTTGACCAGTTATCTACACAAAACCACTCAATCACATTTATCTTGTGTTGTAACCGCTCCAACTGGGTTAGCAGCACATAACATTAAAGGGATTACATTACATCGATTACTCATGCTACCAGTTGAACATGAAAATAAGTTGGAATATCACAAGCTATCTGGAGAAGCTTGTTATGAAGTTTCAGGAGTACTAAAGAAAATGAAACTTCTGATCATTGATGAGGTGAGCATGGTCACAAACTTAATGCTTGCCTTTGTACATTTAAGAATGCAACAGATTTTAAAAACAGATTATGATGTTTTATTTGGAGGAAAACATGTAATTGTATTCGGCGATCTACTACAACTTACTCTTGTGAAAGGACAAACAGTTTTTAAAACAGTTGTCTATGAAGACACTAAGAAATCTTTGGGAAGTATTGGAAGTGTGAACATTTGGTCTCTTTTTGAATATAAAGAACTTATTATGAATATGCGACAAGCAAGTGATGAACATTATGGAAACATTCTTCAAGATATTAGAATTGGTGTTTTGACAAAACATGGTAAAGAAGATTTACAAAGTCGACTACTAACAAACTTGTTTCCAAATGAAAATATTGCACCTGCAATAATGTTCAAAAAAATTGGAGAAAATAAGTCTATAGTTTGTCTAATGCCAACACTGCAATAGTGTTCTACATTCAATCAAGAACTTTTGAAACTGGAGAAAGAACCAATAGTGAAAATGGAAGCCATTGATAAAATGGAACATGAAGGGGTTACTATTCTTCTCTCAGAGAAATTACAGTCAAAATTGGATTCTTTGGAAAAGTCGGTGTCTAAGACTGCAGGTTTAGAAAAGACTTTATATGTATGTGTAAACTGTCGGGTAATATTACGGCGTAATTTAGATGTAGAAAAAGGTTTAGTAAATGGAGTAATGGGAAAAGTTGTTGATTGTGTAAATTTTCAGAACAGAGATGGAATTGAATTTTTGAAGATTAATTTTGATCAGATTGAAGAGGTAAAACAGATTGGACGTTGTGCTGTTCGATTTTTGCTTGTAAAAGACTTGTATGTTCATAGAAAACAGTTTCCTCTTTCTTTAGCATATGCAGTGACCATTCATAAATCTCAAGGTTTAAGTGTAGACAGTGCTTTGGTAAATATTGGAAGTACAGTGTTTAAAGAGGGTATGGCATATGTTGCATTGTCTCGAGTAATAACATTATCTGGTTTGTATTTGATTGATTTTGATGAGAAAAAGGTTAGTGCTGATGCAAATTGTGTAAGAGAGTATAATCGGTTAAGAAGACTGTATGCTCCTAACTTAGGTGAATATCCCATATATGAAAAACGTGTAGTAGGTCCAAAACGAAAATCTGACAAACATTCTAGTGAGGTTGGAAAAAAGAAAACAATTCAAGAGAATGATGAGGCTGCAAAGAAAATAAAAATGGACACTGTTGATGATATTATAGGATACCAGTTAGAAAATAGTTCGGGTATCAACTGCTATACTAACGTAATTGTGAACATTGTGTTTTATCTAGAAGATCTTCATCATCAAATTATGGCAATTCAAGAAAAAGATTCTGCTCTTTGTTACATTATATTTTTGAAAAGTTGGAAACTGATAGAACTAAAATCCATACTGTTTCTGGCATACGACATCTTTTGGATATATGTTCTGGTTCTTCACAATTTACACTTAATGTGTAACAAGATGCACAAGAATTTCTTATGTTTATGCTTGCAGTATTGGAAGATGAAGGAATAGAAATTGAAAATTTGTTTGGACTAAGTTACAGATGGGATCATGAATGTGAAGATAGTTCATTTTGTTCTACCACTTAAATAGACACTGAACAATTCATATATTTGACAATACCAGATTGCAAATCAGTGTATTTTAACAAATTAGTAAAAACAGCCAATCAAGTTATGAAATGTTTTAATTGTAAATCCGAAATGTTGTCAACATTATACATAGAAAAGTTTGGAAAATATGTCATTTTAATGCTACAACGTTGTAGAGCAAATGGAAGAAAATTGGAAACAAAATTAAAAATGTTGTGGCAAGTCAAGTGTCAATTTCAGGAAGAACTTTTAAAGCAGTGGCTATTATATTCCTTGATGGACTTACTACAACATCTGGACACTATACTGTGTATTTAAAGTGCAATAAAGGATGGACACATTGCAATGATGGCCATTTGGAATTGCCTTACGAATTACCAGATTCATATCTGATATTTTTGATGCCAACATTTTGAAAACATCATTCGGCCTATTGGGAAGATGTGAACACAAAATAACGAGTTTATTTTGGATATTATCAATGTCAATGGATTTGGAAACATTATTCGGCCTATTGGGATGATGTGACCAATTAGCGTTTGGATTATTATTTCTACTTTTTTTTTATTGAATTTGCAAAATTGTGTTTCAAGGAACTAGTTTATATATTTGATCTTTATATTATATGCGATGTAAATGAGAGTGTATATTTTAGAAAATGTACTTCAGGAAAATAAATAATTTAATGTAGTTGAAGAATGTAATTTAGAAACTGTAGATAGGTAAACAGATAGTTGAATTTGTTGTAAATATTTTCGACTTAGATTTGTTTTTTTTACAATCACATTGATTGTATTTTTTTCCCTGCTGTTATATGATGATCTACGTTGAAATCACTGTGTATAGTGAAATTCAATAGAATCTGAGAACATCAAAAAATGGAAACTGAATATGTTATGTAATTCTAAAATTATGTTGTGTTTTAAAAACCATAATGTTATATGTAATAACAGTTTTCCTTCTTTTTATTACAGAAAGTAATAGTAAACCTTGAAAAGATTTTAAATTCAATTTACAACAAAAGAACTGTAAAGTATATTCACTCAGTTTGCTATGTATTTGAATAAAGATGGTAAGATGAAATAATGTAATAAGCATAATAATAGGAAGTAATGTTTACAGACATTTTTATTGCATTGATCAATTTTTTCAAATACTACCCATGCACTGATCTATATAATTAGACACTATTCTCATACTATCATCACCCACGCACTATCCAAGCATTTCTCCATTCACCTAGCCTGAATCTATATACTTATATCACCCAGAGACTACTTATGTACTCATCCAATCACCCAAACACTACCCATGCAGTCTTCCAATCATGAACGCACTACTCCTCACTCATGCAATCACCCAGGCACTACCCTTACACTCCTCCAGTCATGCAGGCACTATCCATGCACTCCTCCAATCACCCAAGCACTACCTATGCACTTCTGACATCTCCAAGGCACTACCTATACACTCATTTAATCACTCAGGTACTGCCCATGCAGTCCTTTATTCACCCAGACTTTACTCCTGCCTTCATGCAATCACCCAGGTATTACCCATGCACTACTTCAATCACTCAGGCACTGACCATACAGTCATACATGTGCTCAGGCACTTCTACAGCACTCATGGAATCAACCAAGCACTAACCATGCAGTGTTCAAATCATCTACGCAGTACTCCTGCAATCACCCTGCTACTACTTATGCACTCCTACAATCACTCATGAACTACCCAGGCAGTCCTACATGCAGCTAGGCACTACCCATGCACTCTTCTATGCACCCAGGCATTACCCATGGACTCTTTCAATCACCCAGACATTACTCCTGCACTCATGCAATAACCCAGACATTAGCCATGCACTCCTTCAATCACTTAGGCACTACCCCTGCAGTCATGCAATTATCCAGGCACTAGTTATGGACTACTCGTGAACTCATGCAGTCATGTAGGCACTACTTATGCATTCATGCAATAACCCAGGCACTATCCTTGCACTCCTCCAGTCATCCAGGTAATATCCATGCACTTGTCCAATCACCCAGGCACTATCTATGCACTTATAAAATCACCAAGGCACCACCTATACACTCATCTAATCACTCAAGTACTGCCCGTGCACTCCTTTAATCAACCACACATTACTCCTGCATTCATGCAATCACCCAGGCATTACCCGTGCACTTATCCAATCACCCATGCACTATCCATGCACTCCTGCAATCACGTAGACACTACCCATGCACTCCTCTAATTACCCAGCCAGTACCCAAGCACTCCACCAATCACCCTGCCACTACCCATGCACTTATAAAATCACCACGCACTACTCTTGCCCTCTTCCAATCACATAGCCACTACCCTAGCACTCATGAAATCACAGAAGCACTACCCATGCACTTCTTCAATCACTCAGGCATTACCCATGCACTCCTCCAATCACTCAGGCACTACTCATGCACTCATGCAATATCCCAGGCACTACCCATGCACTCATCTAATCATCCAGGCATTTCCCATGCACTTACAAAATCACCCAAGCAATACCCATGAAGTTATAAAAACACTCAGGCATTACCAATGCACCCCTTCAATCACCCAGGTACTACTCATGCACTCATGCAATAACCCAGGCACTACCCATGTACTCACCCAATCACCCATGCACTACGCATGCACTGCTCCAATCACCTAGACACTACCCATGCACTTCTCCAATTACCCAGCCAGTGCCATGCACTCCACCAATCATCCTGCCACTACCCATGCACTTATAAAATCACCACGCACTACTCTTGCCCTCTACCATTCACCTAGGCACTACCCTAGCACTCATGGAATCACAGAAGCACTACCCATGCACTTTTCCAGTCACCCAGGCACTACCCGTGCAGTTATAAAATGACCCAGGCACTACCTATGCACTCATCTAATTACTCAGGTACTACCCATGCACTCTTCCATTCATCCAGACATTACCCCTGCATTCATGGAATCACCAAGGCATTACCTGTGCACTTCTTGAATCACTCAGACAGTGCCCATACACTCCTATGTGCACCCAGGCACTACCCATGCACTCTTCCATGCATCCAGGCATTACTCGTGCACTCCTTCAATCACCCAGACATTACCCCTGCACTCATGCAATCACAGAGGCACTACTCATGCACTTATAAAATCATCCACACACTACAGCTGCACTCATCCAAAAACTCAGGCAGTGCTTTTCCACTCGTCCATTCCCTCAAGCAAAACCTATGCACTCTTCTATGCACTCAGACTCTATCCATGCACACATTTAATCAGTCAAATACTACTCTTGCACTCATCTATTCCCTCAAACACTACCCATGTACTTATCCATGCACTCAGGCAGTACCAATGCACTCTTCCAATCACCCAGGCACTACCCCTGCACTCATGCAATAAGCCAGGCAGTACCCAGGCACTACTTCAATCACTCAGGCACTACTGCTGAACACATTCATTCGCTCAAACACTATCCGTGCACTCATCCAATGACTTAAGCAATACTGGTGCACTCATTCATTCACTCAGACAGTACTTATTCACTGATACAATGACTCAGACATTACCCTTGCACTCATTCATACAACACATACAAGTTTGTCTATTTTAAACCAATTAGGCGGTTCTAAAAAGAACCATTTTTTTTCTTCTCTTTTTTTGTTTTTAAATTGTTTTGTGTTTTTTTAACCCTTTTATTAATTTTTGTGGTGTTTTTTTAAAGAAAACATTGAAAAAAACGAGGAAATGAACTAAAAAAACGTTTCAAAACATTTTGCAATTACAAACTCATTGCAAAAATAAAAAATACAAAATTAACAATGATGACTTTTTGCAGCCACAACAACAGCTGCAACAAATTGTTCACCTGCACAAAGCAGTTTTTTGCACTTTATGCCGTGCTGTACCTGTCCTGCAAACTCGAGAATAATATCTGTGGATGTAGTGGATCCTCCAGAAGTACTAGGTCCTGCGACCTCATCGTCTTGTTGGGACTCTTGCATCTTGCGCCGATGTTGTTCGCGTGCAAGACGGTTTGGGTGTATTGTCTGAAGGTGTTTTAGCATAGACGATGTCCCACACGAATATTTCTTTTCAGACCCACAAGATAGTATTTTCTGGTACACAGTGCAGGTCACTTTGCGCGCATTTACTTTCTTCTCTCCTTCTGGGATAGAGAAGAAAGCCCACACAATGCTCTCCTTCCTTTTCTTTATCGGTTCTTCCAGCTCCTCTTCATCTGCAGGAATCTCCTGTGGTGCATTTTGTGATGCCATTTCCTTTCTTGGAAAAAAACACCAAAAAAATGTAATAAAGAGGGACAGAAAACACAAGAGGTGTTTTTTCAAAAGACGCTCCTGGAAGAATGAAAAAAATGGGTGTGGTCCTTCAAGTTCTAGAATAGAAAGGTTTTAAACCAATGAAATTGTTCCTTTTAAAGTCACATGGGATTCGCACCCGGCGCGAATTCCGAAAAATATATTAAAAAATAATATATCTTTATTAGAATTACAAATAAATGATATTTACATTAATATTAAGTAACCTCTTGGTTTATTATATATAATAAAGTTATATACATATAGTTTTAAAACTTAAAGATTTGTGATGGATTCGCGCACCCGGCGCCACCCCTGGAAATACATACGTGACATTACGCGGGGCCAAGAACCGCGCACCCATCACATACCGAACGCGCATCGTACACGACTTGACCAATATGGCGACAAAATTCATGGATTCGCGCAACCACCGTGACTGATACACAATCGGTACGCGAATCCAATTATAAAATAAAAAAAAGATTAAAGCATATTTTAAAAAGGAGAAATATCACATTTTTTTAATACAACTTTTATTTTTTGAAAAAGTATTTTTTGGACACTATAATTAGAAATTAGCATTTAAAAAACCTTTGAAATTCACTGAAAAAAGTATAGGTTTCAGGTACGTTATAGTTAGAAATTAGCATTTAAAAAACCTTAGAAATTCACTGAAAAAAACATAGGTTTCAGGGACGTTATAGTTAGAAATTAGCATTTAAAAAACCTTTAAAATTCACTGAAAAAAACATAGGTTTCAGGGACGTTATACTTAGTTGGACATTTCACTTGTACAAAACCAGAGAAATTCATCCGATATAGTTAGTTGAGCTAACTATAACTCGCGCCCCCACAATGCACTGCTGATGACGTCACATATTACATCATTCATGACATGGTCAGTGACATCACTGATGACGTCACTGATGACATCTCAAATGACATCACTGATGACATCATCCACGTGATAATCTGATGCACCTCCTCACACCCTAATATAAACTTTGATACACCCACTCTAAAATACAGACTACCATTTTCGAAACCATAGACACACCAATACAAGTTACTATATATCCACTCACTGATTCATAGGTCTATACACACATCCACTCATTCACCCATACAGTCACTCATACATGCAGTCACTCATAATATGCACTCATATACCTATACAGACACGCATACACCACCACTCATCCATAGAGTTACTCACACACCTAGTCAGTCATGTAAAGAATCAATCACACTCCCATTTACTCACCTATACAGTTATACACACACCACCTCACTTATTCATACAGATACTAACACATACTTACTCTCTTCTACAATCTCTGACACAAGCACACACTCATCCATACAGCCACTCTCACAATAACTCACTATCACATATAGTCATTTATATACTCCAACACTGACATATACTGCCTTTCACATATGTAGTTACTCACACATGTTCCACTGAGACATCCATTCACTCACCAGCACACCCATTCACACACTTACCCACCCATACACCCCTTCACATATGCACTCTTGAACCCATACACCCAGTGAATCACCCACTCACACATCTATGCAGAGTCATACACCCCCCTCCCACTCACACAGACACTCATGCACCCATACAGATAGTCAGACAACCAATCAATAACCCATATAGACACTGATGTAGCTACTCACCAACCCATGCAGCCACTTACACACCAACAGACAGACAGATACAAACATTCACACAGTTTAGTCACTAACCCATGCATTCAGTAGGACACGTTTAATCATTCACTTATACAGTCAGTCACGCACCTACTAAATCATCCATTCAGATAGTCATACACCCATTCATTCTTCAATACACCTCGGCCTATATATATATATATATACATATATATATATATATATATAAAGCATATTTAAACTTTCCAGAAACACACAGTCACTGGATGATATCATCAGTGATGTCATCAGTGATGTCATTTTAGATGTCACCAGTGATGTCATCAGTGATGTCACTGACCATGTCATGAATGATGTAATATGTGACGTCATCAGCAGTGCATTGCGGGGGCACGAGTTATAGTTAGCTCAACTAACTATAACGGCCGAATTTCTCTGGTTTTGTACAAGTGAAATGTCCAACTAACTATAACGACCCTGAAACCAGTGGTTTTTTCAGTGAATATATATATATATATATATTACGGTTCAGAGTGGGTAATGGTAAAGGAAGGTTAGGAGTAAATTAAAAACAGGGGTGGGGTTGGTGGGGTTTCCCCCAAAAGAAAATAATGTTATAAAATATTAAATTTAGGTTTAGGGGCTGGTAGTGGTAAAGGGAGATATGGGTAATTATAGATATAGAGATAGATAGAGATAGATAGATAGATAGATAGATAGATAGATAGATAGATAGATAGATAGATGGTTGGTAATGGCATGCATAGTGAAGGCATCCGCTAATAGAGGCTGTGTGGAAAAAGCTGCGTGGTAAAGGCATGCGTGGCAAAGGCATACGTTGTATTGTCATACATCTTTTTATATGGACTTTGGAAGAGAATAGCCAAAATTGGTATCCTACCAGACTAAAAGAATGGTTTTACTGAGCTCTTGCTCAGTGTAACTGTGTAACATTTTGAAAATTATCAGTATTATTCTTTGTTTTGCTTGATCAATCATTAATATGTACTAGATCAATCATTAATATGTATTAGATAAAAAGCATCCCAAAAGTACATTAACAAGGTCTTGTATTTGGAAAGATTGGATAGAGTAGGTAAAAAGAGTTTATTCAGAAACATTTTTGAAAAAAATTAAAACAGGTTTTGAAGTATGACTATGCATATTGAGTTAAGCAATTATAATGCTTGTCTTGTTGGATAAAAACAATGGCCATGTTTTGTTAAGCCCGTGCATCATGCAAGGTGACTCAATGCAACGCAACGCAAGGACTTAAGTGAGATTCAATAAGCCAAGCAAAGCCACCTTGCATGGCTCTGCGTGGCTTAGTAAATTCAAAGTAACCCAAAGTAGCGCAAATTTCTGCCTTGCGTTACTCTGTATTGGGAAGGCGTGCCATGGGTGGAGCATAGTAGGACAGGAACAAGGGAACCCTACTCACGTGGAACCAGGGTAATAAACTTATTATCAAAGGACAAAGGCTCCTGTGGACACTTAATGAAGTAATCTCACTGTATATGAGCACAATGGCAATATATTGGGTTATAGTGATATTGGAGAGAGAAGGAAGCAAATACACCTCTGATTTGTTTTTTAATCAAAAATATTTATATAATCCTTGAAATGAAATACTGTTACAAAATAGTGCATTTGAACATATAGTTCTGAGTGAAAGGTGTCCCAGTGAAAACGGTACCTCGAACATTAGTGACATATATGTGAAATATATACAAGGTTTCCAATGCTTCATATAAACGACCATATACATATATATGTACAGTGTACAGCGCTAGATACAGTGATCATTGCTGGTGAACAATGGTTCGTTTATGCAACTTGTCGACGGTGTTTCGACCCTGTGTGCAGTGTAGGGTCTCTTCAGGACCTGTGATCGTAGGGACACCTTAAGGGTAATGGACCGGCTCGTGTGGAGGGTGTGGCACCGTGCAAGGGATAAGAAAGGGATACTCATATGGGTCCCAGCCGGGAGCCCAAGTGTGAGGTGGGTGGTGAGCTGGCTATTACGTGAATGCGCACAATGTGAGGATCCACGTGTGTGGAAGATGGTCGTACCTGAGCAGACAGACACACGCTGTCCTGCTACTTGGAAGGATTGCCACAGGCTGCAGTTGATTCATTCTCCATAAGAGACACCAAAGTGAGAATATTCTCACCCTCCATATGAAAAAAGTATAGCCTCGTCGTAATTGATGACAGAAGGAAGTAGCCTGCCTCCATGCATGCGCTCAGAATCGGAACTCGACCCATCTTGACAGTGCTTTGATCGTGCCATCTTCCACACACGTGGATCCTCACACATAATTACCCTTAAGGTATCCCTACGATCATAGGTCCTGAAGAGACCCTACACTGCACACAGGGTCGAAACGCCGTCGACAAGTTGCATAAACGAACCATTGTTCACCAGCACTGATCACTGTATCTAGCGCTGTACACTGTACATATATATGTATATATGTATATGGTCGTTTATATGAAGCATTGGAAACCTTGTATATATTTCACATATATGTCACTAATGTTCTAGGTTCCGTTTTTCACTGGGACACCTTTCACTCAGAACTATATGTTCAAATGCACTATTTTGTAACAGTATTTCATTTCAAGGATTATATAAATATTTTTGATTCAAAAACAAATCAGAGGTGTATTTGCTTCCTTCTCTCTCCAATATCACTATAACCCAATATATTGCCATTGTGCTCATATACAGTGAGATTACTTCATTAAGTGTCCACAGGAGCCTTTGTCCTTTGATAATATGGGTGGAGCATAGGCATCCCCATGCATCTACCCATAGATTTTGGCTCATTTCTAGATTTTCAAAGACATAGGAATGCTTCGAAATGGTGCTCTTTCCCAGCGGAGGTGTAATGAGGAGAAATATCCTTATTTCTCCTTGCTATTTCCTCTTTCTACTTGTGCTGCATTCTGCAAGAGAAGAACATGCCATAAAAGATTGTTCTTGTGCAGGAAGGTGTCCCTTTCCACACAAAAACAATCCTTCTTTTAACGCAGACACCCTTCCACAATGGTGCATGGGTGTTTGCGTTAGCGCTAGGCAGTACTCAGTGAGTCAGCAAAGTGAGAAAGCAGGAATTTGTCACATCTTAGTAGATATGGTGTATTTCTGCTATGTCCCTGCTCTCTCTCTGTCACACAGCACAGGACAGTGATTTGTCTTGTTGCCCTGTGTGACTTTATGATAAATCTGCCGCAATGTCTTTTAAAGTTATAAAATGAAAGTTTAAGATTGTTCTGCAATTACTTAAATTCAATACCCAATGCAAAGCTCTTACAAAAAGAAAAAGTTGTCATTCAACAATACTGTAAAAATGTGCTATATAATATAATATAATATAATATAATGTAATATAATAACGTACAGTATCGAGTTTATTAGAGACTGACCAGGTCCATACTTCCTACTTCTGCAGTGCAGTTGGTAACTCTTAACATTTATTAATTTTCCAGACCTGAAGAGGGCAATTTGTTCCTTATGAATGGGTTGTCAAGTGTTTAACTGCATTTCTCGCAATTTTGGACGTGTGAAGATTCTTGTGATGATTCAAGAGACTTGCACATAATTCACCTTCAATCTCAAGTGTAAGATTAACAGACTTTATATTGGTAATACGCAGACATGTTTAGCTTTCTTTCGTTTTCTGCAAACAGAAAAGGGTTCCATTTGCACGGTAAAGAAATCAGGTTTTCGGAAAAATGGTGCATTTCACCTTCCATGCATGTTCATATTTTTCTTTAATTTGCTTTCTTGGCAAGCGTGCAGATGGAAGGTGAGCATTCCACCTTTGCAAAAGTAGTATCTAGTGTGCTTTCTCTCTTTTTAATCCATCCACAAGACTCATCTCTTTACCTGTGCTGTTGTATCTCAATCTGAAAATAGATATTGTTTTTTAAAGAGTGTGATATACAGCGTTTAAACTTTGTTGTCGGTGCTTAAATGGAGTGTCATTTGGATGTGAGGACTTTCAATGTTGCACTCCTATTATATTGTTTCTATTGAGTTGATTGATGTGTGATATTAGGTGGAATCACAAAACATTTTTCACAGGGGCTAAGACATGTCCTTGGTCCTAACTATATTCGAGTTTGGTGCAAAAACCATTGAAATCCTGTTATGAAAGAAGGTTTCTGAACTGATAAGTGGGACAGCAATGTTTGTCATATTTGCTGTTTTACATTTCATTGTGGTGATGATGTGCTGTGATTATTTTGATGCTACTGCATTTTTGTGCTGCATTATTGCATTGTGTTGTTATTGTGTTATACCGTGTTTATTATCTGTGTTTTGTTTTGATTACTTTTTTGTACATTGTTATATTTTGTTGTTTCGTGTTAAGTTCTTTTGTTTGCTTTAGGCATGTCACAAATGCTGATAAATGTCGCCCCCCCAAAAAATAACATACCTTTAAAAAACCACTGACAAACAACCATGTATGGTAAAATATCGTGCTCCAGCACTTTAACTATTTAAGATACCAGTCAGCCCATGTTAGAAATTGGGGTCTCTAGTTGGCAGAGGTAGGTACCTTTGTCTAAATAGGGACCCTTGCTTCTAGTCAGGGTAAGGGGGATACACACTTTAGATAACCCCTGCTCACCCCCTTGGTAGCTTGGCACAAGCAGAAAGGCTTATCCCAAAGGCAATGTGTAAAGTATTTGTACCAACACACACAGTAACACAGTGAAAACACCACAAAAGGACACCACACCAGCTTAGAAAACGACAAAATCCAACATACACAGTTAAAAATATGACTTTCAAAAGGTTTCAAGAACTTGCACCACAGAAAACAATGGATGCGTGACTTTTACACAAAGTACCTGAGGTTGCATCAAAATTCCCAAGGCTGAACAGAGATGCGTCAACTCCTGAGACCTTGGGGAGGTGATGCAACAGTTCTGCGGCACGCAGAGGAAGAGTTCCATTGAATCCCGTCTTTATGGGGAGTGATACGTCGATTCTTCGTGACGGTTCTGGTCCGCAGGTGATGCGTCGGGAAAACTTGCCGCACAGGTGTGATGCGTGGAAATCCAAGATGATCGATGCAGCGGCGTCGAGCAGGGCTGTGTCGGTTTTCTTCAGCCGCGACCCCTCTATGCATCAATTCTTGCAGCTGCGACAGGCGCTGGGTCGGTTTTCGCAGTGGCACTGCGATGCGTGGAAATTCTTCTCGCGCCGTTGAGATGCGTCAGAAACAGCCGCAAGAAGAGCAACGCGTCGATTATTGCAGTTCTTCAAGTTTCTTCTTTCTTCCAGCTCCCACACAGCAACAACAACCTCCAGAGGCCCAAACTGACACAGGCACCACCTGGAAGGTAAGAACTCACAGCAGCAGACTTCAGGGGAAGCTGGGGGTGAAGTATTTGTGTCCCTGATACTTCAGAACAGGAGGCCAGCACACACAGGCCCTTGGAGATCTCCTTCAAGCAGGGGACACAGCACACAGCAAAGTCTTCTCCTTTCCTTGGCAGAAACATCAACTGCAGGCCAACCCCACACAGCACAGAGCAAAGGGGCAGTACTTCTCCTCAGTCTCTCCAGCTCTTCTCCTTGGCAAAGGGTCCTCTTGAATTCCAGGGATGATCTAAAGTTCTGGGGTCTGGGCCCCAATATTTATACTACAAACTCCTTTGTTCTCTGGTAGCAGAGAAGCCCTGTGCTCAGTCAAAACCAGTTCTGTCCTCTCTGGTGCAGCTTCCTAGCAGGGGGTGGAGACAGCATTGTGGAAGGCAGACCAGGCTCATTCAGGTGAAAGGAAATCTCCTCCCCCTACTCTAAATGCAGCCCAGGTCTATTCAGCCCAGCCCTGACTCATCTAGACTCTCTGGAGCCACTACACATCCCGAGCCCCTGTCACTCCAAAACCAGACAGTCATTACACATCCTAGCAGAGGCACACTGGATGGCTAAGCAAAAAAATACCTACTTTCTAAAAGTGGTATTTTCAAACACAGAATGTAAAAATCACCCTCACAAAAAGATGCATTTTAACATTCTAAGTTCAGGCACGTTAAACTTTATTTTCCTACCTTGTTCCCAGGGGTAGTTATGTTTATAAGATGTTATAAGCAAACTCCCCATTCTATCCTATGGGAACAGGTAGCCTTGCAATAGTGAAAAACGAAATTAGCAGTAGTTCACTATCAGGACACGCCACACACACCGGAGCATGTCCTACCTTTCACATACAATACACCCTGCCCACAGGGATACCTTGGGCCTACATTAGGGGTGACAAATATGTAAGAAAAGGGAAGGCTAGGGCCTGGCAAGTGGGTGCACTTGCCATGTCGACATGATAGTTAACAAACTGCGCACAGGCACTGCAGTGGCAGGCCTGAGACATCTTTTCAGGGCTACAAACAGTGCTGCAGGCTCACTAGTAGAATTTGATTTACAGGCCCTGGCATACTCAGTGCGTTTACTCGGGGCTTATCAGTAAATCAAATATGCCAATAATGGATAACCAAACATAATAACAATTTACAAAGGGAGCACTTGCACTTTGATACTGATCAGCAGTGGCAAAGTGCCCAAAGCATCTAAGCCAGCAAAACCGAAATCCAGCAAAGCATCAAAAATACAGGAGTTAGAGGCAAAAAGTCAGGGGAAACCAAACCAAGGATGCCAGGTCTAACACGTGTCCCCTCCACCTGAAAAGTGGGGAGAACTACCCACCCTCTTGGGAGTTCTCATCACTAAGGCGGAAGAACCTGACAAGACCATCAGCATTGGCGTGTTCTGTACTAGGGCGGTGTTCCATCGTAAACTCCATTCCCTGTAGGGAGATGGACCACCTCAAAAGTTTTGGATTCTCACCCCTCATCTGCATCAACCATCTGAGGGGCCTGTGGTCTGTCTGCACCCAGAAGTGAGTCCCAAACAAGTAGGGCCTTAGCTTCTTCAGCGCCCAGACCATAGCAAAAGCTTCACTTTCAATTGCACTCCACCTCTGTTCCCTGGGAAAGAGGTTCCTACTGATGAAAGCTACAGGTTGGTCCAAGCCTTCATTGTTCAATTGTGAGAGTACAGCTCCCACACCATGCTCTGAAGCATCTGTCTTCACAACAAATTCTTTAAAGAAGTCAGGTGCCTTAAGCACAGGCGCTGTGCACATGGCAGATTTCAGGGCATCGAAAGCGGTCTGGCAGGCATCAGTCCAGATCACCTTCCTGGGCTGCTTCTTTGAAGTCAGCTCTGTCAAGAGGGCAGCAATGGTGCAATACCCCTTGACAAACCGTCTGTAGTACCCGGTGAGACCTAAAAAGGCTCTCACCTCTGTCTGGGTTGGGGGGCTCCTAAGCTAGAATGGTGTCAAACTTCGGTTGCAGGGGCGCCACCAGGCCGCTCCCTACCTGGTGCCCTAGGTACACCACAGACCCCTGCCCTATCTGGCCCTTACTGGCCTTGATAGTGAGTCTTGCCTTTTGCAGAGCCTTCAACACTTCATAGAGGTGTTGCCAATGTTCCTCCCAACTGGAGGTGAACACAGCAATGTCATCCAGGTAAGCAGCGCTGAATTACTCTAGCCCGGGGAGTACCTGGTTGACCAGTCTCTGGAATGTGGCAAGGGGGTTCTTCTACCCAAAGGGTATGACCCAGAGCTGGTAGTGCTCCTCTGGTGTTGAAAATGCAGACCTCCCTTTGGCCCCCATCAGTTAGAGCAATCTGCCAGTACCCAGGCGTTAAATCAAATGTACTGAGGTAGCAGGCAGCTCCCAACCGATCAATGAGCTCATCAGCTCTTGGGATGGGGTGCGCATCAGTCTTGGTGACCGCATTGAGCCCACGGCTGGTCCACACAGAACTGGGGTTCTGGAGTGGCACTGGGTGCAGCAGCTTTTGGCACTAAGACCACTGGGCTAGCCCAGGGGCTGCTGGAGTGCTCTATCACCCCTAATGCCAACATCTTGGAAACTTCTTCCTTGATGCTAGCCCTGACTTGCCAGCTACCCTGTAAAATTTTTGCTCTACGGGTAGACTGTCCCCACTGTCCACATCATGAACACACCAAGTGGTGATTCCTGGAGTCAGGGACAACAGGGAGGCGAACTGTCCCAGCACTTGGCGACAGTCCCTCTGCTGCTCTGGGGTCAGGGTAGGAGAGAGTTTCCCCCATCCACTGACCCATCATGTTCCTTTTTTGACAGGAGGTCAGGAAGAGGCTCACTCTCCTCCTCCATTCCATCATCTGTCGCAAGGAGCATAGTCACCTCAGACCTATCAAAGTGCAGCTCTAGGCGGTTCACGTGCAGGACCCACAAAGGATTCCTGGGAGTCTGCAAGTCGACCAAGTAGGTCACCTCACTCTTGCACTCCACCACCTCATGTGGACCAGTCCACCTATCTTGGAGCGCACAAGGCTCCACTGGTGCCATCACCCACACTTTTTGGCCAGGCTGAAACTCGATCAGAGTGGCATTCTGGTCATACCATCTTTTCATTTCTTCCTGGCTGGCTTCCAGGTTTGCCTGAGCGAGTTTCCTGAAGCGTTGAGTCTGGTTTCTGAAGGCCAGCACATAGCTGAACACATCTTGGGGGTCTTACCAGGAGTTTTCTCCCAGCCCTCCTGCACCAGACTCAGAGGTCCTCTCACAGGGTGCTCATACAGCAGTTCAAAGGGGTTAAAGCCTAAGGACTTCTGCAGTACCTCCCTGTATGCAAACAACAGGCATGGTAAAAATACGTCTCACTTCTGTTTCATGGGTTCTGCAAGACCCTTTATCATGCCCTTCAGGGTTCAGTTGAATCTCTCAACCAACCCATTCCCTTGGGGATGGTAAGGAGTGGTGAACTTGTATGTCACACCACACTCCTTCCACAAATATGTCATGTACTTTGAAATGAAGTTTGTACCATGGTCAGAGACCACCTCTCTGGGAAATCCCACACAGGAAAAGATCCCCATCAATGCACGGCTCACCATGGGGGCTGTGATGGCCAGAGAGGTACAGCTTCCGGGTACCGGGTGGCATGGTCCACCAAGACCAAGATTAACTTGTTGCCTAAGGCTGTCTTGGGTTTCAGTGGCCCCACAATATCAATGCCCACCCGTTCAAAAGGGGTGCTCACCACAGGAAAGGGTTGGAGGGGACCCTTACACTTCCCTCCAATCTTGCCACTTGCCTGGCAAGTCTGACAAGACCTACAGTGTGTGCCAACATGCCTTCTCATTTGGGGCTAGTAAAAGTGGGTGACAAGCCTCTGATAGGTCTTGTTGCACCCCAAATGTCCTGCTAAAGGCACGACATGAGCCAGACCTAGTAGTACGGCCCTGTAGTGCTCGGGTACCACCAGAACACGGGCTGCACCAGGCTCAGCAACTGTAGGCTCACTATACAACAATTCATTTTCCCAATAAATCAGATGTGATCCAGACTGATCACCTGCAGCCTGGTCTGCAGTCTGTTGCCGCAAACCAACAAGAGTAGGGCATTCTATCTGCGCCTTGCAGAAATCCTCCCTGCTGCCAATGGGTCAGATCAGGCAGGGTTCCCAGTTCGGCCACTTGTTCCCCTGTAGGTTCCAGGACATTCCCTTAAGGGTCTGCCTCCTCCTGGACCGTGGGAACTTCTGGGGCTGGTTTCCCATGCTCCCTGCCCTTCCTCTTCCTGGCAGGCAACTGGGCCACTGTTTCAGGCTCCAGGTTCTCTTGAGTACCCCTACTGGCTGCCATTGACCGAGTGGGCGATGAGTGGTCACACACACCCACTCAGGCAGACCCAGCATCTCCAAATGAGCCTGGCGTTCCACCTCCTTCCATGGGTAACTCTCCAGGTCATTGCCAAGCAGACAGTCAACAGGCATGGATGGACTAACATTGACCTTCAAGGAACCTGAGACCCCCTCCCATTCGATGGGAACCTGTGCCACCTTACACAGGCACTCAGAGTTGTCCACAGCAACTACAGGGTGAAGCACATTGGGAATAACCTGCTATTCAGACACCCATTGACACCTGACAGATGTCACACTGGCTCCTGTGTCTCTCAGAGCCTCCACCCTCCTCCCATTGATGGTCACCCTCTGCCTGTCTTTTTTAGTGTTCTCATGCAGATAGGATCCCTGGACCATCTCTCTGTCTCCTAATGAGACAAGGGTCATAACTGCTGGCTCCCCACCTTCACTAGGAACAAACCCCTCCCCCAGTGCTACACTTACTAACCCTGGGGATGGTGCACCAGTGGGTGCTGGTGGTGCCTGGGGGCACTTGGGATCATTCGCCAGATGGCCCTCCTGATTACATCTATAACACCTGCGGGGACCCCTGTGATCCTGCCTGCCCCAAGGGGGCAATGGCTGTTTGGAACTGGGAGGCTGGGAATCCTTACCCTGGGTACTGTTTTGGGGCCCTTGAGAGAACTCCTTTTGATTACCCTTGTCCCCCCACTCTTATGCTGGGGACCTTGCCCACCCTTGGCTGGGTTACCCACATATCCCTTGTGATCCCTGGTACTAGTCCAGCGGTCCGCCTCCTGAGCAAGCTTCCTGGGGTCAGTCAACTTGCTATCCATTAGATGCTGGTGCAGCTCTGGAACACAAAGACTATTCAAGTGCTCCCATGTAATTAAGCCATACAGCCCCTTGTAGTCAGTTGCCTTGCTGACCTTTATCCAACCATCCAGTGCTCTGCAATAAAGGTTCACACACTCCACCCATGTATTGGACTCAAGCTTCTTGAAGTTCCTAAACTTCTCCCTGTACTGTTTAGGTGTGAGCCCATACCTGATGCATAAATCCTCCTTCATGTTGGGATAGGTCAGGGCACCCGCCTCCTCTAAAGGTGTCAGGGCCTCAAAGTGTTTCCACAGGGCCGCCCCTCAATGCTTCTCAGGGACCTCATTCATTCTCAGTGCTGCCTCATAAGACGCAAACCATTCGTAAATATCTTCCCCCTTCTCGTTATTTTGCACTAGGTCCTTGGGAATGTAAACCATACCCCCTTGCACAGGCTGTACGCTGCCACCATTTGAACTGGACTCTACTTGCTTAGCTTTAATGTCCAGTTCCCTCATGCTCAACTCATGAGCCAAAAGCAATTTATTTTCCTCCTAGGCACAAGCGTTCTTACTCGCCTCTGCCATCTTCTCTTTCTCTATTTCCAATTGCTTCATCTTGAGCTTCATGACTTCTAACTCACGGTCTCTAACCCTTTGGTTCTCCTCCAGCTCCTCTGGAGAAAATTTTCTAGAGGTATGATTGCTTCCAGCCCTAGAGGCTGCTCTGCTAACAGGCAGATATTGTGATCTGAAACCATCCTCTGGTGCATCCTCATCCACCTCTCCATCACATGTGTCCCCAGCTTTTCTGGCCTCCCACCAGGCCTTTAAGTCTTTTTGCAGCTCCTCCTTCCTGGTGCTGCTCTTCATGGGACATCCAAAGTCTGCAAAAAATTATTTGAGCTGATCTACTCTGTAGGTCTGCAATATTTCAATATCAAACTCCAATCCTGCAGCCTCACTTGCTGGTTTACCCTTATGAGACATGGTGCATGGATACTTTAAGGATCAAGCAAAAATAGAACCAAAAACAAAACACAGTATGTGGTTGCGTAGTGGTCTGCACTAAACTAGTGATGTACGCCAATCACACTGGGTCAAGCACAAAGACAGGTTCAAATCCTCACCGCTGAGCACCAATGTTAGAAATGGGGGTCTCTAGTTGGCAGAGGTAGGTACCTTTGTCCAAATAGGGACCCTTGTCTCTAGTCAGGGTAAGGGGGATAATGTTAATGTTAATGTTAATAAAATGTATTGAGCGCACGAATACACGGAGGTGTCTTGGCGCTAAGACTGTGGTAAGCACAGGGCAAAAGCAACTAGTTCTGAAAAAGCCATGTTTTGAGGCTCTTTCTGAAGGAGGTAAGTGAGCAAGCATTTCTGATATCACATGGAAGCATATTCCATAGTTTTGCTGTACCGTACGAGATGCTTCAGCCTCCCCAGCATGAGGTTTGAATCCTTGGAACCCTCATAAGTCTGGCGCTTTAAGAATGTAGCTGTCTGACTGGGTGGACCAGGAAAAGAGATTTTTGAGAAACGTTGGCCCGGTGTTGTTCAGGGCCTTGTAGGCTAGGCATAGCACCTTGAATTTAATACGATGCTCCACCGGAAGCCAGTGAAGTCTTTGAATTTCCTTAGCTACTGACTCGTATTTAGGGACATTTAGTAGTAGTCTTATGGCTGTGTTTTGAATCATCTGAAGCTTTTTAAGGTGTTATTTCTGCATATTCAGGTAGAGTCCGTTGCAGTAGTCTAACTTTGACTGCACGAGTGCGGTCACTGCCGTCCTTTTGGAGTCAAAGGGAATATAAGGTAAAATCTTTTTTAATTTCTTGATCAGAAAATGGGAAGTGGACACAATGGCATTGGTCTGCTGAGCACCCTCAGGTTTTTCGCCTTATGAACTGGTTTTGGCAGTTCCCCCACCCCTGCTCACCCCCTTGGTAACTTGGCATGAGCAGACAGGCTTATCCCAAAGGAAATGTGTAAAGAATTTTACCAACACACACAGTAACACGGTGAAAACACCACAAAAGGACACCACACCAGTTTAGAAAAATAAAATATCTTTATCTAAACTAAACAAGACCAAAATGACAAAAATCCAACATACCCAGTTAAAAATATGACTTTCAAAAGGTTTCAAGAACTTTTACCACAGAAAACTATGGATGTGTGACTTTTACACAAAGTACCTGAGGTTGCATCAAAATTCACAAGGCTAAACAGCCGCAGAGTCTGAAACAAAGAGATGCATCAACTCCTGAGACCTTGGGGAGGCGATGCTACAGTTCTGTGGCACTCAGACGACGAGTTGCATCAAATCCAGTCTGTATGGGGAGTGATGCGTCGATTCTTCGTGACGGTTCCAGTCTGCAGGTGATGCGTCGGGAAAACGTGTGTGGAAATCCCGGATGCTTGGGTGATCGATGCAGGCGTCATCGAGCGGCGCTGCATTGGTTTTCTTCAGCCGTGATCCCTCAATGCGTTGATTCTTGCAACAGCAACAGGTGCTGCAAGAAGAGCGATGCGTCGATTATTGCAGTTCTTCAAGTTTCTTCTTTCTTCCAGCTCCCAAACAGCAACAACAACCTCCAGAGGCCCAAACTGGCACAGGTACCACCTGGAAGGTAAGAACTCACAGCAGCAGTGTTCAGGGTGAGCTGGGGGTGAAGTCTTTGTGTCCCTGAAATTCAGAACAGGAGGCCAGCACAAACAGGCCCTTGGAGATCTCCTTCAAGCAGAGGACACAGCACACAGCAAAGTCCTTCTCCTTTGCTTGGCAGAAACATCAACTGCAGGCCAACCCCACATAGCACAGAGCAAAGGGGCAGTACTTCTCCTCAGTCTGTCCAGCTCTTCTCCTTGGCAAAGGGTCCTCTTGAATTCCAGGGATGATCTAAAGTTCTGGGGTCTGGGCCCCAATATTTATACTACAAACTCCTTTGTTCTCTGGTGTTAGAGAAGCCCTGTGCTCAGTCAAAACCAGTTCTGTCCTCTCTATTGTAGCTTCCTGGCAGGGGGTGGAGACAGCATTGTGGAAGGCAGACCAGGCTCATTCAGGTGAAAGGAAATCTCCTCCCCCCACCTCTAAATGCAGCCCAGGTCTATTCATCCCAGCCACTGCACATCCCCAGCCCCTGTCACTCCAAAGCCAGACAGTCAATACACATCCTAGCAGAGGCACACTGGATGGCTAAGCAAGAAAATACCTACTTTCTAAAAGTGGTATTTTCAAACACAGAATGTATAAATCACCATCTCAAAAAGATGCATTTTAACATTCTGAGTTCAGGCATACTAAACTTTATTTTCCTACCTTGTTCCCTGGGTAGTTATGTTTAGAAGATGTTATAAGCAAACTCCCCATTCCATCCTATGGGAACAGGTAGCTTTGCAATAGTGAAAAAACGAAATTGGCATTAGTTCACTATCAGGACATGCCACACACTCCAGGGTATGTCCTACCTTTCACATACACTGCACCCTGCCCACAGGGGTACCTTGGGCCTATCTTAGGGGTGACTAACATGCAAGAAAAGGGAAGGTTAGGGCTTGGCAAGTGGGTGCACTTGCCAGGTCGAAATGGCAATTAAAAAACTGTGCACAGGCACTGCAGTGGCAGGCCTGAGACATCTTTTCATGGCTACTCGTGTGGGTGGCACAAACAGGGCTGCTGGCCCACTAGTAGCATTTGATTTACCGGTCCTGGCACACTTAGTGCACTTTACTAGGGGCTTATCAGTAAATCAAATATGCCAATCATGGATAACCAACCATAATAACAATTTACACAGAGAGCACTTGCACTTTGACACTGATCAGCAGTGGCAAAGGGCCCAAAGCATCTAAGCCCGCAAATCCGAAATCCAGCACAGCATCAACAATACAGGAGGTAGAGGCAAAAATTCAGGGGAAACCACGCCAAGGATGATAGCTCTAACAGCCCATAACTGGAGAAGAGCTGTGGCCTAGCAGCTAAAAAGGCCACCTTTAGATGCAGGGAACCCTTGTTGGAATACCAGGCCTTAGCACTCAACTCAACACCATATGATTCTGAGCAAATCACTTAATTTCAGTGCAGCTAAAAATGGGTATGTGAAGTATTGTTGTAACTCCCACTTGATGCACACAGTCTTAAGATTGTCACCCAAACCTACACATAATCGAACAGCTCTCCTTTGGCTGAAAGCCAGGCTTGTACTATATATATGCCCACGCATACATAACTGTGGTAGAGACCTGCATAAAATAAGCTCTTCTATTGCTCTCTTTATGTGATAAAGCTCTCTACATCCTCACAGGCCAAGTTATGAACCCGTTTTGTTTGTGGGGTATGAGGCAAATGTAGCCAAAACCATTGCATTTTGGTGGCACTGTAGTTAATACTGGGATACAGAACAGGGTGAGCATTAAAGAAAGTGATTGAGTGCCATGCATCTCCTTACTTCCATATTTAAAGTACTGATTCTAAAGCTCCTGTCCTCTCCTCTTCCTCACACAAATGGACAAGCATTAGCAAAGCCATTAAGTCTGGCTTTTTGAAAGAGTTGGTAATTGATTGGCAAGTTTGTCTGTATTTGTGTGGGTGTGTATGAATGGGTGAGTCACTGAATGTGTGAGTTATGTGTAGGGGTGAATATGGGTAATTGTAGAAAGATGCAATGGTGAGTGATTGGGCACTTGGATGGATGAACGGTGAGAGTATGGATGAGCATCAATCAAGAATAGAATAACATCCTGCAGAAAAAAGACTGTAGCCATCCTAAAATTCACCCAGCATCTAACGATTTGTCCATGCATTCACTCACACATTCATCCATCCATACATACCGATATATATATTCAGGCACTGGCTGTAGCAGGGTTGATGGCCCACAAAGCATAAAAACAGTTGTTTGAGCAAAAGAACATGGTCAGTAAGAGTAACATGATGCAAGCACATGGAAGATGTTAGATTTAAAGAATAGGTTGTGTAGAGATTTTGTGGGACAAACAATGCATGTAAGTATTTTTTATACAAATGAAAAGTAAAGTGCAGTTACAGATGTACTGAGGGGAGCAATTAAAGAGGCAGGTATCACAGCAAATAAAGGATGAGAAAGAGAGCACAGAAAGCAAAAACAAACAAGTTGTATCATGGAAACAGAAAAGGTGGACTTAGGTAGCTGAGTAGTAGGGGGGTACTCAAACCAGAGCATTGTCAGTGTCAAATAAGAGGGATGTTACACTGGCACTGGTCGACAGACAAAGCACAAAGTGGGTGTCTGGAGATCAAAAACGTTTTGGGGAGATTTGGTTTTGTCAGAACAGACAAACAGACTGATGCCAATTAAATACCTTTTAATTGCAACCTGAAAACAGAAAAAAAATGCATAAAACAGGCATGGTATAAAACCAACTTATGTCATCAGTATGTGTTTCACCTATTCATGGGTCTACCCTGCCATAATCACACCTAGCATCCCCTTAACTCGGTCCTTCAAGGCATCCCCTGTAAAAGACAACTACTGTGATCTCCTGGGCCCAAGGGATTAAGGGGCACCATAACATAACATGTGTATTTGTAAAGCGCACGTTCACCCTTGGGTATCTTGGCGCTGAATAACAGATGTTTATTGTTACCCAACTCAATGGTACTCATTTTATCGACCTCAGATGGATGAAAGGCTGAGTGGACTCGCCGGGATTTGAACCTGTGACCATGAGGTCGAACACAGGCCCCTGCAGTGGATGCATTAGTCCACTGAGCCACCAGACCAGTCATCTTTCAAATGAATTTCAGTGGCCCTTTGGAAGACAGTGAAGTATGATAGAAACTCCTAATGGCATACCATGAATACGGACGTTGACAGCCATCCACTCCATGGACAGCCATAAAGAAAGCATCCCTCGGCTGGAGTTATGATGACCACTAGCTCTGATGTGGATGCAGAGCAAAAGATCTTGAAAAAGTGGATGGAGGATGCTTCCATAAGATAATATGACAGTGAAACTAAGGTGACACATCAGGAAGTATTGCTGGTGATCATCGATGTATTCAGACGTCTAAGCCAAATCAGTAGCTGAGCTTAATGACCTCAGCAGCAGTTAAAAGGAATAGAGAGCATGAGAGCAATAGTAAGGCACCTTCCAGTCTCCAAATAGAGCTAGAGAGCCGCAAGACGGAGGGGAAGTGAATAGAGTAGAAAGGTAAAAAAGAAGGTTAAGCATAAGGGGCAAAGAGAATTTGGCTACATGACACTCTGTTGTCTGAGCTGATGTCAGACTTGGCTACAATCCAAGTAAGACAATGATGTATATTTTCCCCACAGGCTCCTCACTACAGTCTCTTCCTTCTACAGGCTCACCTGAGCACAATTGGAGAGGCAACATCCAACATCGCCGCTACCATCACTTCTTTGTTTCAACTCTTGCCACAGCATGAATATAGACCAGTCCCACTGAACTTACTCTTTAAACATTAAAAGTTGTGGCCATTTTCTAATGCAGTTGAACTTCAATGTAGCAGAATTTGCAGCATACATACATCAAAGGCCCTTCTTGGTGCACTTGCTAGAACCACCTTTTGCCTCAATAGTTCATGAGCCAAAAATGCATTTAATAGCTGATTCTAGGGTCAGCCTCTCAGTGAACCAATGTTCACTTAGACCTTTCCACAATATGCTGATGTTTTGTTATCATCATGCCCTTTTACAAATCATTGAGCCAGCTTGAGGACAACAATTTTATACCCAAGATGAAACAAAGCATAAGATTGTTATGTGGTTTACCAGTGCACAACCCATTGTTAAGATATATTTAGGGCAGATGATATGCTTAGAACTGTTAAGAGCATTATTTCTCTAATCTATTTATTCGGTTCAATACAATAATTTATTCATTTTGGCAGAATTCTAAATGTTTGGATCACATCAATGGCGAGGTGGTAAGGTGTGGTCCATGTTTGTGGAACAAATGTTACTCTTTTATCTACTCACAACATTGAGAATGGACAAGGTTCTTCAAGCTGACGCTGTCAATACAAAACTGCTACATACCAAGAGTGAGTAGGTCCTTTTTTAGGGACCCTAGATAATGTCTTATAACACAGCTGAGGTATCTAAAAGTATTAGGAAAGATCACATCACCTAAATTTTTATGGCATGCTTCATCATTGGTGACCTCTCCTAATCAAGCAAGGTGGGTATCACCTTCATGGATTCAACCAGCCATGGGTGTTCCAAATAATTTTTAACTGGATAGCAACAGGGAACCAGATTTGTTAAAAATATTTTTGGCTGCACCCAAAAGGATTCCTTTTCTTCAGCAGGTACCCAGGATACGATTAAATATTTTTTAAAAATTGATGTTTATTAAACCCAATGATTCATCCGTCTAGTGTGTCTTGCTAGCATCTTTTGGCCAAATCTTGTGCCCACATGGGTCATTGGCCTACTTTAGGGCTCAGGCGATCCCTACCTAATATGCATACATGTCAGATCATACATTCAGATGAGGCCTAAAGCTCTCATACCTGACTCAGACGTTAATAATTTGCCTGAAGAGTATATATCAAGTTGAAAGGGAAAATATTTTTTTTTACCAATGTATTTTTCTTAGGAATTTTTATGTTACATCCCAATTCTTTGTGGACACGGCAAGTCAAACCCGAAAGAGTGTCTGCGAGGACTCAACAAAACAGGTAATATTAAACAGGTCCTTTATTTAAGAGCACCTCAGCCACAGGTCCAATGATACCAGACCAGGCTCAATTGACTGAGAATAGAGTTCTTAGTCATATCATCACCAGTCTGGAATGTCAGAGACAACATTCCAGAAATACTTTAGTTACCACAGTGTCTCAGATGATTTGTGTGCTTAACTTCTATTAAACACCACAAACGTGATAACGTTCGACTTACACAATCACAAACACATTCCCTTACCTTCACTTGGAGTTAATTTTGCATCCTGGTCTTGAGGAGAGGGGGCACCTCCCTGTAGTCACATATTTTGGGACACAATGTGTTATTATTATGATATCTTTACTTTGTCCATGACCATACATGAAAACATTTTAGAAGGGAAAAGAGGGAGATTTTAAAAAAATAATCAGGAGACTGTATTTCCCCCATTGACTTCTATTGAAGAAGAGACAATATCAGGGAAAGACAGACAAAATAAAACAATTTTTGGGTTCAAATTCGGGAGTCGCCAGCCTGCATCGGGTCTATAGCCATGTATGTATGAATCACTAGTCTCAATATCTGTGTATAGGTTATGTTTCCCAAATTATTTCACATACGACATGGAAGCAAGCAAAGAAAAAAAAAACATGCAGGCGATTCTACTGCATCAGTGCTATCCTTATAGTTTACTTTGATCTGAGCCTTCTCACATTCCTTCAAATTAACCATGAACAATTTTGTTTCCCCTGGATCCAAAGATAATGCCCTTTAACATAATAATAATAATAGATGCTCATTTTGCTTTTGTGCTTAGTTATATATGAGGTTGTATATTGTTGCCATAGTTGTGTTGGAAAGGGAAATGCATTTAAACTTTCATAGACGTGAGAAACTGAATTATGACATTTCTGAGAGACAAATAATAAACATGCACAAACCACATATTCAAGAAAATATGACCAGAAATTCCGGTTCCATGGAAGCCCCCATCATATAAGACTAAGCAAGACAGCATGCAGCGAGGTGTCATGTGGCTACAAGACAATGAATAAGGATGGAAAAGTCCAAATTATAACCTGGAATGTGAATGGGATGAGATCTAGGAGAAAGTAGGCAATGGTGGCAGAGTATCTCAGGGACAGGGGGGCACACATAATGCTTCATGAGACTAATTTGGAGTGGGAAGAGAGTACATCCTGTTTTAGAAAAGTACGGTGGGTGCAGGATGTAGTGAGTTCGGATCAGAGAGGTAGCACTAGAGGGGTGGCCTTAGTCATAAGGAAAAATTCAGGAATAAAACTACTGAAGTATGATTTGGAGAGCACTGGTAGATGGCTGGTGGCTAACCTGGGTATTCGAGACAGGCAAATTGCATGTGCAACTTATTATGGTCCAAATAGCGATACTCCAGACACTCTGGGGAAGTTGCAATTCCGTCTCTTGGAGGTTACGATTCCCATCATCCTTGGAGGTGATTTTAATATCATTTTAAATAAAGACCTAATTAGAACATCAAGGGCTGTCATGTCCTTTAGGATAGTCCCATCATGTATACCCCGTTTTACATACATTATCCCATCCACACGACTATAACAATTCTAAACAGGTGACCTTTTACCTAATAGCTTACTCCTGTCTCTTCGACACCAGGCTCTTAGTCTTCTATCAGAATCCCTGTACCTGACATACATAAACATGTCCCCAGGCACGGCAGATTTATTCTGGATAAGGGTCACCACTTTTTTTACTCCTTGGCCAACAGCCATCTGTGCATGATCACACTTGTTTAGAAGAGCATTAATGATTGTTTTCAAAACATTTATGATTGTTTTCAAAACATCCATGGTTGTTTTAAAAACATATTGATTCTAGAAAAAACCCTGGAGTGACCACTTTAGTACAAAAGACCCTCACTCCCTCCAACGAATTAGAGGAGAATCCCTTCCAAACTGAGATGGGGGTCCTGCATGCCGAATCTTCGACACACAGTGGTCTGACATCCCTTGCGGGTTGTCGTCCTGGACGCAGAGACGGGGTCCTTCATTCTGAACCATCAGGTGAGGGGCTGGTTCTTCCCTAGGGGTTTCTTGGCCACAGATACACATAGCTATACGCATATGCACCTACACTTCCAGGTTAGGCTATGTACATTTTAGCTAATTACTTATGGCGCGCATTTTAGGAATTTGCAAGTGCTACTGTTTTTATATGAACTGCTTCTGTTCATCTTATTAGCACTATGGTAGAAATGTATCTACTATCCAACATATTGGTACTAGCAATCTCTTATGTATGCTTCTGTCTCCTGATTGTCGCAGCACATATGTTCTACACCAGGCTGACACTGGACCAATAAATTCTTATTGAAACGTCCCAATTACCATCCTGTGTGTTCTCTGAGAGAAAGCAAGCACGAGTGTCGGAGCGAAACGTACTGTACTGTTTACCACGATCCCTGAGGAATAAGTGTAGTCATGTTCAGTGGTTGCCAGAGACTACCTACACCACTGTAGAATACAGGGGGATGGTAGTGACACTGTAGAGCTACCTGGTCTAACAGCTGACATATCCTGTGGGGGTGTCCGGAAGCGGTTGGGACCCCAAGCCCTCAGTTTAGGTCATCCAAAACCCGCAGGTCCTGGGGGACTCCTAGGAACTACATGACATGGTGCCACCATAGATGGTTTGGTTCTTATATTATCAGTAAAAATCTGAGTAGTTCAGTCGTACTTTCTCAGAAAGCCCTACTCACACCTTTTCAGAGACGTCTGAAGTGGGAAGGGGAATCCGCCTCAACAGAGCAGATATACTCTGTGTATTGGCTGAAGGTTTAGCAAGCTTGTAAGAAAAAAGTTTCCCACATTGTGCAAAACCCTTAGTTATTCTTCTCGTTTTGAGAATGCCTGACAATGCAAGTGGTTCGGGCTCGGGGGAAGAGGAAGTTGCAAATGCTCTTAACATCACAGAAAACTGCAGTCATGCGGTTGCTAAGAAATTGTTAGAATGCGGCGTACCAGCAACTGGTGTCTGTGTTACTGCTGTGATCGAGGCACATGAGGTGTTCGGATCAGAGGTATTCTATTCCTGGGTTAAGTTCCCACCTGAAGATTCGGTGACTAAATTGTTCCACACATACATTGTAGTTGAACCACCAGATGAATACACTCCATACAAAGACATTGAAGTCCTGTTAACTTACCAGCAGCATAAAAGTTGGTTTAAAGGTGCCCTCCCACATACAGCATCTGTCATGAGACTTGATCCACTCAGCATAGAAGGAGCGACCTGGCCGGTCTTAGCGACATACACTCCACATCCCGAGATAGATACATTACCAGTGAATAAAGTACGTAAAATATACAAAGACATAGTCACGCTATACAGACACATTGTCCAGTTTGTCATGAGAACATTGACTGTCCAACCTGCGAGAAATGCTCCAGCTGGTCCACATCAGACCACACCTACAATGAACCCACAGACACTGAAATCAGTAATAGGGACAATTCTTTCCAAATGGGAGCAACTTACGTTGTGGATAGCACAAAAAATTGCACAGCTGGAAGCAGTATTTCCCCATACGGGTCCGCAGGAAAAACATAAAATGCTAACCATTTGCTTTCCAATGGGGATGGTTCCCTCGATTGAAGAATGTACAACTTGGGGAACAATCTTTGCTGTAGTTTCCGTCAGAATACACGGTACTCCTTCCTTAGCAATAGTTCCAGAAGTGTTGAAACAAATACAGAATGAGTACCGGGCAGGACCTGGCCTGGACTTGGGAATGAAATAGTTGGGTGATTTTGCCCAAGTCTCAGCAATAATGCTGAGCAACATAAATGGGGAGGCAGCAGCAGCCATACACAGCCGCCTAAGGGAAATAACACCTAGAAATAGGGAGCGAGAATTACCAAAAATTATCGAAGAAACCTATTCTGAAATAGGTAGAGATAATTTGGGAACCAAAGCAGGGAAGCTGCAAATGGCGGGTAGTCCCGACAAAGACAACTCAAAGCAAGCACCCACTTCTTCTAAAAATAAATGGGAAAACAAAAATGTTAAAAATAATAATTCAGAAAATAATTCACGATCAAGGGGTGGGTCTCCCCAACGGGAGTCCTCTAAAAAGAGGTACAACCTTAGGAATCGTGACAACATTAGAAAACCTGATAGGTATCAGGACACTGATACACGTTCCTTTCATTCCTTCCAGGGTTCATCAAAACACTCGGTGAGGGACGGGTGATCAGAACAAAAGACTGAAGATCCACCAAAGACAAAAAGGGAAACACATCGCACTTCAGATTATATTATCAAACAGGCAGAGCAACCTAAAGCAAAGCCTCAATTCAAAAAGAAGAAAGTAGCTGGCTTAAAGATTAGAAATGCCCAGGGTACTGAGGACTCAGCTTCTGAACAGGGAATGGGCTCTGACGATGCTAGACAGCCGGCAGAAGTAACAATAGCTCGCCAGAGCCTGAAGGATTTTCTGGTCACAGCAGTATTGAATGAGCACATCACGGTGGAAACACCTGATACCAGAGTTAGTGTCCTGCATAGACTGTATGAAATTACACTTCAAATAGAGGGGGACATCTCAAGAAAGGTTAAAGCTCTCTTTTGGGAGAACTTAATATACGGATATGACATACTCGCACGCATCGCCAGACAACACGACCTCAACATTATCTCCTATGCCAACGACACTCAACTGATCCTCTCCCTCACCAAGGACCCCCTCGCCGCCAAAGCCAAGCTCCATGAAGGAATGAAGGCCGTCGCCGATTGGATGAAGATCAGCCGACTAAAGCTGAACACGGACAAAACGGAGGTCCTCATCCTCGGCTCCAACCCCTCAGCCTGGGACGACTCCTGGTGGCCAACGACGCTGGGAGCAGCCCCGACACCCACCAACCACGCACGCAACCTGGGAGTCATCCTCGACTCAACGCTCTCCATGGCCAAGCAAGTCAACGCAGTCTCCTCCTCCTGCTTCAACACCCTCCGCATGCTTCGCAAGATCTACAGGTGGATCCCGACAGACACAAGAAGAACAGTCACCCAGGCCCTCGTCAGTAGCAGACTGGACTATGGGAACGCCCTCTACGCGGGAGCCCCGGCCAAGCTCATCAAGCGACTGCAACGCATACAAAACGCCTCCGCACGACTGATCCTCGACGTACCACGCCACAGCCACATCACCCCCCACTTGAGGAACCTGCACTGGCTCCCCGTCAACAGGAGGATCACCTTCAAACTCCTCACCCACGCACACAAGGCACTCCACAAAACTGGCCCAGCCTACCTCAACAGACGACTCTTCTTCTACGTCCCCAACCGCCAGCTCCGCTCCGCCGACCTCTCCTCGCCACCGTCCCCCGCATTCGAAGAACAACCACCGGCGGCAGATCCTTCTCACACCTCGCCGCCAAGACCTGGAACACCCTTCCACTAAGCCTACGAAAGACCCAAGACCTGATGACCTTCAGGAGGCTACTCAAGACCTGGCTGTTCGACCAGTAGCAGCTTCCCCCCCCTTCCCTCTCCCCAGCGCCTTGAGACCCTCACGGGTAAGTAGTGCGCTCTACAAATTCTGTGATTGATTGATTGATACTGCTAGCAGAAAGGGATTGGCCGCCTGAGTTTGTGATGGTTTGCCCAAAGGGGAAAGGGCTATTTTGCCTGCTTTCTCCGACCTCGTTCCAGAATCTTTAAAACATTCATACACACAGGAGTGGGCGCTAGCGCTAGCTCTGGCATTATACCGCAACCATGTAGGGTGGGACGTGGAGTCAACTCACCACTAAATCCCATTAAAATCTACTCCAAATCCACAGAGACAGTACCCTATAAAAAATGATGGACAAAGACAGGTCAAAGAAATCTTAGACCAACTCGAATACCAAGGTGTGATTGAGACTTGCACCTCCCCCATGAATAATCCTTTGTTTCCAGTAATGAAACCTGACAATACATATCGTCTAGTTTTAGATTACCGACATTTAAATACATGCACACAAACATTTGCAGTTCAAAATGCACACAGTGCCGCATTAATGAATAACATTATGTGGAAAAAAACGAAATACCTGTAGATATCTTGAATGGATTCTTTTGCCAAAACATAACTCCAGAAAGCATTTAATTGACAGCATTTTCCACGCTCGGCACTCAGCGATATTTTTGTCGTTTGCCTCAAGGGTATAAGAACAGCCCGGGGCTATTCTCGGCAAGAGTGTCTGAAATATTACAAACTTGCAATGAGGAGGCAGTGTCCTATATAGATGACATCTATCTGACGGATGATGAATTACTTGAACACTTGAGTAACCCTGGGCAAAGTTTGCGTAGTAGCACTACACGTAGCTACGCGAAGTACATTTTGAACTACACGTAGCTATGTAAATTGCATAGTGGGTAGCTGTGTGCTTGACTGCACTATACAGTAACTGCCAAAAGCATCTTGCACAGTGCAAGTTGAGATAAAATAAGTATCTCTGTCTTTATATGCTAAAATGCATATAGTCATTTCACAAAAGTGAAAACGATAAATTAACAAGCAGTGAGAGAGGTGATGATTTTGGGATCCTCCCTAACCTAGGGAGAGAACCAAGCAGATGCCTTGAAAACAACAAGCACATCTTTTGAACGATTCGGTGGTGGTCCCATCCTCTTAGGATCACCCCAATCACAGTTATTGGCAAAAATACAATCCCAACCAAAGGCCCTGCAAAGCATTATGGGACGAGATTAGCAGTGGGCAGTGAATATTATAGTATCCAATATCAAAATAATTCTACAAAGAGCTGCAGTTCCACTAGTCATTACTAGATGTCCCTCACGAGTCAAATGCAAAAGCTTCATGAAAGGGTTTCAATGCTTTTGCATTTGACTCGTGAGGGACATCTAGTAATGACTAGTGGAACTGCAGCTTGATGTATTAATAATTTCAATGCTTTTGCATTTGACTCGTGAGGGACATCTAGTAACGACTAGTTGAACTGCAGCTCTTTGTAGAATTATTTTGATATTGGACACTATAATATTCACTGCCCACTGCTAATCTCGTCCCATAATGCTTTGCAGGGCCTTTGGTTGGGATTGTATTTTTGCCCATAACTGTGTTTGGGGTGGTCCTAGGAGGAAGGGACCACCACTGAATCGTTCACATGATATGCTTTTTGTGTTCAAGGCATCTGCTTGGTCCTCCCCCTAGGTTAGGGGGGACCCCAAAATCATCATCTCTCTCATTGCTTGATGTTTTCATTGTCAAAGTTCACTTTTGTGAATTGGGTATATGCTTTTTTTTAGCATAGAAAATTGCTTTAGCTAAGCATTTGTAGGTGTTTATTATACTGCTGCTACGCTATGTCAATTAGCATAGTTTTTCACTCTGCTATATGCAATTTGCGTAGTGTGTACTAGCACAAACTTTGCATGCTCCGTGAGCGTAGCGAAGTATTATGCCCAGGGTTACACTTGAGCAGGGTGAACGACATAATTGTGGGATTCGCCAATTTGGGATACTAAATTAATTTTAAGAAATCTAAAATTGCCCGTCTCAATGTTCTGTTTTAGGGATATGAACTGTCAAGTGAAGGCAAGAGCCTGACAGCCAACTTTTTAGAAAAGTGTGTGGTGCTCCAACCTCCTAAGATTCTAAAAGGGTTGCAATCCATTTTAGGATTTCTAAATTTTGGCAGAACATACATTCTAGATTACGCAGAAAGAGTAAGATCCTTCTACGACTTAATCAGACCTGATTTCACACCACATCAGTGGACACAGCAACACACAGATACTCTCCATTCAGTTCAGGCTGACATGATAGCATCTAAACACTCACACACACATGTAAATTATACAAACTTGGTGATCCGGGTCATCCCCGGTTTATCAGGATATACTTACCTCACATTCAATGAAGGTGAGACAGTTCCAATTGCATTCAAATCACATTTAATCACAAATGCTGAAATGCGATTTGCGGCAACTGAAAAAATATTGACCGCAGTACAGACTGCTGTAGTGAGAGAAAGAGCACTAGCACAGGGGAAACGCATCATAGTGTTGGGAACTTATGCCTAGAATGGCTAAAAACCTCAACACTACAACAGGTGAAACAACACTTGTCCCTTCAATCAGGAAACATGGGGCATATTATCAAGCCCATTTTCGCCGCTTTATCGGCCGTTTTCGGCCGAAAAGCGGCGAATTTCACTCCGCACAATTTTCAAGGACACGCTAACGCGTGTTTCCTTGAGTAACCAGCCCAATTAACTCCACTTTGCATGTCAGCAAAGAATATCGCTAATGACATGCAAAGTGGGCGTTCCCTTCCATTCCTCCATGGAAATCCGCGCTGACATGGCAGCGCACTATTACCAAGCCTCGAGCAAACCCGCGATGCGATTGAATTAACCGCGCTAACCGCGGTTATCGCGGGTTTGCAACGCCTGGTTTGAATCCGACTTAGCCATACTTGATATGGCAGGTGGATCGTACGGCTGAGACCCTGGGGCATATTATCAAGGAAACACGATAAATATCGCGTTTCCCACTTTGCACGATTCTGTTTCACGCCGCTATCGCAGGATTTAATCGCCGTGGAGATATGCGTTGATAATAACGCGATATCTTGGCGATTAAATCCTGCGATATGCGGCGTTAAACAGAATCGCGCAAAACGGGAAACGCGATATTTATCGTGTTTCCTTGATAATATGCCCCATGGACCTTAGGGATTTCTTGTTAGATCCCAAGAAACCGCGTAAAAAACGCTTCTTATAAGCCATCTACAATGAACTATGGAGAGTCTCCCAACAGGATGCTGCTGAGAAATTACGTGAAATTGATAGGATTAACCTATAAAAGGCCTTGGCTGTGGTGGACAATGGTATGACCACACTTTCTTCACGTATTTATTCACTGAGCATCATTGTGTCCTCGGCAGTCGACATAATGGAACAAGATTTGTCTATTCTACAGCATGGGCAATCTCAATTCTGCTCCATTATGCTTTTATGCTGGACGCTCCAATCACTGCGTTCAGGCCACGTGCCATGGCGATACATTAACAGCACAAACCTGTTCTCGGCTTACAATCTGACCGACAGACAGTTGACTATGGCACGCAGAGATGCAACATACACCATGCTGCTCATTGAAAAATTAGAGAAGTTACCTTTTACAGTAGCTGAGTCACCGTCTACAGAATGTTTAATTCATGGCTATATCACACTGCCAATCACGACATTTCAGTTCCAATACTCCCTTAGATACATCCAAGCAGGCAGGTATGAAGCGTTGGGCGAAGGGTTCATACACGAAACCTGGGAGTTACCGTATAGATATAGGAGCAGAAATAAGGACACTGAAGTTTTCTTAAGTGGTACTTTTTGGAACGTTTAATGCGTCGAAAGCGAACTTATCATGCTACTTGAAAGGCTCCCCAGCTGCCGTGATTCATCCAGTTTTTGAATTACTTTCGAATGGAAGTTATTTAGTGCTGAATGATCAAGGCTGTTGTAGAATTACGCCAGGCATCGCATATCTAGTCACAGTAAACTTCAGGGCTGTTTGCTGTAAGTAAGTATTGTTTCCCCCGGCTTGCACAGTTAGGAAGGCACCACTGTGGCCTTCATTTAATGTTTCCAGTATATGGCTTTATTCGCTGAGCAGACTAAAAGCCATGTTGTTTCAACAAAATGTGGCCTTAACTTCAGCCCGAGAGAATTTTGATGTCCAGGTTGCAAGGTCTTCAGCAGAGCTACAGACCCTGGTCCGTACGAACTTCCCGATCCATTTAGGAGAAATGGTTCATCGCATCTTTAACATGTCTGATACGAGTGGGATCATACACTTATTTAAGCGACTTGGATCAGGTCTCTTAACCACCTTTTAGACCACCTTCGGAGCAACTCCAGCCTTCATACACTCCGTACTTGGAAGCGTTTTTGGAGATCTTCCTTTGGTCCTGCTTTCGGTAGCAGGCATCCTCATTTTAAAACTCTTGCTTTGCAATGGACATCTCAATTCTTCATGAAATGGAGAGAACACTGCTGGAACGACATTGTTGTGAGCGCTTGGTGTTCTACCTGACTATGCCTCGGCTTTGAGAGCTGAGTGAGTATTGGTTCCTGTCTTTCAGACCGGTCTGGCTAGACTGTGTCCTGCCTGTGTTCCGTTCTCTCTTCTGCGGATTCGGCTGCGTGTTGGACCTGTGTCTGACACTTCCATAGGTTGCGCTGCCGGACAAAGAAGCGCTACTGGCACCTTTGCAGGCCCACACGTGCAGTTGTCAACATTGTATTCCCATGTTGATTACTGCATTTCTAGATCCTCCAAGGGATGCATCCGGTCCTGTTGGATGGGATATCGGCTCTACTTCAGAGGTTCAGCTTGCTCCTATCTCTTCTAAACCAGGCTCTTAGTCTTCTATCAGAATCCCTGTACCTGACGTACACAAACATGTCCCCAGGCACGGCAGATTTATTCTGTATAAGGGTCACCACTTTTTTTCATCCTTGGCCAACAGTCAGCTGTGCATGATCGCACTTGTTTAGAAGAGCATCTGTGATTGTTTTCAAAACATTTATGATTGTTTTTAAAACATCCATGGTTGTTTTAAAAACCTATTGATTCTAGAAAAAACCCTGGAGTAACCACTTTAGTATAAAAGACCCTCACTCCCCCCAACGAATTAGAGGAGAATTCCTTCCAAGCTGAGATGGGGGTCCTGCATGCCGAATTTTCGACACACAGCGGTCTGACATCCCTTGCGGGCTGTCATCCTCGACGCAGAGACGGGGTCCTTCGTTCTGAACCATCAGGTGAGGGGATGGTTCTTCCCTAGGGGTTTCTTGGCTATAGATACACATAGCTATTCGCATATACACCTACACATCAAGGTTAGGCTAGGTACATTTTAGCAAATTACTTAGGGTGCGAATTTTAGGAATATGCAAGTGCTACTGTTTTTATCTGAACTGTTTCTGTTCATCTTATTAGCACTATGGTAGAAATGTATCTACTATTCACCATGGGGCAGATTTACAAGCCCCTTGCGACGCCGGTGCATCACGTTGCGTGAAGCACCGGTGGCGCAGCCTGCTAAGTGATATTTACCTTTGCTTGTAAATATTGCCCCAGTTCACGCAACACTTTGCGTGTTAGGGGCGTGACACTGGTGTTGCTGTGGGTGTTCCCATGCAACACCCATGTCCACTGATGCATTTCCAGATTTACGCCACCCTAGGGTTTTTTTTCCTCTTTCAATGCGTGCTGCATTCTACAGCACACATTGGAAGAGGAAATCCCCTCAAACAATCTCCCCACGATGCAGGCATCCTTGCACCATGGTGCACGGGTGCCTGCGCCGGCACATGGCAACAGTTTGTGCAGCAGCGCAGGGGGAAGCACAGAGATGCGACATATTGTTGTAAATATGTTGCATCCCTGTGCTTCGAAACTAACGCAGCGCGGCGCAGCAAAATGACTTGCGGCACTGCGCTTCGTTAGTTTCTTGTAGATCTGCCCCCATATTGGTACTAACAATCTCTTTTATATGCTTCTGTCTCCTGATTGTCGCAGCACATATTTTCTACACCAGGCTGTCGCTGGACCAATAAATTCTTATTGAAACGTCCCAATTGCCATCCTGTGTGTTCTCTGAGAGAAAGCAAGCACGAGTGTCTGAGCGAAACGTACTGTACTGTTTTCCACGATCCCTAAGGAATCAGGGTTGTCATGTTCAGTGCTTGCCAGAGACTACCTACACCACTGTAGAATACAGGGGGGGGGGTAGTGGCACTATAGAGCTAGCTGGTTTAACGGCTGACATATCCTATGGGGGTGTTCGGAAGCAGTTGGGACACCAAGCCCTCAGTTTAGGTCATCCAAAATGCACAGTTCCTGGGGGACCCCTAGGAACTACACGACAGGGCAAAATACATAAGCTCCCGACATCTCGTAGGTTAAAAAATATGATTGTCGAATTGAATTTATTAGACATCTGGCGCAGGAGGATGGGTGCAGCAGAGGTTTTACCTTCTATAGCAAAATGTATGGCCATCATTCATGCTTAGACTACTTTGTGGTTGACCAGGCTCTAAGCGATGAGGTGGAGTCAGTTGTTCATGTCCCTGCGGTACTTTCAGACCACTCTCCTGTGGCCTTACATATAGAGAATCGCAAACAGCAGGGACAGAGAAGGTGGACCCTTGATAGAACCATATTGCTGGATGAGGAGGTGGTTGTAGGCCTGGAGGATAAGACAGCTGAGTTCTTTCATTTTAATAAAGACTCTGCAAAGTTACAAGTAGTGTGGAATTCGTACAAGGCGTATTTAAGGGCAGTAATAAGCGCCATAATGATGGGTAAGAGGCAAGCTTCACAGGTGAGGGATGAGAGGCTTTTACCAGAAATCAAGATGAAAGAAACAGATCTCCAGGAGGCCTCATTAGGGGGATCATGTAGGGTACCAATCATCAGAGGTGGGCTGGAGGATTTGCAGGCAGAGTATGAGGCTCAGCTCGCAAAGAGAATCCAGGATAGATGTCAGTAAGCTGCAGCATTTCTCCTATGGTGAGAGGTGTAGCTCGCTGTTGGCTTGGAAAGTTAGGGTAGATAGAGCCAGGAATTCGTTACAGGGTCTGATGGATTTGGAGACCTTGGTGCTCTTAAAGATGAATGCAGACATTAGAGCTGAAGCTTGGAGGTATATGAGCAGCCTATATAAAGAAAATCTACACCCAGGAAAGGCACGTATAGTGGCCTGGTTAAGGGAGGTAGATCTTCCAAAAATAATAAGGGTGCAAGTGGACCTATTAGGGTCGGAGATCACTGAGGAGATGGTAATGGCTCAGTGTAGGAAAAGGAGCGGCGGGAAAGCCGCAGGCCCAGATGGCCTTCCAGTAGAGTTAAATAAAGTAATCATAGAGAAGGATACCCTCTTTCTAAAGGGAGTGTTTAACTCTATATATATAAAGGGAGAAGAAGCGCCAGCATCATGGTCAGAGGCAACGTGGTCCTAGTTTTGAAACCGGGTAAAGACCCTGCAAAAATAGAGGGGCATATTATCAAGGGCTTTATCGCCGCTTTAGCGGCACTTTTTGCCGCTAAAGCGGCGATAATTTTATCGCCCTATTAGCAAGCTGTCGCTAACAGGCGTTAGCGACAGCTTTCAGGCGTTAGAGGCCGCGTTTTCCATCGCCTTGCATGTCAGCGATAATTATCGCTAATGACATGCAAGGAAGGCGTTCCCTACTAAAAGCGACTGAAAACAGTCGCTAATCCCACTACCCCCTATTAGCAAGGCAGGCGAAGCGATAAAATAATTCGCGCTAAGCGCGTTTATCGCTATATTTTATCACCTGCTAGTGAGGATGACTTACCTGTATGAAGTATAGGAGGTGGATTCTAATGCTGAATCCACCTTAGCGATAATGCGAGAATATCGCTGCTTTTCCAGCGATATTCTCACATTTTGCCGCTATCGCTGGAAATATTATCGCTATGGAGATAAACCTTACTAATAGGGTGTTATCTCAGCGATAATTTCCAGCGATAGGCGACGTTAACAAAAAACGCGCTAAGCGCGTTTTGCGATAAATATCGCAACTCCTTGCTAATATGCCCCAGAATCCTATAGACCAATATCCCTATTGAATGTGGATCATAGGATCTTTTCTGGGATATTGGCCTTAAGGGTGGTTCAGGTGATCAAGGGTATTATTCATACTGATCAGAGGGGTTTTATCCCAGGGCGGCAGTTAAATGAGCTTGCACATTTGATGATGGGGGCCATTGAAGCTCAGAAATCTCCACTAACGGTAGTGGCTGTAGATGCGGCTAAAGCCTTCGACAGGGTTCATTAGGAATACCTTTGGGAAGCCCTTAAGAGCTATGGATTAACCCAAAACATAATAAGTTCAATATAAAATTAGTATAGCCTCTCCACAGTGAGGGTGTTGGTAAATGGAGAGTTCTCAGACTGGTTCCACATAACTAGAGTCACAAGACAGGGTTGCCCCCTATCTCCCCTACATTTTAGCCTCTATATCGAGCCTTTAGCGCACCAGTTTAGTGCAGATACCACCATAACCCCTTTCAAGTTAGCTGGATTGCAGGTTAAACTAGCCTGATATGCAGATGATATGGTAATATATACAACAAATCAAAAAGTCTACAATACCAAGTCTGATGGTGAAGGATGAGGAATTTGGCAAGATATCGGGGTACAAGGTTAAAGTGGATAAAACTGAAGTTTTGAATTGGAACCAGGGAAAGATCAGCCAAGAGCCAAAATCCCAAATGAGATACTTGGGAATTCTAATAACTCAGAAATTGGAAAACATCCTGCGGGTCAATTGGAAAAAAGTGAGCCAAGAGGTTGAGAGACTCTTAACAAGATGGTCTAACCTGCCATTAAACATCTATGGTAGAGTCAACCTCATTAAGATGATTATTCTCCCAAAAATTACTTCTCTCTTCAACTCTATACCCCTTACCTTCCTGAGAGAAGGCATAGCCAAATTGCATGGTAAAATTGGGCGTTTTATTTAGGCCGTGAGGGACCAAGGATCACCTGGAAAAAATTGAGGAGAAATCTGGGGGCGGGGGGGTTGGCTCTCCCTGATCTCCTGATGTATTGCTATGCTTCCCATTTTAAGAACTTTCATATGTTGGCCAATAAACTGGATATATCTCCTATGGGCAGATTATATGGGGCAATGCTTAATGGACTGGGACAGAGTCATTTTCTGTTTAAATACGGGGACCTGAAATATGGCATTAATAACATGAGTATATTTCTGAAAGAAGTTTAGTATACCATATTATATGTCTTCGGCACTAATTTCGGATTCCCCGGGCACTGCAGTCTGCTTGGTAGATCAGCTCAGTCAACCACTAAAGTCAGCTGGACTAAGTTGTTGGGCAGATCTCAGAGCAGGTTCGGGTTTGGTGAAGTGGGAAGTGTTGAGGGCATGCTCTCATGGTCAGCTAACAAGATTCAAATACTATCAGCTACGATCATGATGGGCTACCCAAGAGTGGGCAGCAGAGGAGGATGAACCATGACTTGAACAGGTGATGAAGGACGGCCCCCTAAAGAAGGAAGTTTTGATGTGGTATTGGGCCTTTCTGGAGGCAGATGACAAGAACCGGATATAACCACAACGTGGGAAGGGCGAATTGTGGAAGGAAATCTAAGGTGACCATGGCAAGTATCTTTTTTTCCACAGTATATGCGGTGGTGAAACCTGCCTCACGTAAGAGAAATCATTTGTTTACCACACACAGGGCCTACTGGACACCAAGCAAGCTCTCAAAGTCACTGGGAGAGAAATTGGATGTCCGAAGTGTAAGTTCCTAGTGGCGGATGACATACATATGTTTATGTAATGCCAGGTGATTGCCCCTTTTTGGATATCAGTATGCAACTTCATCAATGAGGTGACAGGATACCAGATAGAGCTAAGCCCTAAACGTATATTTTTTGGGCTTAACCCTGATGCAGGTCTGGGGGCAAGCTCTCATATAACGAAATGTGTTTTTTATGTGGTTTTGCTGGCAAGACGAGAGATATGTAGGCTCTAGAAATCTGCAAATGTCCCACTTCTTACTGACTGTGTTAAAAACATCATGCATACAAGCCAGATGGATATATATGCCGACCCCCAAAGCTCGGAGAGGGTCTGGGTGTATTACATAAATTGGCAGCAATCTAACCGGTCCAATGATTAAGCCATGTCTGCTTGGCTTCCCTGGTATCTCCTTCTCTCTTTTTGTGTTTTGGGGAGATCACCGTGGAACAGCAATATCTTTGCGTGGGCAGATCACCCTCTCCTCTTAGGAGATGAGAGATGTGCCAGCAAGAAAGTGATGGCGGGATGAGTACAAAAAGAAAGAAAAAGAAAATATGACAGGATGAAATAATTTTTGTTACTGCATCCTAAAAGCATGCAGAAAAATATTTAAACTAAATTATATAATTTGTGCAAGTAATATAGACTGTGATTTATTAATTGAAAGTACTATTTTTCAAGAACGTGTGCTAGAAATGTGTAAATGGTGAACTCTCACATTATGCAGATTACCTCTAATCAAAAATTATTATCATTTATATGTGTGTATAACTAAGGGAAACTAGTTAATAATCAAGATTTAACCAGACCAATGGCCTATTTAAATTTGTATGTTATGTGTAAATGTGTGCACTGAAATGAAAAAAGAAAATAGGTGCTACAGGCTGTTGTGTAAGGCTCCCATACAGGATGCTGCGGGTAAGCATTTAAAAGCTTTACACTGGCTCCCAATTGAGGCTAGAGTTAAGTTCAAAGCACTCTGCCTGACGCACAAAGTCATTCACAACAAGGGCCCCTGCAAAATTAGAGACCTGGTAAGCCTATATGTCCGCAACAGAAGCCTCCATTCTGGCACCGAATGGTTACTAAAAACATCCAGAATCAAAAGAGCCAGATGGCCGATCCTTCACACATCTGACACCCAAGCTATGGAATTCTCTGTCACGCGACTTCAGATTTCTGGAAATAGAATTAATTTTCCATAAAAAGCTTAAGACCTGGCTCTTCACTCAATACCATTAATCCGCCTTCTAGCTTCTGAATCGGATCTGACCGCCAGCTCTGGGAAGCCCATGGGCAGCTATGCACTTTACAAATCCCCAAAACATAAACATAATGTAGTAATACATCATACTGACACATATTTATTGTAACCACACTAAATGATTTCAAATGCATCAGAATTATTTTAGAGTCATGAAATCTTTATATTCCCTGTGAACATGTCAAATGATTATGTATGTTTTACTTTAATTTAGCTTGATTTAATGTGGCCCTACCTGAAATTGTGAAGTCTCTTGACTTGCTGAATCCACTGCTCAATGGAGAATTACTCGATATAACAATTAATGTGAAACAGTATGTTCTTCGCTTCGTTCTCATGTACTGTAGAAGACAATTCAGTTATAGTGAGGACCATCTACCTCATGTGTTCCTGCTAAAGGTGCATTGTTCCAACTTTTCACTTACTGTATTTCCTAAGGATTGCGTAATTGTCCCACCTATTTCTCTACGTTATTATGTCACCTGACACTCATCCTATATGAACTGGCCAATTAACTAAGTGGTCGGACCAAATGAGGTGACTCCAGGAGGTGTTATCCTTGGAACTTCAAGAATATAATATTGCCTGATTGAACGGACCTGGGGTACAACTACTACTTCTTACAGTCTTGCTGTCTTGGAGTTTTTGCTGACTCTCTCTCTTTTGAGCACACATGCTGATGGTGATGGATGGGTTGTTGATTATCCACTAAGGAGATTTGCGGAACTTTGTTCGCATCTTTGAACTGGTTTGATGCAAACTCACCAGGCTCACTTTCCAAACTGACGCATATGCCATATGCCATATGCGCCTAGCGGTCTCTTCTTTTCTGAGAGACTGCTTGAAGTGGCATATTTCATGCCCCTTCCTGAACTCTTGAGCTTTGGTACATCTGTTAGAATTGCCCTAATTTCTTATGACCTGATGTAATTTGATGGTGCATTTGTGTCTTAACATTTGATAAACGATAATAAAATTTCCATATCAACTCAGCTATCATGATTTATTCCTTGCAAATTGAATGTGCATTCCTAATTTGGGTTTACTAAGTATCATATAAGGGAGATCTTAGAGTATCAAATACTAATGCTATTATTTTGTATTGCTCTAACCGAACTTTTAGTGTGTATGATTCTGGCTCATCTACGTTTCTTCAGGAGATTTGGGCTTGCCGTGGTAATCCTTTACCTTTATAGTATTGTATTAAGAGTAATTTACATGAGCTTAATTTCTAGTTTGTAGTTCGGTTATCCAATTCCTGATCCTCATTGCATGACTGCTGGGTCCCTTATATCCAACCCCTCTCTGCACTAAACTAGGTCCATCGGAGGACCAAGGGAGTGGTATAAACATTTGACAACAGGAAAAAGCAAGGACATCCATTGTTGTTACGATTGGGCCCAGTAAACGCTACAGCAGTTGTTTAGTTGTCATTGCTAATTTTCCATTCCAGCACAGCTACCCCTATTGCCTTTAGTGCATATCATTATTGAATTCTTTTTAAGTCCTATTAGATGATTCAGAACAAACTTACTTCTTGAGGAACTGGTGCAACTTGACTTCCTATTCATCCCCTCGTCAAACACTCTGGACCGTGAGGGGTTCATCTTAGTCGTTTAATGTGCAGTGGTGAAAGCAGAGCACTATACTTTTCACTTGATGCTGTATCATTGGGGTGCGCATGCGTGACGTCATATACAGTGCATGACTCACAAGGATTTCAGCAGATGCCGCTGGGAATAGTAGTCCCAGTGGTGGTTCGAAAGAATCTCCCTATTATTGGGCAGTGAGAGATGGTTTGGTCGATAAAGGGAGCTGGTAACTACAAAACTGTAGCTAAACATATTGGAAGAGGCAATTGGGTGCTGCTATTCTGTTTTCAAATAGTTTCTTGGAGAGTCGGACCAAAAGAAACGTTTCCATATTACCTTGAAATTATTTTTGATAGCACATTAGCTAAATAAAAAACAATCCAAGGTAGAATTTCATAAAATGTACACATCAGTAAAAATGCTGTGGATTGCTGTCAAAGTAGTATGCCAAGAATCCCAAGAAGCCCCATGCCTAATGGTGTTTCGAAGAAAGAAGCAAGTGCATGAAATGGGTAGACCCAAAGTTACTCGCTGCATGTTTTGCGTTATGTGTTCAACTAACATGAGCTCTGTTAAATATCCAAATATGTCTGGTGCCAGACCTAAAAAAGGAAACCTGTGCAATTACATTCATTCTTGCTCTCTCTGTAAAGAAAATATAATCTCATCCTTGCTTCTATTCTTTGAGAGGAGCAAGGAGGAGATTACATTTTCAGCGTATCCTGCTCTCAAGACAGGCAGTCATGATTGCCTCCAAAAGAAAAGAGTACTTAAAAAGAGATCTCAGGTACTGTTTTTCATTTTACCATTCTCCTCCCTTCCTGTTGACTTGCATTTAGCCTATCTGCACAGTGTAAAAATTGCAATGGTAATTGTACATTTTTACCATGTGTTTCTTTTGTTTTCCAGCAACAATAAAGTTTCTGGGCGGGGTCCAAAAATGTATTTTTATATGGAAACTGCTTGTTTGGTTCATTGATAGACTATAGTGGTAGTGCTAGGGAGCTGGGCCTGTAACAGTGAGTCCAATTCTATAGAGGTGACACTCCTCTGTGCAGCGTTAAAAGGTGCTACATAAAGTTCCTGTGTTATGTGGCAGTGATTGGCTTGATTTTGTTGGGACACTATGTCTCCGAGACTGACTTAGTGCTGCTTCTTCTTTTTCCTAAACTAAGAGTGATATCCTGACTGCGCCGCTCTTTTCTTGAATATCGTAACTTCTCTCGTTGGGAATTTCCATGTATAGTCATATGCACTTGAATAGTCCCGCCCACATGCTGGGACCCCGGAGCACTTATTTGAGATATATCTTCTTAAGTGGATATTACTCGCCTTTCTTCAGGAAGGCCTGCAAAGACACTTAAGAGATGGAGACAATAATGCAGCCTAAATACATAGGCTACACTGGTGGCATCTTCATCTTGAAGTGAAAAAGTGTGTCAGTACATGTAATTTTAACACATAGAAGAATCCCCTTCACAAAACTCCTTTTTTCATGACAGAGATGAAAGAGAGAGGACAGAATAGCCTCATGGGCTGCCATTATATGTTGTGAAAATAGACACTGTGCCTTTAAGAATCCAGAGACCATCAGTATCCCATCATGCACAGCTAGTGGCAGTTACTTCAGTAAGCATTGAGCTCGACCAATTTAGTTTTTTTCTTCAAAATTCACTTCTGAATTTACCAAATAGCTACTTCACTCGACATCTATGGCCTTTCCCTACCCTTTTCTGTCTTTTTCTGAAAGGAATTTCAGGTTTCAATCAAAAATGCCATCTCTTTTTGATAAGTGTCTAGACTGTGGTAGAAAGAAGGCCAAGACTGATCTTCACAGAGTGTGTATATTATGCTTGCCTGCAAGTCATGTTCCTGACTCTTGTCTCATCTGTAAAACTTTCTCAAAGTGCACGCTGCATGACAGAGAGAAGATTCGGCTCCAAGGAGCAGAGGAGAGGTGAAAACAGCAGGTCCAGTCTTTAGGTGGGACTTCTGAGGAAGGAGAGGGTCAGTCCTCTACCAGGGCCCGGTCTTCAGCCTCTGGGGGGCTCCCCAGCAGAAGAAGGGCTAAAAAACGGCGCTGGTCCCGTTTGAGGACATCGAGAGGAGGTGCATCGCTGACCTGTTCAACGTCGACCCAGGGCTCAGGGTCGAAAAAACGTTGACATTCCACATCGAGAGGAAGAATTTCAAAGTCGACGACGAGGACACCCCGGTCGGTGTCAGGAAGCCCACGGCAGATGACAACACCTCGCAGGTCCCCGTCGAGGTCCTTATCAGTGTCCACGCATCCCCACCAAGCGAAGTCGACACACTGTCAAAGTTGCTCGACGTCGAGAAACCGCCGTTGATCGCCGATGATCTCCCACCATCGGTCGACGCCAAGGCAACTTCGTCGATCGCCGTTGAGACATCACCGTTCGACGTCGAATTGAGACCCGCCGTCGAGGGGACGTCGACGGTCATCGTCGACCAATAGATCGGCATCAAGGGGGATGGAGGGATTGTCTTCAGGGACTTTGTCAGCCTCTTTAAGGCTTCAGGAGGCACGCAAAAAGAGAAGGCTCATATATATATATGATTCGGAGTATCCCCAACCTATTCTCTGTCTAGGGAACTTCCCTCTCTGACACCAACGCTGCCTCCTCAGCAGCCTCCACCTCAGCTACCAGATGTGGATCCAAGAACTCCAAAACCTCCTCCACATCCTCCACCTCTTCCACCACTGCCACCTCCTCCTCCAACACCTCCACTTCCTCCACCACCACCAAAACAATCCAGGTTCCAGCTGCACCATTTACAGTCGGAGGCCAACATTCTCTGACAGAAACAGGCGGTGGAACCTGTACCGCATCCACAACGAGGCACAGGGCTATACTCAAGATTTTTTCTTGTCAAGATGAAAGACAAATACTAGTTTAGGCACATTCTCAATCTAAGGATGGCTAACAAGTGGATTCGAAGAGAAAGGTTCCCGGATGCTGGCGTTGCACCAAATTTACCCTCAGTTACACCAAGGGGATTAGCTATGCGCCATCAACCTACAAGACGCATACTTTCACATGCCCATCATCAGAAAGCTTTGCAAGTTCTTGAGGTTTGCTGTGGGGCACAACCACTATCAGTACTGTGTACTTCCATTTGGCCTGAAGTCAGCACCCAGGACTTTCTCAAAGTGCATGGGGGTAGTTGCGGCCCATCTAAGGAAACACAAAGTGTTTGTCCATTCCTATCTAGACGATTGGCTAATCAAAGCATCCATGTTTCAGGAGGCTCAACTTCACTTCAATTGGACCTCCTTTCTTCTCCTCCAGTTGGCCTTCATGTCAACCATGCAAAGTCAACCTCAATCCCAGTACAGTGCCTGCTGTATTTGGGAGCCTCCATCAATACTCTCAAGACAAACATACATATGTCCTTCGGAGGAGAGACGCTTATCAATCCTTCGGAAGGCTCAGGCTCTCCTGGCAATATCTCAGTCAACTGTGTGGAAGGTCTCCTTACTCCTGGGCTCGATGGCCTCCTGTATGTTCCACAAACCAAATGCATGTCTGCACATGAGGCCCCTACAGGAATACCTGGAAGACCAATGGGACCAGCGAACAGGAGATTGGGAAGACAAGATTTGATTGTCTCACCATGTCCTCCTGTCCATCAAATGGTGGTGCTATCCCACCAATCTCTTATGAGGATTCCTATTTCATGAGGAGATACATGTTTAGACATTGTCACAGATGCCTCTCTCCAAGGATGGGGAGCCCACACAGGCCACCTTCAAATTCAAGGCAAATGATCACGTAGAGAATTCACGTACCATATCAATCTGCTAGAGCTATGGGCAGTTATTCTGGCGCTGAAAGCCTTTCAGCCATCACTTCGGTCCAACTCCCTGATTGTTCAGATGGACACTACAGCAACAATGTACTACCTCAACAAGAAGGGAGGTTCGCGATCTACACCATTATCTTGGGAAGCCCAGGCAATCTGGAAGTGGCTTCTGGCCAGAAACCTTACGATTACAGCAGCTCACCTCCCAGGTGTTCAGAATGCTCAGGCCGATTCTATCAGCAGGCTCCTCCAGGAAAACCACGAGTGGGTTTTAAACGATGACGTGGTCCATGATATCTTCGGAAGATGGGGTATGCCGGAGGTTGACTTGTTCGCCACCGCAGAAAACAGCAAATGCCAAAGCTTTGTATCCAGGTACTACCAACCAGGAACTCTGGGGAATGCCCAACTGGTCAGGCAGATTTCTCTATGCCTTTTTTCTAGTTCCCCTAATCCCGGCAGTCCTCATCAAGTTGTCACAGTCACTGCCCAAGTTGATACTCATAGCCCCGGAGTTGCCATGCCAATGGTGGTTCACGGACCTCCTTCACCGGTCTATCCATCCACATCTCAGGCTTTCATTCAGGACAGACCTGCTAACGAAGTTCAGAGGTGAAATGGTGCACCCCAACCTCTCCTCTTTGAATTTGGCAGCATGGCTCCTGAGATAGTACAGTATGGACACCTGAACTGACCTCAGGACTGCATGGACATCCTCAAGGGAGCATCAGGCCTTCCATACATTCCACTTATGCTCATAAATGGAAGAGATTCTGTATTTGGTGTTCTTCGAAGAATGAGGATCCTGCCTCTTGTATACCAAAAAGGGGGACAGGGGGGCAAGTTTAACGAGGTCCAGTATACATGCCCCACAGAGACAGTAGGCAAAGGAGGTATAAAGTTCCTCAGAGTCTGAGTAAAGGAATGTGGGAGTGTGGGTGAGAATGACGCTCAGAATTGGTCGTCTCACCTGAAAAGGAAAACAAGGGGGAATTCCCTTGTCGGAACTAGGGCTCTCACACACCTAGCAAGCTAGGTGTCATGCTTCATCATATGAGCCTGCCCCTCGTCAGGTCGGCGGTGCAATACCTGACGGGCACCCAGTACGGGGCTCTTTGGCGGGGATCTTTGTTCCTGCCATAGGGTGCAGTGGGGGTGAGGGTTCTAGTGTGTGTGTAGATGTGCAGTGCGTGAAATAAAACAGGTCAGTTAGTCCTAGTAGTGATTTATTCTGGGAGGTAAACTGCCTGAGTAAAAACAGGGAGAATGACAGTAAGCTAGCAGGAAGGTATCTAGCTATGTAAGTTCTATTCTCTACTGGTCCAGTAGAACCCTCACCCCCACTGCACCCTACGGCAGGAACAAAAGATCCCCGGTTCACTTGGCAGTCCTAACCTCCTACAGGAAATGCCCTTCACAAACTTCCTGGAGGATTTGAAGAGGGCCTTTCCTCCCTAGACGTCCTTCTCCTCCTTGGGAGCATAATGTGGTTCTCTCTCACCTTATGCAGGAACCTTTTGAACCCATACACAAGGTGTCTCTTAAGCTTCTGTCCTGGAAGACAGCTTTCCTTGTGGCTATTACATCTGCCCGCAGGGTGAGTGGAATCCAGGCACTTTGCTGTCAAGAGCCATACACAGTATTGCATGCATCCAAAGTAGTCATGAGGACTCATCCGAAAATTCCTCCCTAAGGTGGTTTTGGATTTTAAAGTTAACCAGACGATCTCTTTACCTACTTTTTTCCAACAGCCATCTACTCCAGCGGAGAGATCATTTAATTCCCTGGATGTTAGATAGGTTCTTAAATTCTATTTGGATAAAACTAAAGATCTATGGAGATCTGACCAATTATTTGTAAATGATGACTCCCTCCATACAGGTCTAGCAACTTCTAAGCAGTCCATCTCTCGATTATTTTGTGCATCCTTCTTTGTTACCAAAAGCTAACAAATCTCTAGTTGCTGAACCTAAAGCTCATTCTACCAGAGGAAAGCCAGCTACTGTGGCTTTGCTCCGCAACATACCCATTCCAGAGATATATAAAGCAGCAGCCTGGAAATCAGTTCATACTTTCACTAAACACTACTGCCTGGACTCGGATGCCAAGGCAGATGCTCAAGTAGGACAGGCTTCCCTTAGAAACTTATTTGCTTAAATCTGTCTATCATTTTCCTCTGTCTCCTCCACCGTGTTTTGAAGAGATGGGTTGCTAATCTATTCAAGTGCTTATGACTATACATGGAAATCCCCTACGAGAGAAGGAACAGTTTCTTACCTGTGACTCCAGTTCTCTCGTAGGGGTATTTCAATGATAAGTCATAAGCAACCCTCCCGCCTCCCCGATGGAATAGACAGAGGGACCCAGACATGAGGCATGCATTGCCATCAGAAAGAACTGAAGTAACAGCCACTAGCTGTACATGATGGGATATTGGTGGTCTCTTGATTTTTAAAGGCACAGCGACTATTTTCAAGACATATAATGGCAAGCCTATGAGGCTATTCAGTTTCATCTCTATCATGAAAAATGAGTTTTGTGAAGGGGATTCTTCTGTGTGTTGAGCACTACAAAATTGCACAAAATATAGTGTACTGGCACACATTTTTCACTTCAAGATGAAGATGCAGCCAGTGTAGCCTATATATTTAGGCTGCATTATTGCCTCTCTATCTCTTAAGTGTTTTTGCAGGCCTTCCTGAAGAAAGGCGAATAATATCCACTTAAGAAGATCTATCTAAAAGAAGTGCTCCGGGGTCCCCGCACGTGGGCTGGTCTATTCAAGTGCTTATGTCTTATCATGGAAATACCCCTACGAGAGAAATGGAGTTACAGGTAAGAAACTGTTCCTTTCTCTTAATTTGAAATAAGCCTTTCTGTAGAAACTCTGAAGATCCAACATCTCCAATTCCCTAGGGCTCTTTTTTGAAACAACCTGGAATTCGTCTTCTTGCAACTAGACAGAATGGTCCATTATCAGCAACAATTTGTATCTGATATGGATTCTCCCTATACATCAGCCTTAAATTATTTCTTCTTCATGAGCACATGGTGCTGCCATGGCAGTAGTTTATAGGTAATGGGTGCACTTTAAATCACTTCCATGGCACTGCTTACCACATTGGCCACCTATTTCTTGGAAAGAATTCATTTTTAAACTGACCCCTTTCTTTACACAGGAACTAACTTGGTGGCTATATATTCATCATTTGACATTGTGTGTTCTGTTGTGTGAAACTCTGTGGTGATTCTGACCAACAATGTCAACCACAACTATTCCTGGACAGAGAGTCTTCATGTAATTGAGCTGTACAGGCGACTTTACAGTCCTCCAATTGAAAGTGGTGTTGGCAATTCAGTGGGCTGCTTATCACTTTGCCAACTGCTTGTGCAACAAGTGGATTCAGGAGCACACTAACTATTAGCCAGGCCAACTGGCATAAAGGACTCTATGATAATCTCTAAGCAGTTTCACTTACACGATCTTGGTTGATCAGCATGTGTAAGCACTGAATGCTGCATATCTTCTGGGGAATGTGGAAATGCATGCCTTTCAGCTGGGCCATGATTTGGTACCTTCAGTCCATTTCAGTTTGCATTCTGTGATGTTTCTCAAGAATGCACTCAGTGAGGTCATTTTGAAGGAGAAGGATCTGTGACAAGACAAAATAGTTTTGCTTCCAAACGTTTCTTAAGCTGTACTCTCCCAGAAGTGTGTATAATAGATTCCCTACCAATTTGGTGGACATTGATCTGTCGGTATGCCCCTTTCTCTTACTCTTCAAGATCTTACCAAAGATCATGAAAGGAGGATGGAGATGATTCTCATTGCATTGTGAAGGCCCACAGGCCTTGGTTCCTGCTAATAGCTGTTTTGTGGCCAGTGCTGGGCTCCTTCCATTATACCTGTCCTTGCTGATGCAAATATACCTTTCAGCAACTGTGTTGCTTTCTCTAAGCCTGGTGCCTGGATATAGAAAGACTGGAGTTACAAACAATGGGCTGGTCTCATGAATTGTCCTTCGAAATTCAAATGTTCTCTCACACAGATACTTTATGGGGTTATGATCTCAATGTTCTTCATGTGATTCAATCCAAAACCTTGATTTTTGGGCTTGGGCTGTAGGGGCGCCACCTGGCCGCTTCCAACCTGGTGTCCCAAGTACACCACGGAACCCTGCCCGATCTGGCACTTACTCACCTTGATCGTGAGGCCTGCCCTCTGCAGCGCCATCAACACTTCCCAGAGGTGGTGCAGATGTTCTTCCCAACTGGCGCTGAACACTGCGATGTCATCCAGGTAGGCGGCACTGAAATCTTCCAGTCCAACCAACACCTGGTTGACCAACCTCTGAAAGGTGGCAGGGGCATTCTTCATCCCAAAGGGCATAACCCGGAATTGGTAGTGCCCATCTGGTGTGGAGAATGCTGACCTCTCTTTGGCCCCATCAGTCAAGGCGATCTGCCAGTACCCAGACGTTAAGTCAAACGTGCTGAGGTACCGGGCAGCCCCTAACCGATCAATAAGCTCATCAGATCTGGGGATGGGGTGTGCGTCAGTCCTGGTGACTGAATTGAGTCCTCGGTAGTCCACACAGTACCGGAGTTCGGGCGTGGCACCAGGCGCGGCAGCCTTTGGGACCAAGACCACTGGGCTGGCCCAAGGGCTGTGAGAGGACTCAATCACCCCCAATGCAAACATCTTGGAGACCTCCTCCTTGATGCAAGCTCTCACCCTGGCAGTCACTCTGTAAGCCTTGTGCTCGACAGGAGGACTGTCCCCAGTGTCCACATCATGGACGCACCAATCAGTGACACTAGGAATCAGGGAAAACAGGTCAGGAAACTGTCCCAACAGTTGGCGACAGTCTTCCTGCTGCTCAGGTGTCAGGGAGTTAGAGAGGTTCACACCCTCCACTGACCCATCTTGCTCTGTTGCAGACAGGAGGTCAGGAAGAGGTTCTGTCTCCTCTTCCATTCCATCATCTGTTGCTAGGAGCATGCCCACTTTGGACCTCTCAAAATGGGGCTTTAGGTGGTTGACATGTAGGACCCGCAAAGGGTTCCTGGGAGATCGCAAGTCCACCAGGTAGGTGACGTTACTCTTGCGCTCCACCACCTCAAATGGTCCGGTCCACTTATCCTGGAGAGCGCAAGGCTCCACGGGGGCCATGACCCACACTTTCTGCCCAGGCTGAAACTCGATCAGAGTGGCATTCTGATCATACCACCGTTTCATCTCCTCCTGGCTGGCTTCCAGATTCGCCTCAGCGAGTTGCCTGAATTGCCTAGTCTGGTTTCTAAAGGCCAGCATGTAGCTAAATACATCCTGGGGAGGTTTACTGGGAGCTTTCTCCCAGCCTTCTTTCACCGAACTCAGTGGTCCTCTTACTGGGTGACCATAGAACAGTTCAAAGGGACTGAACCCTAAGGACTTCTGTGGCACCTCACGGTAAGCAAAGAGAAGGCATGGCAAGAGGACGTCCCACTTACGCCTCATGGGTTCTTCCAGACCCATAATCATGCCCTTCAGGGTCCGGTTGAATTTCTCAACCAGCCCATTTCCTTCGGGGTGGTAAGGAGTGGTCAACTTATAGGTAACACCGCACTCCTGCCACAGGGACTTCATATACTTAGATATGAAGTTTGTACCACGGTCACTCACCACCTCCTTGAAGAACCCCACATGGGAGAAAATCCCCATCAGTGCACGTCCCACCACGGGGGCCGTCACTGTCCAAAGAGGGATGGCTTCCGGGTACCGGGTGGCATGGTCCACCAAGACCAGGATGAACCTGTTGTCCATGACTGTCTTGGGGTCCAGTGGCCCCACAATGTCAATACCCACCCGTTCAAAGGAGGTGCTGACCACAGAGAATGGCTGGAGAGCAGCCTTTTGCTTCCTCCCACTTTTTCCACTTGCCTGGCAAGTCTGACATGTCCTGCAATGAGTGTCTGAACTCTTGTGCATCTGGGGCCAATAAAAGTGGGTGACAAGCCTTTCAAAGGTCTTGCCCTGCCCCAGATGTCCTGCTAAAGGCACATCATGAGCCAAACCCAGTAGGAAGGCTCTGAAGCGCTGGGGTACCACCAGCACACGGGCTGACCCAGGCTCAGCAACCTTAGGCTCCCTATACAGGAGACCATTCTCCCAGTAGATCCAATGTGATCCAGACTGATCACCTGCTGCCTGGTTTGTGGCCTGTTGCCGCAAACCCAAAAGAGAAGGGCACTTGTTCTGCTCCTCACAGAACTCCTCCCTGGAGGGGCCTCCCTCCTGCTGCCAATGGGTCAGCTCAGATAGGTCCCCCAGTTCGGCCACTTGCTCCCCTGTAGGTTCCAGAGCATCCCCCTCCGGTTCTGCTTCCTCCTGGACCGTGGGAACTACGGGGGCCGGTTTCCTGTGCTCCCTGCCTCTTCTCTTCAAGGCAGGCACCTGGGCCACCCTCTCAGGCTCCAGGTCCTCTTGAACACCTCAACTGGCTGCCATAGACCGAGTGGTCACGCACGCCAACATCTCTAAATGAGACCTTCTCTCCACCACTGCCCAAGGTGAACTTTCTAAATCATTGCCCAACAGACAGTCTACAGGCATGGCTGGCCTCACAGCTACTTGAAAGGTACCTGAGACCCTCCCACTCAAAGAGAACCTGAGCCACTCTGCAGTGGCTCTCTGAGTTGTCCGCGGCAACTACTGGGCAGAATGCATTGGGGATCACCTGCTCTTCAGACACCAGCCGACAACTGACAGCTGTCACACTGGCTCCGGTGTCTCTCAGAGCCTCCACCCTTTGGCCATTGATGGTCACCCACTGCCTGTATTTTTTAGTGTTATCAGGCAGTTTGGTCCTGGGGACCATCTCACTGTCTCCTAAAGAGACCAAGGACATCGCTACGGGACCCCACCCACCTTGGGCACCCATCTCCTCCCCCAGGGCTACACTAGCCACCTGCCGGGGTGGTGCACCAGTGGGTGCTGTCTTTCCATACAAGGGACATCTAGTCTCCCAGGAGCAGTGGCCCACTTGACCACACTTAAAGCAAGTCTTGGGCCCCCTGTGAACAGGCTTATCTGTCGGGGCCCCTGGCTTCTTTTCAGGGGGAGGCTGGGAACCCTTCCCTTGGTTCCCTTGGGGATTACTTTGGGGCCCTTTCTAGAACTCCCTCTGTTTACCCTTGTCCCCCCCCTCTGCTGGGGACCCTGCCCACCTTTGGCGGAGTCTCCCACGTGACCCTTGTGGACCCGGGTGCTCACCCAGCGGTCCGCCTCCTCAGCAAGCTTCCTATGGTTAGTCAGCCCACTATCAATAAGGTGCTGGCGTAGCTCTGGAAAACAATTTCCTGACAAGTGCTCCCATGCAATCAAATCAAAGAGCGCTTCAAAATCATTCACTTTGCTACCCTTCACCCAACCATCCAATGCTCTGCAAAAAAAAGTCACATATTCTACCCAGGTACTGCCCTCCAACTTTTTGCAACTCCTGAACCTCTGCCTATACAGTTCAGGAGTCAACCCATACCTGGACATCAATGCTTCTGTCATATGACCATAAGAATTGTGGACTTCAGAGGGCAAGTCTAATAAGGCATCCCGCCCCTCACTAAGGACCCGCCCCCACAACCCCGCTCCCCAATCCTTCTCAGGGACCCGGTGTGAGGTCATAGCTACCTCATAGGCTTTAAACCATTGCCCAATGTCATCATTCTTATAAAACTCTTTCACCACATCTTTAGGTATATACACCCTTGCTTCAACAGGCATGGACGGTGTGCTGCCACCAGAGGGATTAATCTCTAAGCTCCTAGCTTTCAACTCCAACTCCCTCAAACTTCTCTCATGCTCCATTTGCATCCTCTTTTCCTCTAGGGCCAATTTCTTAATTTCCAATTCTAACTGCCCACCCATCTTAAGCTTGGTCAGCTCCATTTCATGCATCCTACTTCTCTCCCTGTCCTCCAGCTCTCCTGGGGACAGGCCCTTGGAAGAAACATTGCTACCCGCTGGGGAAGGTGCTTTCCTCCCCCCTGGACCCAATAGCCCAACTAGCTGCCCTCCTGCTTCCTCAGCCCCCTCCTCATGCTCTTCCACATGCTCAGCGGTGCTCCTTGCTTCCACCCAGGCCCTCAGCGCCTTTTGGAACTCATCCTTCTTGGAGAGACCGGTCATAGCAATTTTAAATTTCCTGCAGAAGTGTTTCAGCTGTTTCACAGTGTAACTTTCCAGCCTTTCTTCTTCAAAATCTAAATCCACAGATGCAATGGATGCTGTTTTGCTCATGGTGACTAAACTTGGCAGTTCTTGGCAAAAATAGAAATCCCAGGAAAAACAATCTACCAAAATGTAAGTGGTTGCGTTTGGTCTGCACTCACTAGTAGTGTACTCCAATTACTGTATATGAGTCACAAATGCAAGTCCAGAATCCTCACCGCTGACCACCAATGTTAGAACTGGGGGTCTCTAGTTGGCAGAGGTAGGTACCTTTGTCCAAATAGGGACCCTTGCTTCTAGCCAGGGTAAGGGGATACACTACTAAAATAACCCCTGCTCACCCCCTTGGTAGCTTGGCACGAGCAGGCAGGCTTATCTCAGAGGCAGTGTGTAAAGCATTTGTGAACACATACAGTAACACAGTGACAACACTACAGATGGACACCACACAGGTTGTATTATAAAAATAAGTATTTTTATATAGACTTAACACAAGACCCAAAACAACAAAAATCCACAATACACTATGAAAAATATGACTGTCAATGGTAGAAAATAGTTCAGTTCAAATGCAGGTGGTAAATGCGACACTCTACATTCAATGTACCTTTGGATGCGTACCGCGATACAAACAAAAGAGTTGCAGGGAAGGTGATGCGTCGGTTCCTTACACGCAAGAACGGTGATGCATCGGTTCCTTGCTCCGGGGGAGGTGATGCGTTGGTTCCCTACTGCTGCGTAGGGGACAGTGATGCATTGGTTGCTTACTGGAGAGGAGGTGATGCGTCGGTTCTTCACCGTGTGGGGAGGTGATGCGTCGGTTTCTTGCTGCGCTTCTGTGGCGATGCGACCCGCAGCGCCGCGATGCGATGACGACCCGGTGTAATGAAACAAAATGGCGTCTTCTTCTTGATGCGACACTCAGGGGGCGATGCGTGCACGCCCGACGGCCGTGCGGCGACTCGGTGAATCTTCTGAGCCGCGACAGGCCCTGCGACACGCTTCTCCGATAATGCGACGGCGTCTGATGCGACGGCGACACTCTTCTCCGGTGATGCGAGGTGCTTCGGTGATGCGATGGCGACAGCGGCAGCGGCGGCACGCTTTCTCGGCGATGCGACAACAGCGGCTGCGGCAGCGACACGCTTCTTCCTCGTGAGTCACGCTTCCAGCTCCCAGCAGCACGCAGTCTCTCAGAAGGCCCAATACAACAGTAGGCACTTCAAATTCCCAGCAAGGGAATTCAGGGGAGCTGGTTGGTGAAGTCTTGTATCCCTGAGACTTAAGCAGAAGGCAAGCTCAATCTTCAAGCCCTTGGAGATGTTCTGCAAGATGATGAAAGTAATCACAAAGTTCCTTTCTCCTTTCTTTGGCAATCAGGCAACCACTGCAGGCCAATCCCTCAAACAGCACACAGCATAGGGATAGCATCCTCCTTCAGTTTCTCTGGTTCCTGTCCTCAGCAAAGGTTCTTCTTGTTTCCCAGAAGTGATCTAAAGTCTTGGGGTCTGGGCCCCAGTATTTATACCCATAAATCCTTTGTCCTCTGAAGGCAGAGGGTCCTGTACCTAGTCCAAACCAGTTCTAGGTGCATTCTGCCAGTGCACACCTTCTTCCTTTGTCAATGTGGGCCAGGGACATCAGACGCACCACAGGAGGTGGAGCCAGCATTGTGGAAGGCAGGCACAGCCCTATTCAGGCCCAGGTGCTACTCCTCCCACCACTCTACATGCAGATAGGTCTATTCAGCCCTGTGCTGACTCACCCTGTCTCCTTGAGCCCCCCAGCCCCTGTCACTCACAAACCCAGACATACAATACACAAGCTAGCAGAGGCAGGCTGGATGGTTAGGCAAGAAAATACCTACTTTCTAAAAGTGGTATTTTCAAACACAGAATGTTAAAACCAACTTCACTAAAATATGTATTTTATCATTCTGAGTTCAGGCATACTAAATTCGTTTTTCTACCATGTTCCCTGGGTCAGTTAGGATTATAAGATGTTATAATCAAACTGCCTATTCTGGCCTATGGGGACAGGTAGCCTTGCAATAGTGAAAACGAAATTGGCTGTAATTCACTATCAGGACATGCCACACACACCAGGGCATGTCCTACCTTACACATACAATGCACCCTGCCCTAGGGCCTACCTTAGGGGTGACTAATATGCAGGAAAGGGAAGGTTTGGGGACTGGTAAGTGGGTGCACTTACCAAGTCGACATGGCAGTACCAGACTGCACACAGGCTCTGCAATGGCAGGCCTGAGACACACTTTACAAGGTGCTCCTGTGGGTGGCACAACCAGTGCTGCAAGCCCACCAGCAGCATTTGACTCACAGGCCCTGGGCACAACCAGTGCACTGTACTAGGGTCTGACAGTGAATCAAATAGGCCAAACATGGAGTCACTAATTCATACATCAATTTATCATAGGGAGCACTTGCACTTTGGCACTGAATAGCAGTGGCAAAGTGCCCAAAGCATCTATACCAGCGAAAACAGGTCAACAACAGTGGAGGAATAGTGGAAAAATGGAAGGGAGACCCACGCCAAGGATGCCAGGTCTAACACCCTATGATGATGCTTTTCACGTAGTCTCAGAAGTCAAAAATCAAGATATACCGCTCGTTTCCTTTTACGTGAATGAGGGTTTTTTAGACGGTTAGAACCCTAGACCCTGGTTACAATACAGGACAAGTGATCCATTCTCCTTTGATTATTTGCCTATTGTCTGGAAGCCAAATGGATCTCAGCTTCTTTCTCCCCTGATTGATTATGAGTAATCTGTAAGTAGCCTTCTGAGCCCATCAGGGAAGTCTATGCAGATATGTGAAAATTGGAACCAGTGGTTGGCCACATTCTAAAACATGTTGTTCATTGGTGGCCAGGAGTACACCTATGTTGCTTACATTGGATCTGCTTTTTATCATGATGGCACTCCAGCATGGCACCTTTGATTCTTTGGAGAGAGTTTCCCTCCTGTTTTGGACTCCTATAGTTCTTTGCCACGAGGCAAAGAGGGGAATTGGGTACAATTTTATGCAGTGTCCCCATCAGAAATTATTTTCATATTGGTTGGTACTGCTGTGAGATACTTCTTTTTGATTGAAGGTTTTCTTTTATTTCCATTTAGAACAGTAAAACATGCTGCCAATGTTCTACCTGACCAGACTTCTCTTGCGGAAGGACGACCTTATTCCTTGGATGTGCGCAACGCTCTACCCATATGGACAGGAGATCTATATTTAGGATTTCATAGTCCCTCTTTCGTGCCTGTGACAGTTTGGCAAAGGGTAGGGAGCTCAAACAGGTTACATTGCTGCTGCAAATTGCAATTGGTTCTGCTTTTGCTGTAGTTGGGGTGTTGCAATCAGTTTGTGTGTGGGATCACGCTACTAGGAGAACGTCTGGCATTCTGGTTTTGTCAATCCAATGACAAAACAAGTATACAAGGATAATTAAGCATGCTTTGATACAGTTGGATACAGTTGTTTTTTTCCATTTGAAGCAGAATAGGTCTAAAGTTCCAAAATGATTTTCAAATGGACATTTTAAACAATTTAGAAGCATGATTCATGTTTGTAGATGTGTTATACGATAGATTTTAATCTCCTATAGTATTGTTATTAGGAGGAATAAATATGATAAAAATCTTAACAGAATTAATAGTGTTCCCTTTGTTATATAAAGTAATCACCCTGCATGTCATAGAAGCAAAATTGACTAAAAACCCAAAGATTTATGTAATATTATTTACGTTGATATAGTTTGTAAGCAATAAGAAGAAAACAGACAGGTTCGTTTTTTTAAAATGTTATATTTATGCATCTAAAACAAAATAGTTATAGAATCTTAGCAGTTGCCTTGGGTCTCAAATCACTTCTCGACCCCCAAAATGCTTCACTCTTTTCAGTATCTGAATTTCACCTAAACTAAACTTTTGGCACTGTAAAATTCATCCAAAGACCTATTCGTCTCTCTGTCATTGATTTATGCCTGCAATTTCTTTTGAAAGATTGATAGTTGGTGGGGAGGGTGCTTGGAAGAGGATGTGTGTGACTGCAAAACGTAGACGGTGTCCCTCCCCTGCACTTCTTAGACTCTGATTGTGATGACATAGCAGTAAGGTATGGGGGAGGGAAGCCTTATAAATGTTTAAGACTTACAAGACGAACATTTACTATTGCAGAAAGAGAGGTATTGGTATCTGTCCATTGCTAGCATCCATGATGTTTCCTCAGCAGATTCGTGTCTCTATCATAAAAAATTAGCAGGCTGGAAAGAGCTGATGGTTATGAAGAGGTCAGCGACAACCTGTCCTATTTTTAGTCCAATAAAAAAAGTGGGCAAGTAGGTCAGTGCGTATGATCTGAATGCTCAGAAAGTGGTCCTGAGCACACCCTCAGCCCTGCAGCTTTATTATGCACCACACACAGTGGGATTCCCTCAATGTCTTGGCAAAATCCTGTACCATAATTTAACATGAGAGCGCTCACAATAGTAACTATGGGGCATATTATCAACGGCCAGCGATAATTATCGCTGGCCGCGTCTAACGTGCACATCACTAATGCCATCTTTCGCCGGATTCTATCGCCCGGTTAGCGCACTATCACCAACGCGCATCGCCGAGGCGATAGAAATCCCGGCAATAGCGGCGGAAAGAGGCAATATCGCAGGAATACCAGCGATATAAAACCGCGTTAGGCAAAACATCGTAGATAGGGAGATGTGGACTCAGCATGACAATCCACCTCCCATGATAGAAATGGCTAAGTAGGAAAAATAGCAGGCGTAACAAACCGGCGATATACCCGGTTAGCGCTGCTTTTATGTCGCTAAGCGGCTTAGGGAATTACTTGTTAATAGGGGTAGCAGTGTAAGCAATGATTTCCGCTGACTTATAGACGGGAACGCCTACCTCGCATCTCATTAGCGATGCGAGGCGAGGCGCAAAGGAAATGGGCGCTAAGGCATGGATTCACGCGTTAGCGTGTCCATGCTGATAGGGCGTTACAATTATCGCCGCTTTTCGCCCGAAAACGGACGCAAAAGCGGCGATAATTGTTTTATGCCGCCTTGATGATATGCCCCTATGTTTTATGTCTCAGGCCAGGCTAAGAAACTCTCACAGATCCATGGGGACAGACTGAACTCCTATAAATCACCCCTCTATATCATCCATTCTTTGTCCCAGTCGTTTCATATCTTTCATTTAAATTCCCTTGGGTTACTGTGCAGTGTCAATGAGTGTTGCAGGGTGGTGGATACCTGAATCAGTAAGGCAGAGAGCACTGGAAATTGGAAAATCCGAGCAGTGAATTAGTGGAAGGGTGTGGTGTCCCAATTCTGTTAGTTTCCCCACAACAAACTGCCTTCCGGGTCCCTTCTCTGTCCAAGCAGTCACTGCCTGGAATTGCTCAGCCCAGCTCCCGGCTACCCACTCATTTCTTCCTTTCCTGGGCCTTGCACAGAAGAAGAAGAAGAAAAAAAGGAAATCACTCCAATGATGTCTGGATTATAGCTTTCAAAGCCGCGGACCTCCCAGGGCAACTTTTGGCATACTTTTGGTTCTATAACTTGTTGATAACTTTAAATTTCGATTACAATTTCCTTGAACTCCTTTAGTATTGCAACCATTTAAGTGACTGTACATCTTTCTTGCGCCGTTTCCGCTGTTTCCTTTACCTCACTTGTCACTTGCGCCATTCACTTATTCACTCGAGCACTTCCATGCACAAGATTCTTTGGGTTACACCCACATTTAATGTAAATAGTGCTGATACGGTTTTATGAATCATATTTTTTTAAATATAGACTGCTCCTTATACCTTCAAATAACCAGTGATGTCTCCTTGTTTCCTCCTTTCCTTCATTTATTGTACATGTTCTACATAATTGTGTAAAAGAATATTACCTGTTGTGACGTTGTTGAATGCAATAACAGAAAGTGTTCCTTAGCACACCCTCGGCCCTACAGCTTTATTATGCACCCTACACAATGGGATTCCCGCAATGTCTTGGCAAAATCCTGTACCATATTCCAATATGAGAGCGCTCACATTAGTAGCTATGTTTTATGTCTCTGGGGAGGCTAGGAAACTATCACAGATCCATGGGGACCCCTTTATAATATTCATTCTTGTCAATGAGTGTTGCAGGGTGGTGGACAGTAGAACCAGTAAGGCAGAGAGCACTGAAAATGGGAAAATCCGAGCAGTAAATTAGTGGAATTGTGTGGTGTTTCAATTCTGTTAATTTCTCCACAACAAACTCCCTTCTCTGTCCAAGCAGTCACTATATGGAATGGCTTCGCCCAGCTCCCCACTCATTTCTTCTTTTCCTGTGCCGAAAGCACTCCAATGATGTCTGGATTACAGCTTCCATAGCTCCTGAAGTGAACACCATGGATTCAGTCTTCTTATTTACTCCACCATCCAGCTTTGGGTTCATGAATATCCGCTAAGATTGTGAGAGTCTATCTAATGGTATCCTAGAAGTGTGTGTCAAGGTGCAGGTCACACCAAAACCCATACTGTGATACTGCAGTCAAAGCTGTTCAGTGGACTGACAAGCACCTCTGCTCCTACACCAAGAAGTATTATTGACGTGATACTGCTTGTATATTTAATTGGTGAGCATGGATGGTGCTAGAGAGGAATTGGGAATTGCAGAAAAAATAATGTCAGCCATGATGTAGTCGCAGACAATGGTGCCTCCAGACTGGGAGATCATCACATCACAAACCTCCTACAGGCTCCTCATGGGCTGTAATTCTCAGTGTCCTGTCCTGCCCAGCTCCAAAGTCAATTGTTCTTTTCAAAATCACTCTACTCAGAAGAAGTAGGAGGAGGAGGAATGTATCTTATCAGTGGCATGACTACAGTTTTGGAAGCCTAACACCATGTAGTACCATGTTCTCTCCTTGTCCTCTAACAACATGCCATGGGCTCTCCAGATTTCTTGGTGTTTGTCCAAGTGTCCAATTATAGTCTACAAAAATCTTTGATGATCATGTGCATTATTGTTGGAAGTGGGGTATCAAGAGCACCTACAATCACGTATGTACAGAGACGACCAAAGACATGGCACATTCATCTTTAGTCTTCAGCAAAATGTGTAACATCCATATTTCTAGTTAATGTGCTCGATCTGATACTCACTGGCCCAACTCTGAAGTGTACCTAAGTGTTCCTCTTCTGGTTCGGAATCCACTTTCATTTTTGCAGTGTATTTGAATCTTCTCAACTGATATCTTCTTGGTAAGCATGCATTAGCCCTTTCTGCACTATGTACTTGATGTGTTTCCTCCACTCAGGGTCCCCTTCTTGGCTTGTATGCAAAATCCTCTTCGGCAGTCTAATCATCTTCCCTACCTAACTGCCCCTTCCCTGCCTTGAAAGTTACAACCCCTTCCTGTCACATATTTCACATCTCTCCCCTGCCCTACAATTCATTCTATGTTTCTGAAGGTTTGGTTTTGGCCTTATCTGGAGTATCTATCTAACTCTCCTCCCTGAAATATAGTTTGTGCAACCAGAATCTGCATTTATTCTTCCACTGGTCATTCAGAGCTGTTAATGCTATTTTGCTTTCCCTCTCTCGATTTATTGTATGTCTGCGTCCTCCCTGGACTTGCTATGACTTAGTATTCCTTAAGTTGCCCTAGGCTGACTCGTTGTATAAGTCCCTATCTCTTCCCCAGGGGCTAGCTTGCATACTTGACTCATCATTCAAACCGAAATCTCAAAGAAATAGAAACTGATTCGTGACTGGAATCAATGGCCAGCTTGCCCTGGCCTTAACATGAGTGACTCTCATAGCCCTTGGTGTTTGTACCAGCAGACATTATAATGTGGTATTTTCCTTTCCTCTTTGTGGCATATGTGATGTTCCACTCTGCCTAGTCTTTTGTGTAATTACTCTTAAGCCTTTTATGTTTGAACAATGTCATGTGATGTTTAATGCAATGAGGCATACCATACCTTACACTTTTTTCACCCAAATGAACAGTGGGCGTTTAGAAATACTGACGTTTTCATCGTGACATGCTAATGTCACACAGTATTCAGTGGCAGCACTTTTCTTTAAGTTTATTTAACTCTTTGGCTATAAAGGAAACATTTCTCTGCGGCTGTTCATTGTTAAGAACACTAGCAAACTATACATAACAAATAAGTAAAAAGAAATATATAAGTTACAGTGCTAAAGTATTGTCAATTTATTTTTTATTGGTTTAAAACATGGACATACCCTCTACAACACAGTATGGATATATTTTGCATTTACTGACTGGTTATATCGGAGGGAAGGTCAATTTTAGATTGTGCTTGAATAAGAATAGGTCATGCTTTGGTCAAATAGGATGGAAGTGAAGGAACATCAAATATCTATTTCAATTCAAGTACACAGACGTAGGTATATTTGGTGCACCTTATGCAGGGTACATAAGATCCGGAGGTGGGTGGGGCCCCACTGCACCAGCTGCTTCAGTACCATATCAATCCATTCTCCATTAAGTGCTAGCTGCTTTGCTCATCCACACACTGCCTGGGATGACCAGACCCTTAGACATCTCATATCAGAAGCTTATAGAGAGTGACTGGTCAGAGAAGTGGGTTTAAAAGCTCAACGCTCTGCCGGGAGGAAAAAAAGAAAAAATATGCACATGCTGCTTCCAAGGATGAAAGACACATTACAGATGGGCTTTTTATTTCTTTCATTTTCTGTCAACCTGTGCATGTGGGTACCTTATGCTCATGAATTGGCATGTATAGCATGATGGGAGGAGCCATATATGCAAAGCACATTATTGGCAGTGAGAGATGGGAGTTAGGGTTTTGCATAACAAGGATAATGCTTTAAATTCTGAAAACTATGGGGCAGATTTACAAGCCCCTTGCGACACTTTTGCGCCGCCGTTACGTCACTTTTATGACACAGCAGTGACGTAAACAATGTGGCCAATTTACAACGTGATGCATTTAAGGAAATGTGTCACGTTGTAAAGCCCTGCGTCACATTATACCTCCATCAGGTATAATGTATGCAGGGTGGGCGTTCCCACACAGGAAAGCCTTGTAAAAGTGACGCAGTGAAATCTACAACATTTCACTGCGCCACTTCTAGGACGCCACTGCGTCAAATCCAGCGTAAGGAGTGACGCAGTACAATAAGTATAGGTCTCAACGTGCATTGCTGGAGTTGCGTCCTGCTTGTGACACGACTCCAGCAATGCATAACTTTTGGGCAAACAGATGTGTCAGAATTTCTGACGCATCTGTCAATCCTTGCGCCATGGTGCGCCGTATTGTAAATACGGCGCTTCCATGGTGGCGCAAGGGTATCGCAGGCTGGCGCAGGGAAACTGACGCATCTCTACAGTGGTAGAGTTGCTTACAGAACATACAGGCACATGCATCAAAGTAGGCTTTTGCGAGTCCTTAATTGCGATAATTAAGGACTCGCAATTAAGCACCCGCAAAAGCCTATGCATACAGGAATCGCTATTAAATTAGCGATTCCTACATATTCCTTATTTGCGAGTCGCAAATTGCGACTCGCAAATAAGGAATGGCGTCCCATTCATTCCTATGGGCCTACAGGCCCATAGGAATGAATGGGAAGTGCATGCGCAATTTGCGAGTACCAATAGGTACTCGCAAATTGCGCATGCAATTTCAAGGGTGCAAGGGTGTCAAAAGGACACCCTGTTGCACCCCTGAAATAGTGATGTGCACCCATGTTGCGCAAACACATGCCCCAAGGGCATGTGTGTGCGCAACATGAAACTTTGAAAAATGCACTTAAGTGCATTTTTCAAAGTTTTTGCAAATTACCGACCAGTTTAATTGCTCGGTAATTTGCGGACCCAAATAGCGAAATCGCTATTTTAAAGTGGTTCTTGCATTGCATTTGAGGAATCGCAAATTGCGATTCCTTAATGCAGTTGCAATTTAAGAAATCGCAATAAATTGCGAATTCTTAACTTGCAAGTGCCTTGAACCTTGATGCATCGCAAAAGCCCTTTTTGCGGGCGCAAACGGCCGATTTTTGCGAATCGCACCGTTAGCGCTCGCAAAAAAGGTTGATGCATGTGCCTGATAGTGTTTCTTCGATTGCATTCCAGTAAAGTGTCAGTAGGTATTGCAAAAAAGAATTCTTTGACTGTCGGAACTTTTTTAGTTTAGTAATCACTGTCCAATTACCGGCTAGTGATCTCTATTCGAAAGGTATACCACCATCAGCACTTCAGGACACATCTGAACTTGGAGTAAAACAGAAGAGCAAGAACTTGTTCTTTTATCTGCCTGCAAAAGCGCAGGGGTCTACACCTGCTCTATCGTATAGATAAGAACTGGAGGTGCTTCTCAAGGTTCAGACCAGTCAGTCTTCTGTGGACCTAGTGTCATAAAGGACAAGAACAGAATCTTTCCTGTGAAGAACCAGCAGACTAGAGGAAATTTGGAACTTATTTTAGAGAGTGGTTGAGGCTGCTTCCCCCTGCTGCCTGAGCACCATACCGTGGTGGCTGCTCTAGAGAATTAGGAACTTGGGTAGTACTAGTGACTAGGAAAGAGTACTGCAGCAGGAAAACAATGGACTTAGAAAAATTTCAAACTCTGGAAGATCAGGACAAGATGCTAAGGATGTCTGAAAAAAGCACAGCAATGACAGAACAGATTTTCTTGTTCATCCTACTGGAAATATGTTTGCAAAAGAACAGAAGATTCAGAAGGACGACACACAAAAGTAACTTGCCCCTGTGCAGCCCTGCGCTACTTACTAAAGCTCTTAACCTCGTCCTACTGAAGGATTTTGAGCTCCAAACATTATTTTTATTCTAAGTGTAAAAGTTAAAAGCTGGAAAAGGCAACTATGTCATCTCAGTGATGAAACAACTTCAGTGGCAACATTTTTCAGATTTGTCCCACTGTGAGCTTTTCATGCCAATTCGAGAGGCTTCAGCAGGGCATTCAATGTATCATTGTTTATTGGATCCTTTCTGGCTACATCGTCCTGCCTTGCCGTGTTGCAGTTTTTTGACATCCATAATTTCATTTAAGTCAGAAGGAAAAACTGCTGACTGATATTTACAATTGTATCTAATTGGACCTATGCTTCATTGTAGTCAGACCTAAAAAGGCGCCTAGGACCAAATCACCTGCGCCCATTGACACACATTGATGATTTTGTTTTCTTGATGCTTTGCTATATTTAAACTTTAAAAATTCAAAGCAGTAATTCCTCAATCCGGTTTAGACCATTTTTTTCTCTTTACTCTCTTTATGCGGGAATTTAATTGATTGATTTCTTGAACTTAATTTCGTCTTGGTGATGTTTAAGTCCTTTACGTACATAAAAGCCTGTTTCTGTGTGTCATTGCTAACAGGGATAAACTTACTGTTTCTGAGTGAATGTGATTATTTAATCAGGCACTGGTTTATTAACTTTGTGGGAGGTGTTGAAAGCAGCGCTTTCCATTTCATCATAACAGTGCTCATGTGATTAACCCAAATCGCTTTCAATGTTGCAATGTGATCCCTCCAAAAAGCAGGAGCCCTTTGGAAGAGGAAGGCAGGTTTCACTTAAACAGTCCGAGCGGAAGGAGACAGTGCTTCGGTGGAAGGAGACAGTGCTTCGACGGGTTGCATGTTTTGCACCCATCTTAATTATGTAGAACAGCTAGTGGTTGTGCAGCTAGATGAAAAAATACATTAAAAGTAGGAACTCCATAAAAAAAGAAAACAAATGCGGCGCAAAATGGGGCTCCTACATACATGGTTCTTTCTACGGAAAGAGTGAATGGACTTTAGGTAGCAAGGGTACACGATTGAATTTGTGACACAATGATGGTTGGCTTGCTTACAGCTGGCCAGTTAAGGTTTGGCCAAATCAAATGTTAAGTGAAGGGGAGATAGGAAGGTATGGATGTTGACCCATTTGAAATTAGAGGTACGTTCTACAAACAATATAATACAAAATATAAACAAAGACAATAATATAAACTTGCTTTTATATGGTGTTCTGAAGCACTATAGAACTGTTTAAACTCTTACCCAATCTATCGTGCATTTAACCGTGAAAAGGATTACCGAATATAATAGGTTTCGATTTTTTTATGGGAGGACAAATGTTAACTTGACTTTGGCAGGTTCCAAATGTTCTGATGTACAGATCACATCAGCAGTACCTTGCTGACATTTAGTCCCAGATGTAGTATGGCCTTGCCCCAGCACAATGTGACTGTTGGACTTTGGGTTATTGGTTGAGGGGGCAGAAACCATACTCAAGCAGCAGTCACAATTTCTGTCAGGGTGAAGTCACAAGAAAACCCCAATTTAGTAACCCCGGGCGTAGTGGGCGTAGCGGGGCTACGCAGAGGGCCACGGAGTTGAGAACAAACTCTGTGAAACTCCGTGAAGCTCCGCTACGCCACCTGCCTTCCACCCCACCTATTAACAATTGATTAAAACTGAAATAAAAAGAGTTTAAAGTAAAGAAAAACCACTTACCTTGGCTGCGGCGTCCCCGGGCTGCCCTCCTCCTCTTCATCGCCGTCTCTTGTAAAACTGCACTTGCGCGCGCGCCTGCGCATGCGCATTTTGCGAGAAATGTGCATGCGCGGCTGCGCGCGCCAAGGTAAGTGGTTTTTCTTTACTTTAAACTCTTTTTATTTAAGTTTTAATCAATTGTTAATAGGGGGGGTGGGAGGCGGGAGCTGGCCAACTCCGCTTCGCCGCGGAGTGTGCGGAGATTTGCCTACTCCGCGGAACGCGGAGTAGGCAAATCTCCACACACTCCGCGGGCGGAGCGGAGGTCTCCGCCCGGGGTTACAATTTAGTCTGTGCTTAACCCTCTAGTAGCTTGTCACAAAAGCATGTAGGGTTAACTTTGAGACAATGTGTAAAGTATTAATGCAGTACTTCAAACAGTATTAAAGTGTAAACACACCACAGCAAAAATCCCACAACAATTTAGGAAAATAGGGTAAAATGTAATAAATTATGTGAGATCAAAATGACAAAAATGCAATCAGTAGAACCGTACATATGCAATGTTAAATATTTAGTTGAAAATAGTGCCTAAAAGCACAAAGCACCAACTGTTGTTATCTAGTAGTGCCTGACCGGAACAAAGTTACAAGTTCAGGCTGACCACGATGAAGTGCATGCGAGATACGGGTACCAAGTTTGGCCTACTGAACTACCTTAAATCCTGGTTTGTGGATCGTTGAGAGATCCCGCGTCGAGGATGCATCACGCAGTAGTGGTTCCAAAGAAGCTGTGAGGTTGCAATGCGGAGTCCTGTGTCAGCAGCGAGAGCGTTGTCAACAAAGGGCTTGCAATGTGAAGTCCTATGTCAAAGATGCGTCGCACATCGGCGGTTCTGAAGAAGCTGTGTGGCTGTGTGGCTGTGATGTGTTGTCATTAAGGATGCTGTTGATGAAGGGCTTGTGGTGTGAAGGCAAAACTCTGCAAACTTAACCAATGGAGCGGAGTTTACCGCCAAGCCTTAGCTGCAACGGCAGACCTGAGACATGTTTAAAAGGCTAATTAAGTGGGTAACACAAGACGTATTGCAGTCCCATAAGTAGGATTTAATTTCTAGGCATAGGATCCATATAGGACCACTTTATTAGGACTTGCAGGTAAATTAAATGTGCCAATTGGGTGTAAGCCAATTTTGCCATAAGTAAAGGAGAGAGCACAAGCACTTTAGCATTTGGTTAGCAGTCGTAAAGTGTGCAGAGTCCTGAAAGCCAATAAAAACGGGTTCCGAAAACAAGAGAGTAAAGGCAAAATGTTTGAGGATGACCTTGCAGAAAGGGCCAAGTCTAACAGTGGCACATAGTATTTGACTTCAAGCTCAAAAGATATTTTTTGCTGGAAACTTTCCTTTTTCTCAGTGCGAAATGCACTTTACTCTGCTTTGCATCAAGTCGGTGTTACTTTGGCACAAAGCCCAAACTACTCAGGTAGCCAGATTAGTCAGATATGGTTTTGCATCAAAAACAAATTCCTCATTGAAGCAGGTGACAAGAAAGAAATGTTTTCATATCTCAAAATACCCCATGCCTTGCATATGTGCTGAATTACACAACACACACCCAGTCTATGGTTTCCTTCAATTTTGTACATAGGAACTTAGGGCATGATATGTAGTTTGATGGTGGTGGGAAGTCTGGGAAGTCTGTCAAAAAAACTGCTGTTCAACCATCTGCCACCATGGAGTTCCTACTGTCCTATTTAGAGTTAGGCAGTTTGTCCACTGTACGTCAACTGTGTGCCACCTCTGATGGATTTTCCTTATTCCATCGACAGAGGTATACCTTAAACATGGAAGATAAGCCAACAGAAAGTCAATACTTCAACTGCCATATTTAGAGCACAATTTTTACTGACAGAAACATGGCGGTTCACCCTCCATTCTTGTGTTTGATTAAAAAATAGCCAAATCCTGCTCAGCCACCAACTTCCTGTTACTACAAGCACTGGGACTCTTTCTGGCAGTGGTGGAGGAACAATAATGCAATGCACAACAAATTGGAAGGTAAGTGCAACTTTTTAACTTTTTAAACACACTATGTTAATTACCAATGTCACTAAACTAACCTTTATGTAAACCTAAGTATATCTAACAACAATTTTCTCTGTCTCCCTGTCTGTCCACATTTAATACCACCCCCACCTGAAATCTTCATGTTTTTAAAATATACATGGGCAGCCAAATATGTAAAGCAAAAACACTATAACTAGCCTGTTCATGTTTGTTACTAAATAATATGTAGACTTGTAATGATATAAACAGAGGTGGTTTGGATTAAAAAGACACCTTATATGAGCCTCCTGTGATCCCTGTCTACAGGCTTACCTCACACTGCACAATCATATAAAACAACCAGATACTCCAAATAGATATACCCACAGCCAGTTCACTGCCAAGTTGCGTTGTTAAATCCTACACATAAAATTAAGAGCAGAATACCCAACCACATATCAGACATTGCACTAATATGGGCTAACTAGATGTGTGCACATTTAATATATGGCATTCACTCTTCATGAAGGCCAGCACCTGAAGACATTCTGACATGTTTTCCCCAAGCAAGAATGTAGACATTGGTAATACACCCCCCGCCCTGAATGCTACACATACTATTCCCTCACACTATGAGTCCCAGTCCCATTACCACACATAGAAAAGAGAATGAACTATGTCTCTCACAATGCATCACATAGGAAATTGAATAAACTGGAAGCCTGTTACTCTGCAGCCATGAGGGGAAGTGCAGGACGCAGGACTCCAAGTCCCAGGCACCCTTGTGGCTGACGCCACCACCGATGCCCACATCCCGCGCCTGGAGGCACGTTAAAAACACCAGCGGACTCCCGCAGCGCGGGAAGCCCGTTACTCTGCTGCACTGAGGGGGAGTGTAGGACTCCAAGTCCCAGGCACCCTTGTGGCTGACGCCACCACTGACGCCCACATCCCGCGCCTGGAGGCGCGTTAAAAACATCAGCGGGCTCCCGCAGTGCCCGTCAGCGAATGACAGACGCAAACCCTCTGTCGTGTTGAAGCCAACATGGGTAAGCGCAAACTGCCTTATTCAAATGACTTGTTGAAAACGAAAGCAAAGGTTCCTCGTAATTGCGCCTCTATTATGTCCTATCTAACTACGGCGGTAGGTGCCATAACAACTGAAATCCATAATGTAGAAGCTCAGTTGGGTATGGGAGTCGAGGCAGTAGTTAGCAATACCCCTCTATTGGCAGCCACGTCCAACGTAATCCCAGGAACTGAAGCTGTTGCTGAATCTATAATGGGGGCTTGTGACACTATTAGGGACAGTGACATTTTGTTGAATACTTGTCAGGAAATACAATCTGGAGTCGTTGGTAGCCCGGACATAAATCCACTTAAGGAGTCTGTCATAGCACCTATAAAGAAAAAGAGGAAGAAGGGTGCCAAGGCGGGATTGAATAACAAGGACCTGGTAACTCAGGAGGGGGCTAGAAGTCATCTGACCATGGAGGAGCGGCTGCCTCTTCAAACCACATCAATGGCCATGGACTTAATTTTAACTCATATTGATACCCTTTTTGATACATTAAGAGTAGAGTTAATTAACTGCATGAAACTTGGGGTAGATGGCATAATGAAGAAATTGTCATGTTTAGAAAGAAAATGGGAGGGTGCGGCATGTCTTAATGCTACCACCTGGTAGAATGGTGGGAATGTAAAATGTAGTAAACCACCCTGTATAAATAACACATCACATGCAGTCAAGGTGACACCCCCGGGGGGAGATTGTGTTAGTGCCTCCCATTCAGGACCCAGGCCTGGGAAGTCCTCCTCAGAAAGTAAAACAAGTGATAGCCAGGTGGATAGTAAAGTTCCACCATGGATGCCTGAAGTTAGGCTTATGGCAGGAATTGGCAACACACAAGGGGTTGCCAACCAAGTTAGGCTCCATTTGCCCCCGGAGGCTACGCCATTGGTAGCAGTTTTAACTGGGGTACCCCCTCTTAAGGAAAATGGTAGGGAAACACCTGAAAAACTTAACCGCAAAGTCAAATTTTGGTGCACTACACATTCTGAAGGAGGGTTTAAAGCATCATCACATATTATAATGGCCAGACAGGTTGGATGGGTTGGGCATTGTTCTAAACAAAAAGAGGGAGATTGTGTTGTTATCAATTTTGATCAGAGAGAAGTAGCAGGTTGGCTCTTCCAGGGTAATAAACACTGTGGCCAAGGGGGTATTACTGCATTTCCTTTGGTTTTTTTTTTACCCGCCTAAAATAGCTGATCGGCCAAATAACCCAACTCCCCCTTTAATCCAACAACTGGGAGAAGATAGGAATGAACCGGGTACTAGCTCTAAGCCCAGGAGTGGTTATCACCCTCAGACGAGGACGGTTGGGCATTCCACTGCTCTTTTAACTTTGGTGGATGACACAAGAGAAAGTACAGCTAACAGCAGGTTAAAATTAGCAAATAGATTTTCCCCATTGAGTAGGTTGGATGGCAATGTCTGACTGACTACCGGCTCCCATACACATGGGCAGGAAGTTGTTATACAGAGGGAGCACATAAATAACCTGACCCGTGGAGATGAGCTAAGTGGGGCAGGATAAGTCAAATTACTTAGTTGGAATATAGCAGGACTAAGAAATAAAATGGATGACTCTATATGGAATGACCTATTAAGGGAGTATGATGTGATTGGGCTCCAAGAATCCTGGGAAATTGATAATATCTTCTGGCTGGATGGTTATGCAACTTATGCTGAACCTGCAAGGCCATCTATAGCTGGAAGACCGAAAGGTGGGCTAATAACACTGATCTCCCTGAAGGTCACGGGTAACCATCGTAAATTGGATTCTGGGTCAGCAAATTGTTTAGCAGTTGAAATTATGCCTACTAATTCAACCAAGGTATTAATTGTTAATTTTTACAACTCATTTGACAGAACATCTGTTAATGAGCACCTGTCCAGTTTTACATTTTTTTTGGAGTCTTATAAGGAGAAACAAGTCACACCTTATTCGGTTATTATTTTAGGTGATTTTAATATACATCTATGTTTAAAGAATTGCCATGTTGCCGATAGTCTAGGGCCTGGCAAATATACGGAAACACATTTTGAACACTCACAACAAGGGGAATTTTTAGAGGACACCCTAGCGGAGTTTGGTCTTTTATATCCAAATGATCTGGGTGAGAAGGTTGATGTACCATCTTTTAAAGGAGGGGGAATGTACACAACCATCAATTATATCTTTATTAATACTGCCCTGGAAGCCTATGTTAAAGACTATACGGCTATGTGGTCACAGTTTAGTGATCACAATCCTATACATTTGATTTTGGCAGGGGGAATGGGGCTCAATTCTGAGACTAATAGATGTGTCTCTAATGTAGCCATCAAAGCAAAAGACCAGGGCCGTAGACTCAAATGGTGTAAGGTTATTCCAGACGAGTTTTGTAATGAGCTAGTTGTCAAAGTGGGCTTGGAGATGGAGCTCTGTCTTGACATTAGGATAAGGGATAACAAGACACTCACGGCCTATGCTGAAATATGTAATCAGGTGGCTAGAGCCCTAACATTTACTTGTAAGGAATTCCCCAATAGAGGTGAGAGGTGGTTTGACCACACGTGTACTGTTGCTCACCAAAAGTTGATGGTTGCCCTGAAAAAAAAAACCACAAGATAAATCTCTTATAGCTATCCTCAGGAATAATTATAAATTAGCTGTACATATACGTAAGTCAGAAATTAAAAATGAGTCTTTGAACTAGTTACTCTCCACTGATGTAATTAGGAATAGCACCAAGTTTTGGAACGTTGTTAATAAACCATTTTTTTCAAATAATAACAATAGTCCACTGGAATGTAATATTCCGGAAGAGGAGTGGCTCAGTCATTTCAAACATATATATGGTGATCAGGGGGATCATGGATCCTCAAGTACACCATATGTAGTTGAGAACTACACTTTAGTGTTCACTGATAAGGAACTAGCGGTGGCTATTGACCAGATGTCAAGCCATAAAGCACCTGGACCGGATGGTGTCCCGGCGGATCTTTTTAAAACTAACGTATTATTATGGTCTAATTTATTAGCAAATGTTTTTAATACGGTCTGTGAATTTGGCCTGCCACAAACCTGGTCTCAGTCAGTTATAGTTCCGGTCTTCAAAAAGGGAAATAGAGGAGACCCAGGATGTTATAGGCCAATTTCACTGATAGACTCTGCAGTTCAGGTTTTAGGAAGAGTTGTCCTAGGCAAACTCACTGACTGGTTAAATGACCCTAATATCCTCTCAAATCTTCAGTATGGGTTTAGGAAAGGGAGAGGAACCATGGACCAGTGTCTAAATTTGTTTTTATTGGCCGGGAAGTATACGATTGCGAAGAAAGGGTCACTCTATTTGGCATTTATGGACCTTTCCTCGGCCTTTGACCGAGTAAATAGATCCAAATTATGGCATTTGTTATCAAAATTAGGTTTGGACAAGAATATCGTAAACTTTCTGGCCATTTGCATAAGGATCTTACAGCCACAGTGAGATTTGACCAAAAAGGCAATCTTACACGAGGCATCCGTATTATTAAAGGAGTCAGACAGGGATGCATCTTAGCTCCACTTTTATTCACTTTATATATTGATAACCTTGATTCAGTTTTAATGGGAGCGAGTAGGGACATCCCACGTGTGGGGGAGCGGTTAATTCCGGCTCTCCTATACGCGGATGATGCCGCTCTGATAGCTAGAACAGCAATTGGCCTACAGCATCTTTTAACTACCTTTGCCGATTTTATGAAGTCACTGGACCTTGATGTTAATTTTTCGAAATCTCACACAATGATTCTGGGCTTAAAGCCTAGAAAAACCAAGACTCTATTTTGTGAAGGTAACGTAATATCACGGGTGACCTCGTTTACTTATTTAGGGGTTTTATTTGATGAAAGGGGTACGTGGGTACCACAAATGAAAGCAAAAAGAAATGTAATGGCCAGATCTACCCTGGCTGTCCTTGACTTTCAATGCAGATTAGGGGCAAAGCCAATGCAAGCAATGCTAAATATATACAGGGCCAAATGCATTACCATAGCAAGCTATGTCTCTGACCTCTGGGGATACAGAGAAGTTAGGGATATCCAAATAGTAGAAAATAAATTCCTAAGAAATCTGCTATCTGTGCCACAGTCAACATCTTCTTATATAATCCATCAAGAAACCGGTTTAGGTTTTATATCAGACCTAATCAGCATGGCACCTTTACTCAAGTGGATAGGAATTTGGATAAACCCGGAGCTAGGGATGAATCGGGAAATTATTCGCGATTGCCTAGCACTTGATTATGCAAGTAGTATCCCCTGGCTGAGCTATGTGAAAAGGCTTGCCACTTATCTAGGAAGGCCAGAGTTGTTCAACTTTCCAGAGAAGCTGCTAAAGGCGGATTTGATTTGGGCTAAAAACATGTATCTGCAGGTGTCACAGACGGATAGAGAGGCCAGGGAACTGAGAAAGCCATTGGTGCGGACACATCAATTGTTATCCACTTCATGTGCAATGGAACCCTATCTAAACATAGTGACTAATCAGCACCATTGTTTCCTTCTAGTGAGGTTTAGATTTAATCAATTGCATCTACTTCTTGCTGAACCAAAGGGATGGAAAAAGATTGAGGACCTGGGTGTTTGTACGTGTGATAATTTTTTCACTCAGGACTCATTGCACTTTGTTTTATTCTGTGAGCACTTTATGCACGTCCAGAATCAGTTCATTTTACCTATTTTGAGGGGCAAAGGATTTTTACAAGCTAGACCTGCTTTTATATATTTGCAGATGCTGACTAATGGTTGGAAATTTTTTAATATAGCTAGTTTTCTGACAGCAGCAGTCATAATAAAGAAAAAGAGAGGGATTGCTATGAGTTAGATCATTTTTTAATTATGGTGAATTTTAATTATTATAACATGAATTGGTTTTTTTGTAGATGATCTAGATGCATTTTTGTACCCTGTTGGTGTTTGTGTAATTGTAGTATTTAATGTGTTTTATGTAGTATGCTTTTATGGTTTTAATTAACTGAATAAAGTGAATTTGACTGACTGACTGACTGAATAAACTGGTTAACATAAGTAACATACTTAAATATGAAATCACATATGGAAAATATTTTAACATTTCATCAACAGCAACAAGACCATAAAATATAGACACAAAAGGTTGCATTTAAATATTTTATATCTACATTTTGAAAACAAAATCCCAACTCAAACCTTCATCCCCTGGGAAACAAAGTCTAAAGTAAAACCAGATGTCTTAAAATGAAAACAAAAAAGTCCGGAGGGGGAGGGGGTAGTCGATATATAGTGTCCTATCACATTTCCAGATTCATCATTACACTCCAGCCTCCTTCATTGCCTCCCATTCTGCATAGATTGGTTGGGAAACTGGGTGCGTCTTTTTTTGAACTGGAAGGATTTTAAGTATTTTTGTGGAAGGGGTAGAACCTAGGTGTTCTGGAGGGGAAGACCTTGGGACATGGTACACCTGAAGTTGTATTTTTCTTGTCATTCTTGTGGATGACATAATAAGTGCTTTAATCCACAGGAGACATTAGCGTTCCATAACATTGGTGGATTTTCCTTCGCCATATATTATTGCCTTACTGTAGAGTTAAATATGTCAACTGAGGATTAACCAATGTTACTATGTGTTAGGATGAGAGCACATGCATTGAGGCCTGGACATCAGTGCCCAAGGGTGAAGCTATACTATTTAGCAAGCAAAATGGGAGTGACCAGTGAATAAAGGCACTTTCTTTCTAGGGCAAGTGACCTTGTAAGGTACAAAAAACATGGATGTCACTGGACACTTATAGGGCAAATGACAGAGTCTGTCAAACATTGACCCATTTAACCAATGCGGACCATGGATGCCAGGAAGATGTAGATACACCAACGACTCAGTAGTTCATCATCCATGTTGGAAAGGTCAGACATCCACTATACTTTGTCCACCTTCAAAAACCATCATTGTCAGCCTGTTAATATGGTGGACCCCTAGCATGTCATTGATGGAAGCATCCATTACGTTGCTTTTGTCAATAGCAGCTAGAACATTCTCCTTTAAAATCATGATTACAACATCCGCTACGTAGTTTCTGTCAAGTTTAATGGAATTTTGTGAAACATATGTATAAAATAGTTTTTTTCATACGTGCAAATAAATACATAATTATTTTCTAATCAACACATTTAGGTGTAATAATATTTTTTTACCTTTAGTTTCCTCAAAGTGCTTTTTCAAAAAATTCATTAAAACACTTTGGGGCCGATTACAATGTCGGTCGGAAAGGCTACGAACGGCATTCAGCTTGTCCGAATCCGATTCGGGATCCGAGTTTCCGACCGACTTGGAAATATTTTGGACTGACCGATTACGATGTTAGGTAACCATTTGGTCCTTCCGACTCAGTTCCGACCGGCATTTGGAGAAACCGAGTCGGTCGGAGCCGACTTGTACTGCTCTATGGACTGCGTTTCCGACCGACATATTATGATGTCAGATTCGGACAGCTGTTCCGAATCAGTTTGTCCGACACGGATCGGCTGTCAGAATCTGAATTTGGGGGCCCATAGAAGGCCCCCCTTCACCTGGAGGCCTCGGGTTGGGGCCTGTGAGGGTACCCATTGGTCCCCTCTTTCCAACCATGCACAGTGTGGCAGGCACCATGGGGTGCCCACCACAAGGTGCAAGGTTTTCCGCAACCACCCCTTTCTTCAATGGGAGCCTGTGTTGTTGGTCGGAACACAGGCTCCCATTGAAATCATTGGGAGTCCGACCGGACTCTCCAAAACCGATTCAGTGTAAAACCATTCCGACACCGAGTCGGTCGGAATGTTTTCCGACTGACATCGTAATGAGGCCCTTTGTGTATATAGGTTAGTTAATAGATGCATAATAGAAAAAATATAATGTTAGATTTTTGGTTTGTAAGTAATGGTACCAACAGTTCTTACATTGCTGCCAAGAAATTTGTTGTTGTGTTAATGAATTTTGCTAACTTTATAAGTCAACAAATATGTCCCTTCTAACAAGTGTGTTCCAATATCATTTATAGATTGCATTTATATTAGGCAGAGATGTCCATCATCCACCCCAGGCAAGATGCAAAAGAATGAGTCATTGTAATGATCGTGTATACAGACCACATCCAGATGAATAGATCATGCATGAAATATACATCATTAGAAGGTACAGGCTTAAGCACAATACTTTAAATGCACTGGAGCACAGTCGGAATTTGGAATGCCATCCACCCTTTTTGACATTTCTGCAGTGTTATTTCTCTGTGAAACTGTGTTCATTCCAGAATACAGTGGGTGACTTAAATGAAATGTCTCAGTCAAGTTTGTAGGCTTTCCTCAACCAGGTCCTGGATGTTATGATCAGACACATGCATAACTACTTTCAGTTTCCTATGAATAATGTTATACTGAACAAAATCAAGGCTGAGTTCTATGGATTAGGAATCATACCACATTTGGTAGGTGTTATAGCTGAATCAACTTTACGTAGATGTCACCTCATGATTGAGAGCAGATCTACTGCAATAGGAAGCATTTCCACTCAATGTGCAGGCAGTTCACATTGTTGACCTCTACATCTCGAGTGTCTGTACAAGATTTCAGCCATTATGTTTATTCCATTTTAACCACTATATTGTGGCCAGGCAAACATCATTTTACATATGCTTGTTTTTTTAAATTATGTTTTTCAGGGGATTCAGGGTATCTGAGTCATACCTGGCTATTGACACCTATAAGGATCTTAACAACATCCGGGAAAGTCCACTCACATGATGCCCAGATAAAGAAAGTGCAGTGCTGTGGAGAAGGCTTTTGGTCTCCTGAAGGCCCCGTTCAGTTGCCTCGACAACACCAGAGGGGCCTTCCTCTACTCTTCTGATAAATTCTGCAAAATTGGGGTGCTTTATTGATTGTTTCACACCATTGCCCTGTAGAGGAACATACCATTCATTCCTGCTGAGGATTACCAGTGGCAGCCTTAAGGTGGTGTTGATGACATGCATCTGCAAGATAAAAGTGATGAGGATGAAGGCACTGACCTCAGGTGTGAACTCATTGAAAACATCTCGGCCTGATAAGTGACTGTAATGAATGTGCCATTTGGTGGTCATAAGGGATATTGTCATATCCACTTTGACAATGATATCTACTGACTACATAATACAGTCAGAATGTTGTTTGTTCTGTTTTTTCACAATGCAATTGAGATGTGTTAGACCTGGCACCATTGGCGTGGGTCTCCCTCCATTTTTTGCTTTTACCTCCTGTGTTTTGCTGTGTGTTGGACTCCATTTTTGCTGGTCTAGATGCTTTGGGCTCTTTGCCACTGCTGTTCAGTGCCAAAGTGCAAGTGCTCCCTTTGTAAAGTATTGTTATGGATTAGTGATTCCATGATTGGCTTATTTCGTTTACTTGTCAGACCCTAGTACAGTGTACTATGTGTGCCCAGGGCCTGTAAATCAAATGCTGCTGGTGGGCTGCAGCACTGATTGTGCCACCCACAGAAGCAGCTGCTAAAATGTGACTCAGGCCTGCCATTGCAGAGCCTGTGTGCAGTCTGGGACTGCCATGTCGACTTGGCAAGTGCACACACTTGCCAGTCCCTATACCTTCCCTTTTCTACATATTAGTCACCCCTAAGGTAGGCCCAAGGTACCCCTATGGGCAGGGTGCATTGTATGTGAAAGGTAGGACGTGCCCTGATGTGTGTGGCATGTCCTGATAGTGAAATACAGCCAATTTCGTTTTTCACTATTGCAAGGCTATCTGTTCCCATAGGCCAGAATGGGGAGTTTGTTTATAACATATAAACATAACTGACCCTAGGAACACGATAGAAAAGTAAAGTTTAGTATGCCTGAACTCAGAATGTTAAAATACATCTTTTAGTGAGGGTGATTTTTACATTCTGTGTTTGAAAATACCACTTTTAGAAAGTAGGTATTTTCTTGCCTAACCATCCAGTGTGCCTCTGCTAGGTTTGTGCATTGTATGTCTGGCTTTTGGATGACAGGGGCTGGAGAAGGGCAGTGGCTCCAGAAGTCTGATGAGTCAGGGCTGGGCTGAATAGACCTGGGCTGCATTTAGAGTAGGGGGGAGGAGATTTACTTTTCACCTGAATGGGCCTGGTCTACCTTCAACAATGCTGTCTCCACCTCCTGCCAGGAAGATGAAGTGAGGACAGAACTGGTTTTGGCTGGGTACAGACACTCTCTGCCTTTAGAGAACAAAGGATTTTGGTGTATAAAAAGAGGGGCCCAGACCCAAGACTTTTAGATCACTTCTGGGAAATCAAGATGAACCTTTGACAAGGAGAATGGCCGGATAAGCTGAGGAGGAATGCTGCCCCTGTGCTGTTTGATGTTTGGGGTTGGCCTGCAGTGGCTACTTGCTGCCAAGGAAAGGAGAAAAGGACTTTGCTGTTTGCTTTGCCACCTGCTTGAAGAAGAAGATCTCAAAGGGCTTGAAACTGAGCTTGCCTCCTGTTCTGAAGTCTTAGCAACACAAAGACTTCATCCCTTCTGTCTCTCTGCATCTGGAACTGCTGTTTCAGCTGCTACAGAAGGAAATTGCAACACCGACGCTGGCGAGCGATGCCGTAACCTGCATCGAAGCCGTGGGCACCGCTCGTGAGGAGCACGATGTACCGCTCCGACTTGCACCATTGGCCCGACGCCTGCTGAAGCCGTGCCCCATCGACTCCGAAGCCATCATCGAGGCCTCTGCCTGCACCGGAGCCGAGGACACTGCTCGTGACGTGCACGATGCACCGTCCCGACTCGCACCGCAGCCCCAACTTCATTGACGCTGGTGCTTCATCAACGCGGAGCCGATTCTCGACGTGGGTGACTCCCGAATCCATCGACATCGCACCGTCGTAAGGAACCGCCGCCTCGCCGCCATTCGTGATGTCACCTCCCCGACACAGTAAGGAACCAACGTCTCACCTCCCATGCGCTGCAGTAAGGAACAGAGGCATCATGTCCCCTGGGGTTGTAAGGAACCGATGCCGCAGGCGCCAACGAATCATCACCTCCCTGACGCCGTGCACCGTCTTTGTTTTCATCAATTCCAGGTACTGTTCTTTGTGGGTCTGCTTGACTCCGGGCCCGACGCCGCGCACCTCGCGGTCGGCGCCGTACTTTGGGATTTTCATCTGTCACAACGTCGTAATAACTCCAGGTGGAGTTATTTGCTGCTTGGAACTTTATTCAAGTGAATAACCTATTTTTAAGGATATTTTTGATACTGTATTGTGGATTTTTTATCGTTTGGTCTTGTTTTGGGTTAAGATAAAGTTTACTTATTTTTCTAAACTGGTGTGGTGTCCATTTGTAGTGTTTTCACTGTACTTCTGTATGTGTTCACAGATGCTTTACACACTGCCTCTGAGATAAGCCTGTCTGCTCTTGCCAAGCTACCAAGGGGGTGAGCACGGGTTATTTTAGGAGTGTATCCCCCTTACCTTGACTAGAAGCAAGGGTCCTTATTTGGACAAAGGTACCTACCTCTGCCAACTAGAGACCCCCATTTTTAACATTGGTGGTCAGCGGTGAGGATCCTGGACTTGCATTTGTGATTTACATACAGTGATTGGTGTACACTACTAGTGAGTGCAGACCATTACGCAACCACATACATTTTGGTAGAGTTTTTCCTTGGAATTTTTTTTTGCATCTTGAGAACTGCCAATTTTCACCATGAGTAAACTAGCCTCCATTGCATCTGTGGATGTTGAATTTGAAGAGGGGAGGGTTGATACCTACACTTTGCCACAACTTAAAACCATCTGCAAAAGATTTAAAATCTTAGTGAGAGGCCTCACCAGGAAGGAGGAGTTCCAAAAGGCGCTGAGGGCCTGGTTGGAAGCAAAGAATGCCAGTGGGCAGACCGAGGAGCCTATGGTGGAGGGGGAGAATTTAGAATGGCAGCAGGATGGGCTAGTGGGCCTAACTGGGGGGGAGTACTTCCCAGGGAAGGCAGCAGTGTGTCTTCAAGGGGCCTGTCTCCAGAGGAGTTGGAGGACAGGGAGAAAAGCAGAGTGCATGAAATGGAACTTGCTAAGCTCAAGCTGGAGAGCCAGGGTGACTTAGAGAATAAGAGGTTGGAGTTGGAGAACAAGAAAATGGCCATGGAGGAAAAGAAGATGCTTTTAGAGCATGAGAGAGTGTTGAGGGAGCTGGAGCTGAAAGCGAAAAGCCTAGAGATCACTCCCTCTGGTGGCAGCACACCATCAGTGCCTGTGGAAGGAAAAGTATACATCCCCAAAGATGTGATCAAAGATTTCATGAAGCATGAGGACATTGGGCAGTGGTTTAAGGCCTATGAGATAGCGATGAAGTCCCACCGGGTCCCTGAGAGAGATTGGGGAGCGGGGTTGTGGGGCCGCTTCATAGGTAAAGGGAGGGAAACCTTACTAGCTTTGCCCACTGAGGATCAGATGTCCTATGCCCCCATGAAGGAAGCCTTGATAGCCAGGTATGGGTTGACCCCAGAGCTTTATAGGCAGAAATTTCAGAACTGAAAGTAGCTGGAGTCAAGTACTTGGGTGGAGTATGTATCTTACTTTTGCAGAGCACTGGATGGATGGGTGAAGGGTAGCAAGGTAACTGACTTGCAGGGGCTCTATGATTTTGTTGCATGGGAGCACTTGTCCAGTAGTTGTTTTCCAGAGCTATGCCAGCACCTGATTGATAGTAAGCTGACTGATCCCAGGAAGCTTGCTCTGGAGGCGGACCACTGGGTCAGTACCAGGGTCCACAACGGTCTTGTGGGAGACTCCGCCAAGGGTGGGCAGGGTCCCCATCAGAAGAGTGGGTGGGGACAAAAGTAAGCAAAAGGAGTTCCAAAAAGGGCCCCAAAGTAATCCCCAAGGGAATCAAGGTAAGGGTTCCCAGCCTCCCCCTGAAAAGAAACCATGGGTCCCGCCAGGTAAGCCTGTGCAGAAGGGTCCCAAGACCTGTTTTAGTTGTGGTCAGGTGGGCCACTTCCAGGGGGATCCTAAGTGTTCCAAACTGGTTACCACTGCACCCACTGGTGCACCGCCCTGGGAACTGGCTAGTGTAGCCTTGGGGGAGGAGTTGGGTGCCCAAGGTGGGTGGGGTCCTGCAGAGATGTCCCTGGTCTCTTTAGGAGACAGTGAGATGGTCCCAAGGGCTCATCTGCCTGATAACACTAAAAAGTACAGGTCGTGGGTGACCATCAATGGCCATAGTGTGGAGGCTCTGAGAGACACCGGAGCCAGTGTGACAGCTGTCAGCTGTCAGCTGGTGTCTGAAGAGCAGGTGGTCCCCAACGCATTCTACCCAGTAGTTGCCGCTGACAATTCAGAGTGCCTCTGCAAAGTGGCACAGGTTCCCTTTGAGTGGGGGGTCTCAGGTACCTTGAGAGTAGCTATGAGGCCAGCCATGCCTGTTGACTGTCTGCTAGGCAATGATTTGGAGAGCTCCCCTTGGGTGAAGGTGGAGCGTAGGTCTCATTTGGAGATGTTGGGTCTGCCTGAGTGGGCATGTGTGACCACTCGGTCAATGGTAGCCGGTAAGGGCATTCAAGAGGACCTGGAGCCTGAAAGAGTGGCCCAGGTGCCTGCCAGGAAAAAAAGAGGGAGGTGGTGCTGGAAACCGGCCCCCGAAGTTCCCACAGTCCAGGAGGAGGTAGACCCTGAGGGGCATGCCCAGGAGCCTACATGGGAACAAGTAGCTGAACTGGGGGACCTGCCTGAGCTGACCCATTGGCAGCAAGAAGGAGGACCCACCAGGGAGGAGTTCTGCCAGGAGCAGCAGACGTGCCCTTCTTTCATTGGTTTGCAGCAGCAGGCTGCAAACCAGGCAGCAGGTGATCAGTCCGGATAACATTGGATATACTGGGAGAATGGTCTCCTGTATAGCGACCCTAAGGTTGCTGAGCCTGGGTCAGCCCGTGTGCTGGTGGTACCCCAGCGCTTCAGAGCTCTCTTACTGGGACTGGCTCATGATGTGCCTTTGGCAGGGCATTTGGGGCAAGACAAGACCTTTGAAAGGCTTGTCACCCACTTTTACTGGCCCCAAATGAGCAAGCATTCTGATGCTCACTGAAGGTCTTGCCAGACTTGCCAGGCAAGTGGTAAGAGTGGGAGGTAGTATAAGGCTCCTCTTCAACCTTTCCCTGTGGTCAGCACCGTCTTTGAGAGGGTGGGCATTGACATTGTGGGGCCTCTGGATCCCAAGACAGCTATGGGCAACAGGTTTATCCTGGTCTTGGTGGACCATGCCACCCGGTACCCGGAATCCATCCCTCTCCAGACTGTGACGGCCCCCGTGGTGGGTCATGCATTGATGGGAATTTTCTCCCATGTGGGGTTCCCCAGAGAGGTGGTGTCCGACCGCGGTACCAACTTCATATCGAAGTATATGAAGTCCCTGTGGCAGGAGTGCGGTGTAACATAAGTTCACCACTCCTTACCACCCCCAAGGTAATGGGCTGGTTGAGAGATTCAACCAGACCCTAAAAGGCATGATTATGGGTCTTGGGGAACCCATGAGGCGTAAGTGGGACGTCCTCTTACCATGCCTGCTGTTTGCTTACAGAAAGGTGCCCCAGAAGTCCTTAGGGTTCAGTCCCTTTGAGCTGCTGTACGGCCATCCTGTAAGAGGACCTCTGAGTCTGGTGAAAGAAGGCTGGGAGAAAGCTCCCAGTAAACCTCCCCAGGATGTATATAGCTACATGCTGGCCTTCAGAAACCAGACTAAGCGCTTCAGGCAACTCGCTCGGGCAAACCTGGAAGCCAGCCAGGAGGAAATGAAATGCTGGTATGATCAGAATGCCACTCTGATCGAGTTTCAGCCTGGACAAAAGGTTTGGGTCATGGCTCCAGTGGAGCCTTGTGCGCTCCAGGATAAGTGGACCGGACCATTTGAGGTGGTGGAGCGCAAGAGCAACGTCACCTACTTGGTGGACTTGCATTCTCCTAGGAACCCTCTGCGGCTTCTGCATGTGAACCGCCTGAAGCCCCACTTGGAGAGGTCCGAAGTGGGCATTCTCCTAGCAACAGATCCTGGGCTGCAAGAGGAGACTGAGCCTCTTCCTGACCTCCTGTCTGCAAAGGAGCAAGATGGGTCAGTGGACGGTGTGAACCTCTCTACCGCCCTGACCCCTGAGCAGCAGAGTGACTGTCTCCAACTGTTGGGACAGTTTTCTGACCTGTTCTCTCTGACACCCAGTGTCACTCAGTGGTGCGTCCATGATGTGGACACCGGGGACAGTCCTCCAGTAAAACATAAGATTTACAGAGTGACTGACAGGGTCAGAGTTTGCATCAAGGAGGAGGTCTCCAAGATGTTAGCGCTCTGGGTGATTGAGCCCTCAGACAGCCTGTGGGCCAGCCCAGTGGTCTTGGTCCCGAAGGCTGCCGCACCTGGGGCCGTGCCAGAACTCCGGTTCTGTGCAGACTACCGAGGGCTCAATTTAGTCAGCAGGACTGACGCGCACCCCATCCCCAGAGCTGATGAGCTCATTGATCGGTTGGGGGCTGCCCGGTACCTCAGTACGTTTGACTTAACATCTGGGTACTGGCAGATCACCTTGACTGATGGGGCAAGAGAGAGGTCAGCATTCTCCACACCAGATGGGCACTACCAGTTCCGGGTGATGCCCTTTGGGATGAAGAATGCCCCTGCCACCTTTCAGAGGTTGGTCAACCAGGTGTTGGTTAGGCTGGAGGATTTCGGTGCCGCCTACCTGGACGACATTGCAGTGTTCAGTGCCACTTGGGAGGAATATCTGCACCACCTCTGGGAAGTGTTGAAGGTGCTGCAGAGGGCAGGCCTCACGATCATGGCAAGCAAGTGCCAGATCGGGCAGGGTTCAGTGGTGTACTTGGGACACCAGGTAGGGAGCGGCCAGGTGGCGCCCCTACAGCCAAAGATCGATACCATTCTGGCTTGGGAACCCCCCAATACTCAGACAGAGGTGAGAGCCTTTTTATGACTCACAAGGTAATACCGGAGATTTGTCAAGGGGTATGGCACCATTGTTGCCCCTTGACAGAGCTGACTTCCATGAAGCAGCCCAGGAAAGTGAACTGGACTGACGCCTACCAGAAGGCTTTTGATGCCCTGAAATCTGCCATGTGCACAGTGCCCGTGCTTAAGGCACCCAAATTCTCAAGAGAATTAATTGTGCAGACAGATGCTTCAGAGCATGGTGTGGGGGCTGTGCTCTCACAGCTAAATGAGGAGGGCCTAGACCAACCTGTAGCCTTCATTAGTAGGAGGTTGCTTCCACGGGAACAGAGATGGAGTGCGATTGAGCGCGAGGCATTTGCTGTGGTCTGGGCGCTGAAGAACCTGGGACCATACTTGTTTGGGACTCACTTCCGGGCTCAGACAGACCACAGGCCCCTCAGATGGTTGATGCAAATGAGGGGTGAGAATCCAAAGCTGCTGAGGTGGTCCATTTCCCTACAGGGGATGGACTTTACGGTGGAACACTGCCCTGGTACAGAACACGCCAATGCTGATGATCTGTCCAGATTTGTCCACCTTAGTGAAGAGAACTCCCGAGAGGGTGGGTAGTTCTCTCCACATTTCAGCTGGAGGGGACACATGTTAGACCTGGCACCATTGGCGTGGGTCTCCCTTCCATTTTTTGCCTTTACCTCCTAATTTTCTAGATTCTTTGGGCACTTTGCCACTGCTGTTCAGTGCCAAAGTACAAGTGCTCCCTTTGTAAAGTATTGTTATGGATTAGTGATTCCATGATTGGCTTATTTGGTTTACTTGTCAGACCTTAGTACAGTGCACTATGTGTGCCCAGGGCCTGTAAATCAAATGCTGCTGGTGGGCTGCATCACTGATTGTGCCACCCACAGAAGCAGCTGGTAAAATGTGGCTCAGGCCTGCCATTGCAAAGCCTGTGTGCAGTCTGGGACTGCCATGTCGACATGGCAAGTGAACACACTTGCCAGTCCCTAAACCTTCCTTTTTCTACATATTAGTCACCCCTAAGGTAGGCCCAAGGTACCCCTGTGGGCAGGGGGCATTGTATGTGAAAGGTAGGACATGCCCTGATGTGTGTGGCATGTCCTGATAGTGAAATACAGCCAATTTCGTTTTTCACTATTGCAAGGCTATCTGTTCCCATAGGCCAGAATGGGGAGTTTGTTTATAACATCTTATAAACATAACTGACCATAGGAACAAGATAGAAAAGTAAAGTTTAGTATGCCTGAACTCAGAATGTTAAAATACATCTTTTAGTGAGGGTGATTTTTACATTCTGTGTTTGAAAATACCACTTTTAGAAAGTAGGTATTTTCTTGCCTAACCATCCAGTGTGCCTCTGCTAGTTTTGTGTATTGCATGTCTGGCTTTTGGATGACAGGGGCTGGAGAAGGGCAGTGGCTCCAGAAGTCTGATGAGTCAGGGCTGGGCTGAATAGACCTGGGCTTCATTTAGAGTAGGGTGAGGGGATTTCCTTTTCACCTGAATGGGCTTGGTCTGCCTTCAACAATGCTGTCTCCACCTCCTGCCAGGAATATGCACCAGTGAGGACAGAACTGCTTTTGGCTGGGTGCAGACACTCTCTGCCTTCAGAGAACAAAGGATAAAATATTGACTACAGAGCACAACCGCAAGTAAGTCAACCGACCTTGTTGTCAGTTAATTTTAATAAACACCGCACCATGCAATTTGCAAAATGGAATGTGCAACCATCTAAATACAAAAAGTTAAAAACACAAATAATCTTGGTTGTGTTGACACGAAGTATGTAGTGTTGATGAAGACAGCCGACACGTGTTTCGTCGTGTAGACGTCTTTTTCAAGGTTTAGCAGTAAAAATGGTAAGGATGACAGATCAGCTTTTTGAATCCCTTAGTTGTTCGGGATAAGCAACAGCAATGGCGGTAGTCCAGCCTTCTGGTTTTATTTCCAGTTACAACTTCGGAACACTTATCACAGATGTGTAATCCTATGAAGACGGCGCGTATCGAGTGTATTCACTCTTCGAAAACATGTACATATAGATAATCTTATGAATAGTGGAAAGCCCAAAATGCTTGTTGTCATAAATCGAAACTCAGAGCAATGTTTATGTAATTAGTGGTACAGCATCAGTAGTTGCAGCTGTACTAGACCGGGCATGTAATAAAGCGTCCCGCCACGTATTGGAGAAGTCCAACCAAGATTATTTGTGTTTTTACCTTTTTGTATTTAGATGGTTGCTTATTCCATTTTGTTTATTGCATGGTGCGGTGTTTATTAAAATTAACTGAAAACAAGGTCGGTTGACTTACTTGCAGTTGTGCTCTGTAGTCAATATTTTGTCTTTAATTATATGGGGAGAATTTCTCTTTTCTCTATATATGTTAACACTGGGTGAGTGGCACAGTGTTGTACATTGAGCACGCCTGTACATATATACTTAAATACTCTTTGAAAGACAATGCTGACCTGTGCTGTATTACCACTGCAATTTGTTTTCTAAAGAGAACAAAGGATATTGGTGTATAAAAAGAGGGGCCCAGACCCCAGACTTTTAGATCACTCCTGGGAAAATTAACAGGAACCATTGCCAAGGAGAAGGGCTGGATAAGCTGAGGAGGAATACTGCCCCTGTGCTGTTTGCTGTTTGGGGTTGGCCTGCAATGGCTTACTTGTTGCCAAGGGAAGGAGAAAAGGACTTTGCTGTTTGCTTTGCCACCTGCTTGAAGAAGAAGATCTCCAAGGGCTTGAAACTGAGCTTGCCTCCTGTTCTGAAGTCGCAGGAACACAAATACTTCATCCCTTCTGTCTCTCTTCATCTGGAACTGCTGTTTCAGCTGCTACAGAAGAAAATTGCAACACCGACGCCGGCGAGCGATGCCGTAACCTGCATCGAAGCCGTGGGCACCGCTCGTGAAGAGCACGACGCACCGCCCCGACTTGCACCGTAGGCCCGACGCCTGCTGAGGCCGTGCCGCATCAACTCCGAAGCCGTCATCGAGGCCGCTGCCTGCACCAGAGCCGAGGACATCGCTCGTGATGTGCACGATGCACCGTCCCGACTCCCACCACAGCCCCGACTTCATCGACGCTGGTGCTTCATCAATGCGGAGCCGATTCTCAACGTGGGTGACTCCCGAATCCATCGACATCGCACCATCATAAGGAACCGCTGCCTCGCCGCCATTCGTGATGTCAGTAAGGAACCAACGTCTCACCTCCTCTGCGCTGCAGTAAGGTGCCAATGAAGCATCACCTCACCGACGCCGTGCACCGTTTTAGTTTTCATCAATTCCAGGTACTGTTCTTTGTGGGTCTGCTTGACTCCAGGCCCGACGACACGCACCTCGCGGTCGTCGCAGTACTTTGGAATTTTCATCTGTCACGACGTCGTAATAACTCCAGGTGGAGTTATTTGTTGCTAGGAACTTTATTTAAGTGAATAACCTATTTTTAAGGATATTTTTGATACTGTATTGTGGACTTTTTGTCGTTTGGTCTTGTTTTGGGTTTAGATAAAGTTTACTTATTTTTCTAAACTGGTGTGGTGTCCATTTGTAGTCTTTTCACTGTATTACTGTATGTGTTCGCAAATGCATTACACACTGCCTCTGAGATAAGCCTGTCTGCTCATGCCAAGCTACCAAGGGGGTGAGCAGGGGTTATTTTAGGAGTGTATCCCCCTTACCCTGACTAGAAGCAAGGGTCCCTATTTGGACAAAGGTACCTACCTCTGCCAACTAGAGACCCCCATTTCTAACAATATGAATAATGGGTTTAAAGTTAGCCAATTATATTCTCCAAAAAAGCACAATGACCATGCATGATGACAGGTTCTGTAGTTCAGTAGTTGAGGTTACCTTGTAAAAAATGTTGGTGTAAGCAACGCATTGGAAGATAATGGCAGCGTAATACACATGAATTTATCCTTGCTAGGTCATATCATTTTGTCATCTGCTGAGGGACTAGCAAGTCATTGGTGGATATTTTGGATGGAAACTATCATCTGAGAAATATGCAATGCAAGTCGCTAATCATTTATGGAATGGTGATGATTCAGTCTGCAGTACACTTTCTCTTAATCATGAATTGAGGCCAACAAACATGAGTTTCATTAAAATGACAAGGCATGTGGTGCGTGTGTGTGTTAAAGCCTAGAACGCTGATTTAAATTTATCTTCTGTACCCTATCTGTGAAAATTTGATTTACCTTATCCCTACAACTGAGCATATTATCTGGGAATAACATGAGGGCAGCCAGATTTGTTGGTGAAGGCTACGATTTGGGCTTCAAGTGTATTGAGAGGGCCCTTTGTCAACAATGTGTAACACTGGTTTAAGATTCCTTACATACCTTGGATTGAAACAATGCAATATTTCCATTTTCAACATGCCTCTTACACGTTTCATATTGAGATCTCTACCTCTGAATGTTGTCTTCTTGGTAAAGTCTGTATTGAGACAAGTGTCTGTGCACATTGTTAACACATATTTTTCTATTGCTGGCCTTTTGGAAGTTTACCAAAAACAACAGTTGATGGACAGAATGCAGAACAATGTCATACATTCACCCCAGTACAGAGATCTGGGCCTAAATCCATCGTTTTTTTGCTCACCATGCCATTCCAGTTTGATCCCAGCCATATGCAAATCAGTCTTGACCCTGTGCCTCATGGGAACAGTCCAGCCCGAACTGCCAAGCCAGGTCCTCCCTGGACTGGAAACAAGCATCCTAGGACCGGTTTCGGGGTTTCACCCCTCTTCAGCCAGGATAGCTTGATTCCAGTGGCATGGAGAGCACGGGACCCACGTCTGAGCATACCCGTCCCACTCTGGGTGACAAATGCAAAAACAACAGTTGATGGACAGAATGCAGAACAATGTCATACATTCACCCCAGTACAGAGATCTGGGCCTAAATCCATCGTTTTTTGCTCACCATGCCATTCCAGTTTGAACCCAGCCATATGCAAATCAGTCTTGACCCTGTGCCTCATGGGAACAGTCCAGCCCGAACTGCCAAGCCAGGTCCTCCCTGGACTGGAAACAAGCATCCTAGGACCGGTTTCGGGGTTTCACCCCTCTTCAGCCAGGATAGCTTGATTCCAGTGGCATGGAGAGCACGGGACCCACGTCTGAGCATACCCATCCCACTTAGGGCGAAAAGTGTTACAGCAAACAAATGATGGACGGAATGCTGACAATGCAAACATTCTCCCCCAGTCAAAAGATCTGGGTTAAATCCATCGTTCTTTTGCCCACTACGCCACCCCAGTGGGTCCCTTGCTCACTGTGCCACTGTACTTGCTTGTGGTAATAAAATGCATATTGTATGTCTAGACTACATGATTGACAAACACATTAAGTCTGATGTGAAGTATTTGTGACAAAATACATTTAGGAAATTGGGTTGTTGGTTGACCAGGATGTGAGCCCTGGTCAAGCAGCAACCACAATCCTAGTCAGGGTACGGCGCAAGCAAACCCAAAATTAGCCTGTGCTCAACCCTCTGGTACATTGGTACAGAACAGTCAGGCTTAACTTAGAGGCAATGTGTAAATTATTTGTGCAGTACTTCAAACAGTGAAAACATGCCACAAAAGGAGCCAACAACAGAAAGAAAGATAGAGTGATGTTTAATAAATAAAACAAGACCAAAATAACAAAACTCCAATTAATAGAATCAGAGATATTGCATTTTTGAGGTTTCAGTGAAAATAACTGTGGCTATCTGTTCATACCAGACCGGGAAAAAGTCATAGGTTCAAGCTGACCGCAGTGGAACATGGGCCAGCTACAGGGACCCAGTTAGACCTGCTGAACAAAGTAGCTTAAATCCTGGTAGCCAAAGTGATGCTTCGGTTCTGAGATGCAGTGAGGCTGCAGTGCAAGGTCCTGTTGCATCAACATTGAGGATACTGTTGCCGGGGTTTGCGATGCAAAGTCCAACATTGGGAATACAGCATGTAATGGGAGCGATGCATTTGCTGCAAAGAGCACCGAGACTGTGGTGCAGAGTCTGTCATCGAAGCTGCCATCAATGAGAGCTGTGAGGGCCTGCGCTGGAGATGCTTTGCGTAGCGGCAGTTCCGAAGGTGATGTGGGTTGTGTCAGTGATGCATGTCGTTGCAACAGGTCCAATTCCTGCAGCAGCGGAGATGCGTCAATTCTGCTCGCGCTTGCGCCGTGCAGAAGAGAAGTTGAGTCGGTTCTGCTGGATTCAAAGACACTGGCAAAGCACCTTAAGTCCACTTCCAAGGGCCCAGGACTGGGGTGGCACCACTTGGCTGGGTAGAGTCACAGATGGCATAGTCCAGGTGAAGATGCAAGGTTTGTTGGAAGCCTCCTATGTCCCTAAGGCTTCAGATCAAGTGGCCAGCCAACTAGTCCTTGGAGTCACTCTGGGTTTTGGGTTCAAGAGATGCAGCTCCAGTCCTTCTTACCCAGACAAGAGGGGAGCAGGCAGTAGGTCAGCACAGAAAAGCAGGATTCCAACAAAGTGTACTGAATCAGAGTGGCAGTCCTTCAGCAGCATGGCAGTCCTTCTTCCTGGCAGAGTATCCACAGGCCCAGAAGTGTACTGAATGGGTGGTTTCTGAGGCCCTGTATTTATACCCAGTTGTGCCTTTGAATTGGGGGAGAAGCTTCTAGAAGTTTCCCTCTGTAGCCTCTGGCATCAATGTCTTCCTTGCCCTGGCTCTTGACTAACTACAGGGGGTATGCAGCCCTTTGTTTGGAGACAGAACGCAGCCTATATAGGTATAAGTGAGACTGGGCCCAGCTCCTCCATCCCATCCTGCCAGTGATGGCCCATCCAGTCACACCTAAGCTTGCATTGTGTGTGGCTGTTTAGGAGAAATACACAAACCCAACTGCCAACCACACCCAGTGATGTGACCAGAGACAGGCTGCAGGTACCAAAAGGCTAAGGCCCAAAAAATGGCAACTTTCTAAAAGTGGCATTTTCAGAATGGCAATTTAAAATCCGACTTCATCATCAGTTAGGGTTTTAAATTGTGATTCAGAGACACCAACCATGAACTAGTTATTTCTTCCAATTTGGAAATGACATTTTTTGATGTAATAAGGCAACTCCAATGTTATCCTAGGGGAGAGGTACGCTTTGCAGTAGTGAAAAACAAATTTGAGAGTTTTTTCACTACCAGGACATGTAAAGCTTAAATGTACATGCCCTACTTTTTTAACACATTGCATCCTGCCGTCTGGGCTGTCCAGGGCCTACCCTCAGGGTGACTTATATGTATTAACAAGGAAGGTTTGGGCCTGGCAAGATGTTTATTTTGCCAAGTTGAATTGGCAGTTTAAACTGCACACAGAGGCTCTGCAATGGCAGGCCTGAGACATATTTAAAGGGCTACTTGAGTGGGTGGCACAATCAGTGCAGTAGGCCCACTAGTAGCATTTAATTCACAGGCCCTGGATACATAATACTACCACTCCACTCGGGTCTTACAAGTAAATTAAATATGGCAATTGGGTATAAGCCAATATTACCATGTTTAGAGGAAAGAGCACATGCACCTTAGCACATGTTAGCAGTGGTAAAGTGCTCAGAGACATAAGGCCAGCAAAAACAAGGTTAGGAAACAAGGAGGAGGAAGGCAAAAAGTCTGAGGAAAGCCACCCTAAGGCTGACAGGTCTAGCAATAAATTTTTAGCAAAATGATTCTAAGTAAGGAGGTGCTTACAGACATTATTTGCATTCAGTGTTGATTTATTTTCTGTTCAAATATATACCTTTGGCAATACTTTAGACCCTGTATGATTCTCATAAGACAAGGAAACAGTCCTTGAGTGAATGGGAAATGATTGCCATCTGGTAGATAATGAAAAGTGTCTAAACCCTCACATTAGGATATGGCTTTTTGCATCTCTAGATGGTAGGCTCCATGGTGCTGTCCTCAACGGGGCCAGATGAACTATCATTCTAAGGGCTACTGAAGTGGCCTGAGTGTGAATGGGGTGGATGGCAGGTGGCTCAGTGGGCAGCAGTGCTTTATTCTCTGTAAAATAACATACAATCTGGGGATCCAACTAGCATCCTCGGTCCAGGAGACAACCACCTTAAACTACAGGTCCCTGCTACGACACCTTAAAGAAGACTTGCCCTGATGGTGACATCATCTGCTCTCCTGGCTCAGATGGGTGGCTGCCCTTAAAATGACTGCCCTACCAAGGATCCTATTCCAATTTCAGACCCACCCGGTGGCACCACCCCCGGGGATGATCCAGGCCTTGCAGGGAGAAATAAACTGATTGATTTGGGTAGGATTACTGCTCTCAAATATGGAAAGAGCAGAGCTACCAACCCTCTGCTAACAGGAGCTCGGGACTTCTTAACCTTCTACAATATTATTGGGCGGCACTGTTAAGGTACGTAGTGGAGTGGAATCCGGAGGATTTCGAAAACCGATGGCTATTTCAGGACTGGGCAATTGCAGATCAGCATCTGTGGAGGATTCCTTTCTTGAAGAGGTTGCATCACCCTCAGAGTCTCTACTCATCTCCTATCACTAGAGTCACTATGGAAGTCTGGTAAAAAGTTGGACAACGTAAAGGCCTGTCGGCATTCCCTTCTCCATTGACACCGAACTTGGGTAATGCTGACTTTCTCCCTGGTATGGATCAGGTGGCATTCACACCATGGCACCACTCCAAGTGTCGCTCGGTAGGCGATTTATTCAGTGAGGTGGGATACTGTCATTTACCCAACTTCGCAATGACTAAGTGTTACCAGAAACTAAGAGTTTGCACTACCTGCACGTGAGACACTGGCTGATGCACCCACCCTATCGTTAAGGGGCCCAAAGAGGCCTAACACCTTTCGAGAAGTGTCTGGTGACCAAAACCTCCGATAAACAGTTCATCTCTGAACTACACAGCATATTACAGCAGCCTGCCCTGCCACATACAACTGCAGGCCAGAGGAGGTGGGAGACAGAACTGGGGAATTCATTGAAATCAAAGGAATAGGGGGAGGTGTATTATAGAGCGAGACACATGGCATGCAACACAGCTAGTATAGAAACCACTGTAAAGATAGCCACATATTCATACCTTACACCAGTAGGTCTTTATAGAGGGAACCCAGAAGCTCAGACTGCTGGAGGGGCTGCGCCTCACAAGGCACATTAATGCACTTGCTGTGGGAATGTCCCAAATTAGCGGAGTACTGGACGAGGATCATAGATGATATCGATTTAAATCTAGATACACAACTCCCCAGATTCCCTACATACACAATTTTAGGACTAACTAACCCCATCATATATACATTAAAATCCTTCAGCGAAAGACAAATAAGGCTAGCATTAGGAGCCCTACTCCAGAACATATTAATGCGCTGGGGTACAGAACGTACTTCAACATACCAGGGGTGGCTCCATCGCCTCTGGCCTCGGGATAGAAAAGATCACCCTCTCTCTTATGGCACAGAGTGCCTCATACGGAAAATTATGGCATCTGTTCATAACACTGCTCTCGATAAAATTTTGGGAACTTACCTGTCCCAAATATCTCTGTATTCTCCGTCTGACCAACATTTCCCCCGCCCCGAGAGACACAGTGAGCTTCTAGCTAAATAAGAATCTGGTGGTGGCTGTGGGATCATATTTATTATATTTCACTCCATGAGCTGGGAAGGTAGGGAGTGGGGTGGGTTCCTGTTGGGTTGGGATCATATCTTTTTCTCTGCTGTCGATAACAATGCAATATTTTGCATGTGCAGAGTGCTGCACCACTCTAATTGTTGTTATTTTCCTGCTACAATGCCAATAAAAAGATTTAAACCATAATATAACATACAGTCAGGGTGATTTGGCAAAATGAGATATTATGTTAATTCCAATTTGTTCTGAGTTACACATTCATTCAACATCTAAGTGATAGCCTCAAAATATTGCTAAATTTCTTATAATTTCAGATTGTTCATTTGAGAGTAATTCAGAGTTTACAGCCAATAGTTCTGATGGGAGTTATACACATAAGATACATTTATAGAATGTTCTTATGTTTCTTTTCACAGATTGCTATGGCCCATTTGTATTTTGTACTAAGAGAGAGTTTTGTTTGCACAGTAGCAGGAGACTCCTGTGCTCCATACATTTTCTGACCTCTGTGTGCATGTCGTGCTGCTACATGTGTAGCCTAATATTCCTCATGTTCCTTTCACATCTGTGTTTATGAAGCTAATTTCTAAGACACAAATTTAAAAAATCTACTTTTTTCTGATTTATTTTCTTGCATATATTGTGTTGATGATGGAGTGTTATCACTTGGTTGGTCAAATAAATCATCTCTTTCTTTGCATGAAGCTTATGTGTTTTGATTGTTAACATTTCATATAGATTACCCATTTTAAAATGCCATTAGGGTGTCTACAGGGCAAGCCTGGGCTACTGGGCCTCAGACACAGAGACTAGGATTGTTTGACTAGCCTGTCCCATGGTCCATCTAACTCAGGGCCTCATTACGATGTCCCATAGATTACCCATTTCTAAATGCCATTTGGGTGTCTACAGGGCAAGCCTGGGCTACTGGGCCTCAGACACAGAGCCTAGGAATGTTTGACTATCCTGTCGCATGGTCCATCTTACTCAGGGCCTCATTACAATGTCGGTCGGAAAGCAATGCGACCGACTCCTTGTCGGAATTGGTTCGACCAACTCAGGTTCAGCGAGTCCGACCGACCGATTACGATGTTTTCGAACACCGTTCGGTCGGACTCCCATTGACTTCCATGGGAGCCTGTGGTCCGACCGACAGCACAGGCTCCCATTGAAAATAGAGGTGGTTGCAGAAAACCTTGCACCCTGTCGCAGGCACCCCATGGTGCCTGCCACACTGTGCATGGTTGAAAAGAGGGGTCCCATGGGTAACCCACGGGCCCCAACTGGAGGCCTCCAGGTGAAGGAGGCCTGCTACGGACCCAAAGTGAGTTTCCGACAGCCATTCCATGTCAGACTGACCGTTTCGTAAAGGCTGTCCTAATCCAACATCGTAATACGTTGGTCGGAAACACGGTCCATAAACCTTTACGATTTGGTTCCGACTGACTCGGAGTCTCCGAATGCCGGTAGGAACCAAGTCGGAAAGACCGAACGGTTACCTTCTGTTGTAATTGGTCAGTCGGAAATGTTTCTGAGTAGGTCGTAAACAGGGTTCCGACACGAGTTAGGAAAATCTGAATGCTGTTTGTTGCCTTTCCGACCGTCATCGTAATGAGGCCCTCAATCTTACCAAAACCTAGCCATGTCCACCCCTTCAGCACCTGACTATCAGTGTTAGGACTAGTGAGCAATCAAAGTCTTCTCAAAGAGGTTAGTGTAGGTATACAGAACACTCAGTTTCCAACATATATATTTGAGTTAAAATGTTATTTATGTGAATACATTTTATATTTTTTAATTAAAATAACAATTGATAGAATTTTTATTAGTTCGATGTTGGATTCATAGGGGAATAGGGTGCAGCGATTTTTTAACTATTAGCCATTATATTGACATTTTATTTAATATTATATAATCTAAGTATTTTTTCTGTATCTATTTGTTTATAAATGTTAAATTTTTACACTTAATATTTAATATTGGAAAAGTTTTTGTATTTAATAATTTGTAAATTTTATTGAAAGTTGTTAAAAAAATTAAATAATTCTAATATGCGAATTCATTATAAATACTTTTATACGTATTTTAAACATTTTCAACTTTTGTGTATATGTGTAGTTATTGTTTTTAAATGTTGTGTTAATTTTTCAGTACATTCTGTTAGTTTATACATTTATTTTTATTAATTTTTTTTTCTTTCATTGTTAAAAAATGCAATTATTTTTTTTAAGTTATCAGTTTGTCATTTTTATAACATTTATTAGTGTTAGTAAATTTGTTTCAGAATATTAAAATGGTGTAGTTCTTATTTATATTATTATTATTTATATATTTTTTAATTTTAATTATATATCATTTATAAATATTTGATTTTAATTCTTTTAAGTGTTATTCATATTGTGTGGTGTGCTTTATTGTATATTGCGTTATGTTTGTTTCAGGTATTCATCTAAATTGTGAAGATCTATTGTAAAAACCATTTATTTTATTTTGAGAATAATAAATCCTACCACTTCAGAGTCCAACACCTTTCCCCAAGTGGTTTTGATTGGAGTAGAAATAGTACATCTTACCCCTTTAGTGCCCAACATCTTTCACAAAATGGTTTTAATTCAAGTGGGAATAGTAAATTTGACCCCTTTAGTGTCCCGCACCTTTTCTAATATGGTTTACATTGGAGTGGGAATAGTATTTCGTAATCTTTTAGGGCGTTATTAGGATGTCAGACCGACCGCCACTGACAGGCTGTTGGTGGCGGTCCGTTCGACATCCAAGGCATCGGTCTGATTGCTGAATTACGATGCCTGCAGTCAGAGCAATGTCGTTGGAGGGACCGACCATGGCCTCTGACAGGATCAAGGATCCCGTCGAGGTGTTGGTCGGAGGCCTAATCCCTACAATGGAGCAGCACCTGCTGAAGCATCACCGTAGGGATTAGGATGTCCCTTTCCGACAGCCTTTCCATGTTGGACTTTCTGACATGGAAAGGCTGTCGGAAAGTGACTTTGGGGGCCCCTATCAGGGCCCGTCCCCCCTAGGCCTCTGCTCTGTGGCCTGGGGGGCACATGAGGTGCCTGGCACACCGTGCATAGATGTTTAGAAACATACCCTTTACTATTTCAGCTTGTGCTGTGGCCCTTTTCTGGGAACAAGCCGCAATGGTAAAGGCTATGTTTCCGACCACCGTGATGGAGGTCACATCATAATATCGGGAGTGGAAACACTGACTACTTGTCGGGCGGTTCCACTCCCAATATGATGTCAGTCGGATGCTTGTCTGACCTGCATCGTAATAAGGCCCTCAGTGTTGAACACCTTCCGCAAAGTGGTCTGTAGTTTTCGCTTGTCTATAGTGTGCATTATTTATAATAAAAATCATGCATGTCAAGGTTTTTACATATTTTTATTTATGCCTTTTATTTATTTTATACAATGTACATATTTATTTAGTATTTTCTATGCATACATTTTTAGAAAGAGAAAAACCATCATCTTCACATGTTACACTGGTAGAAAATGTTATATACGTTTTTGGTGTAGTATAACATATACTGGTCAAAGCATCTTTTTTTTGGCAAATTTGCCATACAAGCATTGGAAACAGCATATTTATTTACATAAATACACTTGAGCATAAAATAAATTTTTAGTCATTAAAACTATAAGAACTTTACATTTAAAATAACATTCTAAAAAGTTTCCAGCATACACTATGCATCCATTAAAAGGTTACATACTCATAGCGATTTCTGACCAAGATCGCAGTTCTAATAAAATTTAAAACTGCGTAACACATGTCTATCGTGCCTAATTTTGGTAAGAACTCCATTGCAAACTGTTAATACTTATTCAATGCCTGGCGCAACAAGGGAATCAAATCAGTGCTTCTTGGGCTTGAATATAAAGGATAAAATAAAATAAAGTGACGTGATCTGTTTTGTGTTGTTATCTCAGTGACATGGGGGTAGTTCACACTGCCAAGCACATTGTGTTGGTAAAGCAACTTTCAAATGGATTACATTTGATCTAAAGTATGTTAGATAAAACCGATAGTTTGTGTTTTCAGTCCATCCCAAATATGGTTCAATAGATTTAACTATTGAGATGTGCAAATAGTGTTCAACAGTTTGCATGTATAAGACACCCCTTAGCCTTTCCTCCAGACAATAACCCACATAGCGGGATTTCAGAATAGTCTTGGCATTAGGTGAAATGTGATTAGGGAGCGTAAACATTTCTATTAGGCCTAATTTATGGAAAACTGATTTTACGTACATCAGCCAGTGTAGCTTGTTCACATTATCCCATCTGACATGCATGCTCTCACCACATTTGCCCCTGGATTTTGCCAGCACTTAATACATAAAAGTAGTCACCTATATTAGATAGGCACATCTTCTCGTGGCTTATAAAAATATTTGTATTTTTTGGGACTGAAAGCATCCTACATGTGAATCCGTTTTCCATGTATTTGAGCACATCCACTCTTTGATATACCCATATCCTCGCCCAGTATAGGGCAGCGGAGATACATTTAAATTTATACAAGGCTATCATCTCCACCAGAGGTTTATGTTTTGGGTTCCTTGCAAAGCAAAAAATAGCCTCCACACTTCTTCCGATTTGTTGTGATTTCATATCTACTTGTCTTTTCATTTTAAGGATGAGCTCAAAACAATTCCTAAATAACTAAAATCATTTGTTCTTTTTTAAGGTATACCACCCATTCTAAAGTGCTTTTGTTTTGTGCATAGTGGTCGACATGTTATAGTAAATGATTTGGAGTAAATCACTTTCAGATCCGGGCCCTCCATGTGCTCTGTGAAATAATCTAACAACTTCTGCAGTGCATTCGGAGTATGGGGCAATTAAAACCGCATCATCTGCGTATAAATGTATGGGCACAGAATGATCCCCTATCTTTGGGACATCCACGCCCACCCGTAAAAAATACTCTGTAATGCCATTAAGGTAAACCAAGAATAAAAAAGGGCCTAGATACATTTCTGTCTTACTCCTCTCAGGGACTCTATTTGAGTTGATAATTCACCATGGGGACCATATCAAACCAAAACTTTGAGATCATAATGCAGACATTTGTTTATGGTAAGTAGGGTTAGTTCCACCCTCATTTTCTGCATTATTTCCTATAATGTATTCCTGTTTGCTGAATCAAAGGCACTCAAGAGTTCAATAAAGGCCATATGAATAGCCCCCCCTTTTTGCCTTCACATATTTACTAGTAATTAGGTGCAAATTTAGTGTTTGTTCTACTGTGCCTATACCAGCCCTAAAACGAAACTGGATGTGTGTTAAAACTTTGTTCTCTTCTGCCCATGTCTCTAAACTGGCCAGAATTACCCAACCCTATATCAGGCTGGGGCTAATTTGTCTCCCTTTTTAAAAATAGGGACAAGAGTGGCCACTCTTCAAGACTCCGGGATTTGTGCCCTCAACTGCGCTTCTTAGTACATTTGTTAATACTGGGGCTCATAAATTGGTATTTGATGTATAAAGGTCAACTGGTACCCCATGAAGTCCAGGGGTCTTTCCAGCAGTTGATTTGTTTATTGCTAACACTACCTCAGTTACCTCAGTAGGGGTATCTAAGGGTGCTGGGGATGAGCCTGTATGAGAGAAACTACTTAGATCTCCCTTTTGTGGTGGCTCCTCTCTTTCAATAGGTTAGAAAACACCCGTGAAGGGGGTCACGCACTGGTCTTCCATAATCATAACTTCCACCTTGGGAGTGTCTAAGTAAAAAAAAAGGGTGATTTATGACCTCACAAAACCTAGTACTGTTCCTTGAAGAGGTGGCATTGGCCATTTCTTCCCATGCCTCTTCGCTTATTTCCCTCGTCCTTTTCTTCACAACACACTGGTAGTCACGCCTGGGCTTTTGAACGTCCATAGGAATAAGTGGCATTTGTTTAAGTACCACTTTGAATTGTCTATGCGCCGTGGAGCAGGGTGCATTGAACCATCGATGTGGGACTACCTCTATGGTGGGTGTGTGTGTGAGAAAGCTACCTGAAATAGACTCAAATTCCAGTTTGAATTCTGTTAAAACCAGAGTGCGACTGAGATTTTCATCAGGGCATGCCATGATAGATGCCATATTGTCACTGACAATTTTCAGAATAAATCTAAGTGGATTCACTTTTGCCCATTTGATCCTTAGTCCTTTATTTTTTGTAAAAACACAGGTTACACTCCTTGGGTGTTGGATTTTTGCATGTTTTTGACTATAGTGAAATGCATATGGGGATACGGTTGCTAAGGAAATTTACCAGAGTCCTATGGTTCGAAACTAGTGGAACAGCATCTGCAGATATTAAAATAAAATCTATGGTGTTCCCTCTACCCCTTCCCCCGTGAATGTTGGAATCAGCTCAGTGGCGTTTGACTGGGCCTTACTCAGGATTAGTAAATCAGGTTTCACAACCAGCGTGTTCAGAGTGTCCCCGAATCCAGTGTGTTTAAAATGTACCCTATTCACACATTCATCTACTGAAAGGCCACATACACAATTATCTCTTATAGAACACAAGGTAATAGTAGAATCCCCAAACCATAATAGGATTACTCTCATGGTTGATTGAAGGAGAAGGTCATCTATGAAATCATCTAAATTGTTAATTCCTTTACATGCTCCTTGGTTAAGAAAGTTATTGTAAAAGTTTATCAACAAAATATCATGTTCTCCTTCCAATGAAATCAGAGAAACCAGTGGGCTGTAAATGCAATTAGTCTGGGGGTTCGGGAGTGTTCACACCAAAATTAAAGTTGTTACAATCATATAGTGCAAACCTGCAGACTACGGCACCAGAGGAGTGGACAAACTCCCTTTTGGGAAGTCAATCATTGTCTTTCAAACCAACAAGGGGTGAGAATCTATTTGCCGCCGGGACTTGAAATTCTGGAAATCGCACATTACCACCATTGGTCATGGATTATCCACAACATCGGCGGTGTATGATGGTTGTAGAAGAAGGCCAAAGGCAGGATTTTTATTATGCTTGATTTTCCAGTTCCTGCCTTAGCTGTTGACAAAACTTCACTCATTGCCTATGGGTTACTGAAATTTATGATGGCAGTGTCTCATGGAAAAAAAATTCTTTGGGGCCCAAAAAAAATTTCATTTAAGGGTCCCATCGAATGTTGACATTATTTTTTATCCAGTGCGCCACATTATTTCTCGAAGTTAATTGAGACTCCACTGAACCGGCTCGCAAATAGAGCATGTTACCTAAAACCACTACATAAGGGTTGGCAGGTGGTGAAAGGTATATCACTCAAAGAGGGGCTGATCTCATTGTGCTTCTATTGAAGTTGTTCTCTGATGAAGTTGGGCAGATAGGTGTACGCCACTCAAAGGTCGAGGTCAGGGATGTGGAAACAAGCTCCACAGCCGGCCTGCATAACTGTGTGCTAATATCATTATTTACTGACTCGGTTATTGGGTTAGTGGAATTAGTGGGCAGAGTCTCAGTTTATGTTAAAGCAGGGATCCCACTGTCCTTAATGGTTGGATTTGCACAGTGGATTGCAATTGGGTCTTTCCCTGGTTAATTAAAGTTTTTATATTTTCCTCCATGGCTGCAAGCCGGTCGAATATGAGGTTACATTTTTGGTTCATTACATTGCCTAGGTGCCCACTAATACTAGCCCATAAATCATTTCTCTGATGTGTTGGCCCCTGTGCCTCATTTGCCTTTTGCCCCCTCAACTCTCCCGTCCATGTCCTCGGCTACTTCAACAGTTTTTACATGCTCCGCCTGTGGTCTGTTGGGTTGAAGAGTGGAGTCAGTCTAGGAGACTTCGGTAATCTGGGTGGCAAAAACTAGGAAAAGTCCTCAGCTCTCATGGAGAGTCGCTGTTCCGCTAGCTTTATCTCATTCAAGACAATATCCACTGCCTGCACCAGGCATTTATCAATAGTTGTTGTAGTTCTAGCTGATGAAATTACAACAGCTGAGGTAAAGGACTTCTTTTTTCCCATAGTCACCAGTGGCCTGCCTTAACATGCAAGAAAAAATGTCCAGGCAGTACTTTCTACTTTGACAGCGTAAAGAGGCCATGTGGGGCAAACCAGAAAAGTCCTGATAAAGAGATGTGGTCCAGCCCGGCCTCTGGCGGGCTTTGATGGGCTAAGATGGGTCTGTCTTGGCCATATCTCATGTGTGTCCCTTGCTGCAGGACTTGGCTCAAGATTTTTTTGAGCGCACTGGAAACTCTGTTGTGCCCCGCCTTGCCTCTGGTATGTCTGGGGACGTAGTCTCACCTCAAACAATGGCCAGAGTAGTTCAATGAGTCAGGGAATCAGTAAAGCAAACACCCACACTGAGGGACTTGGCTTGCATTTTTGAGCACACTGGAAACTCTGCTGGGCACCGCCTTACATCTGGTGTGTCTAGGGGGCGTAGTCCCACCCCAGAAAATGGCCACATGTACTGTATTTTATAACAAGCTTTTAAGATGTATATTTTTGAACGTTTATGCAGAAATGTACATCATTATTTTTAATACATATATTTTTGACATAGTAGAATGTATTTTACATTTGTATATATCATTGTTTAGTGTATATTAATTAATACTATTTAATATGGAGTGATATGTTTATGGTACTATTTAATTTAAACTTTATATTTACTTGTGTATTTGTTCAATACATTGATCAACATTTTAAAAACATTTTTTTTAAATGTACATACAGTGTTAAAACCTTTTAATAACTTTTTGTAAAATTTCTATTGATTTTCATAGGAAAATCGACTTTTTAACTTTTATTTGGCGGTCATTTTTTACCGCTACCAGTATAGTGTACATTTTAAGTGTCATTTTAAGGTGGATTTCTGCTCCTATCAGACATGGTGGCCTGTTGCAGTTCAACAGACAAGGTAAGAGCTCTTTAAAAATTGTATTTAGGGTTCTAGGGGTAGGGATGTTGGTAGGTCTAGCCAGTGTGGGTTACGGTATTAGTTTTAATTGGTAAGTTTATTTAGTGATAGTTTATGTTTTATTGTTTCATACGGTAATGCAATAGGCCTACCTATACTTTGGTAGTAGTAGTATGTTATTGTAAACATAGTCATGTGTTGCACTATGTTTGTAGAGTTGTAATATTATGTTTGTATTGTATTTGGGATGTATGTATTGTGAGAGTGGGTACCTATGTTTTTTCGACAAGTTAGGAAGTTGGATTGCAACATTTGCTACTATTTTTATTGCTTTTCTTTAAAAAGGGAATTAATTTGGTTTTTTTTGGGCCAACAATATTTTTTAAATTTTCTTTGATTTTTTGGATTTCCTGGAGCAGATTTTGCTTTTAATTTTTAAGGTATTTATGCTTTCGAATGACTGTCAATTACATTGGTGGATTTAAGTTGGACAATTCTTTTTTCCACTTTTGGGGGGTTTCCTAGTTTTTATTTTTGGCTTTTTTGTGGAATGGATTTTTGGGAATAGGAGGTTTATCAAAGACATCAGTTACGCAACTGTAAGTGCAATATTTGCATTTCTTTTTGGTGAAAAATGTCATAGTTTAATACCTATATGTAGTTTGGTTTTACTGCAATGGCAGGTGTAATAATATTTATGTGTGTTTTCATTTGAGAGCTGCTTTGTGAATGTTTTTGTGAGTAATTGGGTTGCTGGTTGAGTGAGGTGTTAATCCTCTCAAGCAAAAGCCACAATCCCTGCCAGGGTGAACCACAATAGTCACTAAATTAACCTGTGCTTTACCCTCTGGTAACTTGGTGCAAAAGCAGTCAGGCTTAGGTTAGAGGCAATGTGTAAAGCAATTTGTGAAGTGTTATGCAAAACACAAGCAGCACTAAAGTGAAACACAACACAAGAAAACTTTGACTCTAATTTAGGAAAATAGAGTACACTTTAATAATTTACTTGCCCCCAAATCAAGAAAAATCCCATCACTAGAATCGGAGTTATGAATTTTTAAAACGTAAGGTAAAAACTAGTGCATGAAGATCAAAGCACTAACCAGGGACATACAGTGGCACAAGACTGGGTCAAAGATGGAAAAAATATGGCTGACCTTGATGGAGTGGGAGTGAATACAAGAAGTGAATTGGGCCTGGTAGGCACCTACCTTTGGAGTTAGAAGAAATTTCAACAGAAATGTTCTGAGAAGGTAGAAGTTCAGCGGGGCAAGGCTAAGGAAGAGTCTGGGAGCTGCTGTAGGAAGTCGCTGTGAAGATTCCCACATTCGGACATATTTTAGATCTTGGCTGATCTGGTCCCATCGTCACTTTTCCGTTGGTTTCTTGCCCACCTTTTAGGTGGGCTGCCTTCTCAATTTAGATGTGGGTGGGTCTATGGATGATCGTCAATCCGAGTGCCGCGTCTCCGGCAGAATTTTCCTCCTGCAACAACGGCGTTCTAGGCAAAAGTGGCTGTCGGAGGGAGTTTAGCCAATATTTCCACCAGCCAATCATGATGTGCCTTCCCGCCAACGTAATTGTGGCAGGTAAACCTCCACACCTGAGTTGGTGGTTTCATACTGGTAAAAGATAGAAAATTACCTTTTTTCTTTTTCTACTTCCATTTCCATCATGAACCCGGTAGTTCAATTCCTTTCTTTGCTGCTGCTACTTGACCACAAAACAAATCAACCCTGTTGTCGCTGGAATCGAAAGTAAGCTTCTTTTTTACTTGTTTCCTTTTGAATTGTCTGTTTACATTAGCTCTGGACCCGTGCATTTTTAAATCTCTCCCACAAGCAATATTTTTCTAATGTGTAATGCATATGTGTGTAATGATTTCCTTTAAGAAATTTAAAGAAACGCACCTGCATTAATTTTTTTATTTTTGTTTCAAATTCGGTGCAAGCTGCCTTCATTATAATGGACACTTACACAAAAATTCACATTAACCCCTTCGGTGCTCATGACGGAATATTTCCGTCATGAGCACCAGAGCTCCTGTGCTCATGACGGAACCATTCGTCATGAGGACAGGGGCACGAAATCCCTCTGCTGCAAACAGCAGAGGGATTTCCATTTTTTTTGGGGCCTCGGGAGGTGGGGAAGAGCTTCCCCAACCTCTCAAGGCCCTTTGCTCATTTTCAATCTAATGACGATCGCGCGCATGGCGCGCTGTTGTCATTACATTGAAAACGAAACTGAAACTTAGTTTCAGTTTCAGTATTTCGGTGCTCGTGGAGCTATCTCAGCCCCCCCGAGCACCGAAACACTTGGGAGAGGTATCGTTGGAAAGGGGAGAATGTCCCCTTTCCAATGATACCCTTCCCTAGTGGATCCCTGCTTGAGGATCACCCCAGGAGGGCGATCCCCAAGCAGGGATCCGCCCACTAGCCACCAGGGAGGGGGGAGCGGCCCCTTGGGCAAGGGCCTTTGCTCCCCTCATTTAATTTTGCCAGACAGCCATTAGCACCCTAGATGCCAGGGATTTTTTTATAGGCCAGGGGTGGGGGCTGCCCAGAATGGGCATGCCAGAGCACCCAAAGAAGGAATAACACTTTCTGCCCCCCCCCCAGGAGGCAGATGGGGGCAATAGCCCCTGATTTGCCCCCCTGGGGGGGGCAGAAAGCCCGCTAGGCCCACTAGGCTGCCCAGAATAGGCATGACAATGTCCCCCCCAAAAAAATGCAACAGTCTTTCTGCCCCCCCAGGAGGCAGATGGGGCTGTAGCCCCTGATCTGCCCCCCTGGGGGCAGAAAGCCCACTAGGCACCAGGGATTTGTTTTTTTTATATGTAGGGGTGGGGGCTGCCTAGAATGGGCATGCCAATGCCCTCACCCCCACCCCCACCCCCAAAAAATTACCACAGTTTTTCTGCCCCCACGGAAGGCAGATGGGGGCAATAGCCCCTTATCTGCCCCGTCGGGGGGGCAGAAAGCCCACTAGGCACCAGTGTTAAATGTTTTTCAAAAGTCAGCGGTGGGGGCTGCCCAGAATGGGAATGCCAATGCCCCCACCTCCCCAAAAAAGATGCCACTGTCTTTCTGTCCCCTCCAGGAGGCATATGAGGGCAATAGCCCCTGATCTGTCCCCCGGGGGGGGCAGAGAGCCCACGAGGCACCAGCAATTATGCTGGCTTTTTTTATACATAGGGGTGGGGGCTGCCCAGAATGGGCATCCCAATATCCCCACCCACCCAAACAAAATAGCCAGAGACTTTCTGCCCCCCTTGCAGGCATATCAGGGCAATAGCCCCTGATTTCCCCCTCCCCAGGGTGGCAGAAAGCCCACTAGGCACAGACTTTTTTGCGGAAGGTGCCTACCTCTGGATTTTGGGTCCTAGCGCAGCTGGCACCCAAGGAAACCAAGCAAACCTATACACTTTTGAAAACTAGATACCCAGGGGAATCCAGGATGTGGTGACTAGTGTGGCTCTCACTCGGTTCTGTTACCCAGAATCCCTTGCAAACCTCAAACTTTGTAAAAAAAAAACACATTTTCCTCACATTTCGGTGATGGAAAGTTCTGGGATCTGCATGGATCCACAAAATTCCACCCACCCCGCATTCTCCAAAGTCTTCCGATAAAAATAGTACCTCACTTGTGTGGGTAGACCTAGTGCCCATGACAGGAAATGGTGCAAAACGCAACGTGGACACACCACATTTTTACAGTGAAAACTGACCCTTTTTTGCAAAGTGCCTAGCTGTAGATTTTGAACCCTAGCTCTGCCGGCACCTAGGGAAACCTAGCAAAACTATAAATTTTTGAAAACTAGACACCCAGGGGAATCCAGGATGGGGTGACTTGTGTGGCTCTCACCAGGTTCTCTTACCCAGAATCCCTTGCAAACCTCAAACTTTGTCCAAAAAAACATATTTTCCTCACATTTCTGTGATGGAAAGTTCTGGAATCTGTGTGGATCCACAAAATTCCACCCACCCGCATTCTTCAAAGTCTTCCGATAAAAATGGTACCTCACTTGCATGGGTAGGCCTAGTGCCCCCAACAGGAAACGGCCCAAAACGCGACGTGGACACACCACATTTTTACAGTGAAAACTGAGCCCTTTTTTGCAAAGTGCCTAGCTGTAGATTTTGAACCCTAGCTGTGCCGGCACCTAGGGAAACCTAGCAAACCTATACATTTTTGAAAACTAGACACCCAGGGAAATCCAGGATGGTGTGACTTTTGTGGCTCTCACTAGGTTCTGTTACCCAGAATCCCTTACAAACCTCAAACTTTGTAAAAATAAACACATTTTCCCCACATTTCTGTGATGGAAAGTTCTGGAATCTGCGGGGGATCCACAAACTTCCATGCATCCCGCATTCTCCAAAGTCTACAGATAAAAATGGTACCTCACTTGTGCGGGTGGGTAAAGTTCCCGCGACAGGCAAGGGCCCCAAACGTATTGTGGAGAAATCAAAATTACCTATCACAAAACAACCTGGTTTTGGAAGGGGGAGCACCTGGGTTTTTGGCCCCGGGCTCAGCAGCCATCTAGGGAGGTCTACCAAACCCACACATTACTGAAAACTAGACACCCTGGGGAGTCTAGTGAGGTATGGCTTGCGTGGATCCCCAACGATTCCCTACCCAGAATCCCCTGCAAACCTCAAATTTAGCTGAAAAAAATCTAATTTTCCTCACTTTTCTGTGTGGGAAAGTTGTGGGATCACCGGGCTGACACCAATTTCCTACCACCTAGCGTTCCCCCAGGTCTCCTGATAAAAGTGGTACCTCACTTGTGTGGGTAGACATAGTGGCTGCAACAGGAAACGGCCCAAATCGTACTGTGGAGTCTTCAAAATTACCTTTTCATAAAACTACCTGGATTTGCAGGGAGGGACACCTGGTTTTTTGGCCCGGGGCTTGCGGCCATCTTGGGAAACCTACCAAACCCACACATTTCTGAAAACTAGACACCCTGGGGAGTCTAGTGAGGCATGGCTTGCGTGGATCCCCCAACGTTTTCCTACCCAGAATTTCCTGCAAACCTCAAGTTTAGCTGAAAAACAAATTTTCCACATATTTTTGGGTGGAATCACCGTGCCGGCACAAATGTCCTACCCCACAGCATTCCCCTCAGTCTCCTGAGTAAAATTATACCTTACTTGTGTGGGTGGGGCAAGGGCCTGCGACTGGGAAGAGCCCAAAACATAGGGATTAAGGGCATAGCACTGAGAATTCTAAACGCTACATTTTTTTAAAAAAACACGTTTTTAGCCAATTCTGCTTTGGACACCCACACAAGTGAGGTATCATTTTACTCAGGAGACTAAGGAGAACACTGTGGGGTAGGACATTTGTGTCGGCAAGGTGATTCCACACAAACATATGTGGAAAATGTGTTTTTTCAGCTAAATTTGAGGTTTGCAGGGGATTCTGGGTAGGAAAACGTTGGGGGATCCACACAATCCATACCTCGCTGGACTCCCCCGGTTGTCTAGTTTTCAGAAATGTGTGGGTTGGTAGTTTCCCAAGATGGCTGCCGAGCCCAGTGCCAAAAACCCAGGTGACTCCCCTTGCAAAACCAGGTTGTTTTGTGATAGGTCATTTTGATGTCTCCTCAATACGTTTTGGGCCCTTGCCTGTCGCGGGTACTTGACCCACCCACGCGAGTGAGGTACCATTTTTATCGGGAGACCTGGGGGAACCCTGGGGGATAGGAAATTTGTGGATCCACGAAGATTCCAGCAGTTTCCCACACAGAAATTTGAGAAAAAAGTGATTTTTTTCAGCTAAATTTGAGGTTGACAGGGGATTCTGGGTAGAAAAACGTTGGGGGACCCACGCAAGCCATAACTCTCTGGACTCCCCCGGGTGTCTAGTTTTCAGAAATGTGTGAGTTTGGTAGGTGTCCCAAGATGGCCGCTGAGCCCGGGGCCAAAAACCCAGGTGACCCCCCTTGGAAAAACAGGTTGTTTTGTGATAGGTCATTTTGACGTCTCCTCAATACTTTTGGGCCCTTGCCTGTCGCGGGTACTTGACCCACCCACGCAAGTGAGGTACCATTTTTATCAGGAGACCTGGGGCAATGCTGGGTGGTAGGAAATTTGTGGATCCACGCAGATTCCAGAACTTTCCCACACAGAAAATTGAGAAAAAAGTGATTTTTTTCATCAGAATTTGAGGTTTGTAGGGGATTCTGGGTAGGGAAACATTGGGGGATCCACGCAAGCCATACCTCCCTGAACTCCCCCAGGTCTCTAGTTTTCACAAATGTGTGGGTTTGGTAGGTTTCCCTAGATGGCCGCCAAGCGCGGGACCAAAAACTCATGTGACCCCCCCTTCCAAAAGCAGATCGTTTTGTGATAGGTAATTTTGATGTCTCCACAATATGTTTTGCGCCCTTGCCTGTCACGGGTACTTGCCCCACCCACAAAAGTGAGGTACCATTTTTATCGGGAGACCTGGGGGAACGCTGGGTTGTAGGAAATTTGTGTCAGCCCGGTGATCCTACAACTTTCCCACACAGAAATTTGAGAAAAATATTATTTTTTCATCAAAATTTAGGTTTGCAGTGGATTCTGGGTAGGGAAACGTTGGGGGATCCACGCAAGTCATACCTTCCTGGACTCCCCCGGGTCTCTAGTTTTCAGAAATGTGTGGGTTTGGTAGGTTTCCCTAGATGGCTGCCAAGCCCGGGAGCAAAAGCTCATGTGACCCCCCTTGCAAAATCAGGTCATTTTCAGATACATAGGGGGCATCTGTGTTTTTAAAAATTTTCTCAAATTTCTGTGTGGGAAAGTTGTAGGATCACCGGGCTGACACCAATTTCCTACCACCAAGCATTCCCCCAGGTCTCCCGATAAAAATGGTACCTCACTCTTGTGGGTGGGTCAAGTACCCGCGACAGGCAAGGACCCAAAACGTATTGTGGAGACATCAAAATTACCTATCACAAAACAACCTGGTTTTGCAAGGGGAGTCACCTGGGTTTTTGGCCCCGGGCTCGGCGGCCATCTTGGGAAACCTACCAAACTCACACATTTCTGACAACTAGACACCCGGGGGAGTCCAGCGAGCTATGGCTTGCGTGGGTCCCCCATCATTTTCCTACCCAGAATCCCCTGCAAACCTCAAATTTAGCTGAAAAAATCACAATTTTCTCAAATTTCTGTGTGGGAAAGTTCTGGAATCTTTGTGGATCCCCTAATTTCCTACCACCCAGCGTTCCCCCAGGTATCCTGATAAAAATGGTACCTCACTCGCGTGGGTGGGTCAAGTACCCGCGACAGGCAAGGGCCCAAAACGTATTGAGGAGACATCAAAATTACCTATCACAAAACAACCTGGTTTTGCAAGGGGGTCACCTGGGTTTTTGGCCCCGGACTCGGCGGACATCTTGGGAAACTACCAAACCCACACATTTCTGAAAACTAGACACCCGTGGAGTCCAGCGAGGTATGGCTTGCATGGATCCCCAACGTTTTCCTACCCAGAATCCCCTGCAAACCTCAAATTTAGCTGAAAAAAACACCTTTTCCACATATTTTTGGGTGGAATCACCGTGCCGGCACAAATGTCCTACCCCACAGCGTTACCCTCAGTCTCCCGAGTAAAATAATACCTCATAAGCTATCAAATTATAAAAATATGCATTACACAAATTTTGAATAATATAAATCTAATATAATTGTGTAATTGCACTAGACAAGGCAAAACCTTTTTAAAAATACATGAAAAATCAATGTTATTAAACCTACATTTTATTATATATTTATTTATGTAGCATTTCCCCTTGTCTAGTGCATTTTCTGTATTTCTTTTACATTTACATTTTCAATATTATTTTAAGGTGTAATGAATATGTGTTTATTTTTTTAACTTATTAAGTTAAAATAAACATACCTGTATTAACACTTAAAAAGTTGTCCAATTGTATTTGGTGTAAGTGTCAATTATCATGATGAATGCTTCCACCACAATTTGAATGTCCATTATATTTTTTTATCACTAATGTTTGGACTGCACAAATATGTCATTTACATTTTTTTAGTATTTTCTGTCATAAATGTAAGTAAGAATATGTATTTCACATTTTTATCTTTAACATTTTTAATAATCAATGAATTGTAAATGAATAATAATATTAGGACAATATTTGTAAAATGAAAATAGTTTTATTTATAAATGACATACTTTTCTCATAAAGTTTTATTGAAATAAAAAGACAAAAGGAGAACAAAAGGTTTTTACACTAGAACAGGCTGCGGTTTTGTTGCCCATAACTTGGCTAATAAACTGACTCCAAAGGGTTTCCTCCTCAGAAAGAGGCATCTATTGGGTAAGCACCACAAGGCTTTTTCTTGGGAGGGGTGAGTTTAGTTTTGGTAGTGGTCAAGAATAGAAAAGAGAAGAATTCGGAAGGAGGAGTAAGGGTAGGAGGGGTAGTAGAGTATTGGCTTTTGGAGGTTGACGGAGCTGTACTGAGTGATGTGGTTGTGTCTCAATGTTTGGCAGTTGCATGTGGGTCTGGTGTTTCTTTTGTATGTTTGGATTTGTGTTTTTTGGATAGTGTTTTATATTCTGGCGAGTGTGTGTGTTTGCTTTTGATTTGTGTTCTTTTGTGTGTAGGTGTGCTTTTTGCATGAGTATGTTGGTTTTGATGAGTGTGTTGTTGTGGTGCTTGGTGTGGTTGTGGTTCCTGTGGGTTTAGTGGTGGTTGTGGTGCTTGTGGGTTTGCTAATGGTTGTGGATGTGGTGGTGGTTGTGGTGCTTGTGGGTGTGGTGTGGTTGTGTGTATGATGGTGATTGTGGTGGTTGTGATTGTGGTGGTAGTTGTGGGTGTGATGGTGGTTGTGGTGCTTGTGGGTGTGGTGTTGATTGTGGTGCTTTTGGATGTAGTGGTGGTTGTGGTGAGTGTGCTGCAATTCATCATGCCACTTCCCCAACAACAGTTCTCCTGTCCAGCTTGCTCTGAGTCTGTTACTGTCTGTGGCCTGTCTACCTGCTGACCTCTGTCTGTGCCTCCCCTGCCCATTTCTTGATCTGTTTTGCCTTTTCTTCTCCGCCTGCCGTTTCCCTGCTCCCACCACCCAGCACCCGCCTCCCCCAAGACCTACTTAATGGAGGCTTCAATGTGACCCCATTGAGCAGGTCCTCATGCCCACTTCCCCTGCGAAAGTTCTCCTGTCCAGCTTGCCCGCAGCCTGCTACAATCTTCTGCCTGCCTACCTGCTGCCCTCTGTTTATGCCTCCTCTGCTCATTTCTTGCTTTGTTTTGCCTTTCCTGCTAGTTTTTCTGCCCTCTGTTTTGCCTTTTTGACTCGATTTTCTGCCCTCCATTTTGCCTTTTCTTCTCATTTTCTGCCCTCTATATTGCCCTCTTCTGCACTGTTTTGTCTTTTCTGCTAATTTGTGTGAAATCCGTTTTGTTTTTCTTCTCATTTTTCTGCCCTCTGTTTTGCCCTCTTCTGCTCTGTTTTGCCTTTTCCGCTCGTTTTTCTGCCAGTCTGTTTTGCCTTTCTCTGTTCATTTCTTTCCTCTTCCCATGATTTCCCTCCTCCTGCCGTTCCCTCCTCCCATCACCCAGGGCCCCGCCTTCCCCCCAGGACCTACTTAGTGGAGGTCACAGTGTGACCCCATTGAGCAGATTCTCGTTCCAGCACCCCGGCGATAGTTCTCCTGTCCAGCTTGCCCACAGTCCACTACACTACATTTCTTATTCTGTTTTGTCTGTTCTTCACAATTTTCTGATGTTTGTTTTGCCTTTTTCTGCCCTCTGCTTTGCCTTTGCTGCTCATTTTTCTGCCCCCCATTTTGCCTTTTCTGCTAATTTTTCTGCCCTGTGTTTTGCCCTCTTCTGCTCTGTTTTGCATTTTCTGCCTGTTTTTCTGCCCTCTGTTTTGCCTTTTTCTACTCATTTTTCTGCTTTCTGGTTGGCCTTCTCTGCTCTCTGTTTTTCCCTCTTCTGGTCTGTTTTGCCTTTTCGGTTCATTTTTCTGCCCTCTGTTTTGACTTTTCTGGCAATTGTTCTGCCCTCTGTTTTGCCTTTTCTGCTCGCTTAATTTTCTACTGTCTGTTTTGCCTTTTTCTGCTTGTTTCTTCCCTCTTCCCACTATTTCCCCAAGACCTGACTTTTTGAAAGAGAGCTTGCACCCCAGCGCCCAGATACCACCAGGGGTGACAGCAGCATGCTCTACAAATGCTGACTGATTGTTTCATTGTGGTGGGGGTTGTTGTGGTTATGGTGGTGGTTGTGTCTGTGGTGCCTGTGGGTTTAGTTTCAGTAGTGTGTGCATGTTGTTTGTGTTTATGTGTGTGTGTGATTGTGCTGCTTGTGTGTGTTGGGGTGGGTGCCTGCAAATAAGTAAGTGTGCTTGGGATTAGGGTAGGGTTTTGGAAGGGACCTGAGTTTGTCCAGAAGGTTGGGCTGTTTGGGAGGCTTGGGTGAGTGATGAGACTGCTGTTTTGGCAAGCAATCTCTGCATGACAGACATTGAACTGTGATTGGCATACAGAAATGCAACCATTTATTGCATTTGGCAGGAAAGGCCTTCGATGCCATTCACTATCACAGACTGGTCTACAGAGATGGTGCGTAAGAGGTCAATAGCCTCCTCGCTTAGCACACCTGAGGTGACAGGGGCAGGGGGTGAGTTGCCTGTGGCAAAGGAGACTCCAGCCCATTTAGGGGGTAAGATTTGGCCAACTGGGGGAGCAAGAGGGAGGGTGGAGCTGTGTCTCTTGGTGGTAGACAAGGAAGATGTTGGGACAATTCCGGTGGGGTCCACCATCTCTAGGGACTGGTCACTTGTGGAGACCCTTGAAGATAACGAGGATGCGGCCTCCGTTACAGTCCCCTCACACTCTGTGCCACTGTGTCCATCGGTGTCAGATGTTTCACCACCTGAAACACAGTGGCCAGCTGCTTCCTTGCTTTCTTGGCCAATGTCTCCTTTGCCTGCTCTTGAAGATGCTAGAAAGACATATACAATAGTATTATTATATCTGTGTAAATATAACTGATCATGAAGTTTTTTCTCAGAACATTTTCAAAATATTCATGTTTCTCCTGCTCAATAAGTGCAAAAAATTGGACACCTTGCTGTAGGTGAGTCGTTCCTAGGGCAGGGAAAACTAGTCATAGAAAACCTTCCCTAGGCAACCATATTAATACATTATAAAGTTCACAAATCTCAACTTCCATTCAAACATATATATATATATATATATATGTGTGTGACCCACCACAAACACGTGAATTTACTTGTTTTATATGATTTTTTCTAATTTAGATCATACAGGTTATTGTTTCATTCTTTAAGCTTAAATACACAATATATTTGATTACATTTGTTTCATTTTGACATTGAACATAACAATATAACAATTGTTCCTATATAACAGACCTTTTAATTTATAGATCCTTGATGAAAGAGGAAAATTCATTCATTTGTTTAAAACTCATTGTATGCTGCTACTCACACATGCATCCTGCATACATTCACCATACAACCTACTGTTAATTCTCAAAAGCTAAAACATCGTCAAATATTTCTTTCAACAACAATTCTGGTTGTGAAGGTGTGTGCAAATTCACATGCTTACAAAATCTTTGTTGTATTCAATATCTTCAACAGTATCTTCAACAATACTAGCGCAATAGCTGCTTCTCTGTTTATCATATCATTTCATATATTCTTTGTTAAGTCTTCCGTTAAACCATTTTCTTCAACAATTTGGCTCGTATTTATATATACGGGCATTTTGGCGACAAAGCTTCATCTTCTTCAGGATAGCCACAAACTCCAAGATAGACCGCAGAATTGTAATCGCAAAAGTTTCCCACAGTCTAAGGGGCTAATAGGAACAAAGTATTTTCTTGAGCCACATATATTAATCCTGCATTCATAAAATTACTACAACAATGGTGTGCCAAAGGTGCCAGCCCAAAACGTACTCAGTGTTTCATGCTCACCCTCTCTTTTGTGTGTCCATCACCAGGAGAAACAAAAGATTAAATGCTTTCTACATCTATGTTTATATCACCTTATTGCCCAGATGTAGTCATGCTTGTAACCTCCACTGTGCGGATGCAGCCGTGCATTCGCCATGATCTAGTTTGACCCGTGCCTTACTCCACAAGTGCAGAGGGAGTAAAAAGTGAGGCTAAAATTAAGACTTCTCACCTTCACCATCTTTAAAAATGGAACTGTTTAGATTCTTACACATAGAGGGGGTCAATAGGACAAGGAAGAAACTTCTTCAAGAGTCATCACAAGAATCTGTTTCTTATAAAGTGTCACAGAGAGCGAAGGTTGGAATGAGCTCCTGAGATTTAAATATTCATTTTAAGTGTCACTGAGTAGGGGGTACTGCTAATATGGCTTTCACGGATAGTATGCTTTCCATAATGCTAGTTACCTTAAGAGCCGCCTAGGGAGAAAGCTGGTAGTCAATAATGGCTTGTATCCTCTGTGTCTGTCGAAATTTGGATAGTTTTCTTCAGTTGAGGTCTGAGCGTCTCTTTTTTTGATGCTTTGGTGACACAAGCCCCTCAATAATATCTATGAAGTGATGCAAAGCCACTCTGCATGAGTTTGCATGGCCTCATGATGATATGGAGTAAGACAAAGCAGCGCAAGTTGCTGCTTTCCCTTACTCAGCATCAAGAAGGAATTCCATTAACACCCATGGATTTTGACCCTGCCCCAGATTTACTTAATCACGTAAACCTGGGGCAGTGCCAAAACCTTATGCCTCCCCAGAGCAGGCATAACGGGGAGAAATATCTGTATTTCTTTTTTTTTTTTAACTCTTTATTTATTGGTTTTTCAAACAGTATATAATCGTTTCTCGACAGATAAGTACAGGCAGACATTTCCTATTTAGTATCAGATAGCGTTCAATACATTCCATGGAATTGTAAAAAAGAAGGAAATACAAGGGATTAATCAAGAATAGGAAGTTCGTTCTCGCTATGGCTTTGTACTGGGCCCCCTCAGTGATGTCCTCCCATTCTCTGTACAACTCGGTACTTCTGCAGTTCTAGGGCATTCGGTTAGGGAGGAGTCAATATGTACATAAATATTATTAATCCATACTTTGGTGGGCTTTCATCCACTCTCCCATATCCACCTAGCTACCCGTGACCTATATGATGTTCCCCGTGTCATCACCCACAATGAAAAGGTATTGCGAGGCTAAATCGTTTCTAGATGTCTATGTTGCTGTTTCCATAGCAGTGTCCTCAGTAGAGTCTGAAAGCCGGGCCGCCAAGTAAGCCTTCAGGGGCTCCCAAATATCTCTGGGGCGGGAGGTCACCGGGAGCAGTTCAGCATATGTACATAATTTTTCCTCACAATAGGTAAGATCAGAGATCCAGTCCTTAAATTTGGGCGCCCTGCCCTTCCCCATCCTGCAAGCAATACGGCGTTTAGCCATTAGTAAGAGCAAGTGATATGAAGCGACGGTGAGGTCTCGCCACTAGTGCTGTGTATCCTAGTATTGCCGTCAGGGGATCAGCCTCCAGTGGACGGGTTGTCATCTGTGTCAAGGCCTCAAAGACCTGCCTCCAATATTCATACACCCCAGGGCACTCCCAGGCCAAATGAAGAAAATCTGCTCCTGCGGATCTACATCTGTCACAGCGGTCTGAGTCCTTCAATTTATATTTATACATTTTGACTGGGGTGTAATAAAGTCGGTTTATAAATTTGAAGTGTATAATACGGAGTCTACTACTAGCCGAGATTCGCTTCGTTTGTAGGCAACAGTAATCCCACTGTTCATCTGTGATTTCTAATCCTAGTTCCAGCGTGTGCGAGACGGGCAAGGGGCAGTGTCTCGCTGAACTTGAATAGTATGGTAAAGTCCAGAGACTACATGTCCCGGTGAATCAGCTTGTAATATCATGTGCAGTGGAGCTAGCGTAGGGATTTCCTGAGGGAAATCCGGTGAAATGTGTCGGACCCCTTGTCTGAGTCTCAAGTAAAGGAAGACATCTAGGGGGATGGCTGCGTACCTAGAAACATTTGTTCCTGCGTTTTAAACCCCCCATTATAGTAGAGGTCTCCCCAGGTTATAATGTTAAGTAGTGTAATTAAGTTACGGAAACCTTTCTCCTGTAATAGTGGTAGAAGTGGGTGATATACCAGGGGGAGGAGGGGTGAATAGAGCACCGTTTCCCCGAGCATCGCAAGAATACGTTGCCAGGCTGTCACTGTACCTGTGAGTGTTGTGGGTGTTCTGTCTCTGGGTTGTGGTGTAGAATATATCATTCCCTCGAGAGGAACAGGGTCAGCTAGCCAATGTTCTGCTGCAACTTGTGGCATGTACGCAGGGGGGTGGAACCAATAATAAGCATAGTGTGCTTGTGCGCAAGTGTGGTACAATTTGAAATCTGGGACGTCAAAGCCCCCCGCTGAGTAGGGCCTGATAAGTACATTCCATTGTAAGCATGGCTGATTACCCCCTCATATCAGCCTGATCATTTCCGAGCTTAGTGCTTTAAAAAAGTGTCTGCCTGGGTGATATAGAATATTGAGGAATAAATATAGTAGTTGTGGGAGCACCACCATCTTTATCAGGGAGGCACGTCCCGCCATAGAGAGGGACAGTGCGATCCATCTGGTCACCCTGTCAGTAATACGGTCAAGGGCAGTGCCATAATTGAGTCAGATAATTCATCGCGATCTCTGGAGATACGTATCCCTAAGTATCTCAGATCTGAGTCGCACCACTGCAAGGGGAAGTCCAGGGGGAATCGCTCGGCCGCGGGAGTGAGAGGGAATATTTCCGATTTACCCCAATTAATCTGTATCCCGGACAGCTTTCCAAATTTAATAAATTCTTGCAGAAGCGGATTTAGATTGGATTGGGGGTCTCGGACATACAGGGTGACATCATCAGCATAGAGGGATATCAGTATTTGGCGCAGGTTACATCGTAGCGCCTTGTCTTGATGTTGTTGACGGAGCTTTGCAGCTAGGGGCTCAATCGCAAGCGCAAAGGAGGGGAAGAGGGGCATCCCTGTCTGGTACCCCTTGTGAGAAAGAAAGCCGTTGATACGTGTGCCATTGATCATTACCCTAGCGGATGGGAAGTTGTATAGCAAGCTGATCCTACGATAGAAATGCGGGAGAGGAAACCCATACATTGTAGGACTCCTGTTAAATAATCCCATTCGAGCGAATTGAACGCCTTGGTGGCGTCTAAAAAGACCGCCGCCAGGGCCAAGTCAGGAGCCACAGTGTGTAGTATGGTAAAGAGTGTGCGCAAGTTGTGTGTGGTCGCGCGTCCCGGGATAAACCCCGACTGGTCAGGGAGGAGCAATTTTTCCATAAGCAAACTCAGGCGATTGGCAATGACTTTAGCGAGAATTTTGGCATCACAATTAATAAGGGACAAAGGTCTGTATAAGTCGCAAGAGGCCGGTGGTTTGCCAGGCTTAAGCAATGAAATGATGAGTGCTTCTCTCATGGAGGGGGGAGTTTAACCTGTTCTAGAGCATCCTCATATACCTCCTGGAGAATAGGAGTGAGTAGGTCAATGTATGCTTTGTAGAATTCAATGGGAAGCCCATCCAGCCCAGGTGACTTCCCGGATCGCATTTGCATAATAGCTTCCCTGATCTCGTCTAGTTCAAATGGTGCACTCAAAAATTCCCTCTGTGAGTCTCCCAGCCATCCCAATGCCACATCAGAAATGTAAGTGTCTAGGTCTAGTATGTCCTTTCTCCCTGAGGTGTACAAATCAGAGTAGTGGGCCCGAAATGTGGTAAGAATGTCGGCTGTGTCCCTGTAAACTACTTCCCCAGGCCCTTCAATCTCCAGTACATAATTTGAGAATCTAGGTTTGCGTATGGTCTCTGCCAAGGCCTTGCCTGGTCTCTCTCCCTCCCCGTAGCGTCTAGCCACCCAGTACTTTCCCCTAAATTTTGTCTCCCTATCCGCTGTGTCCGCATAGTCCGAGAGTTTATCCAGGATTTCACTCTGTGTTTTGCCATCAGTGCCCCTTGAAAGTTTAGTCTCTATGTCCTTAATCTCCCTCTCCATTGTCTGTAGGGTGCGTCGGATGTCCCGCAGGATGCCACCACTCTTCGAGATGCAGACCGCCCCCATTGTAACCTTGAACGCCTCCCAGACAGACTCAACACTATCCACTAATCCCTTATTTCTCTGCAGGAAATCCTCGATTTCCTGGCCTAACTCGTTCCGAAACACCTCATCTAGCAGCGTAAGGGGCGACAATCTCCAATTCGGGCATGGGATGGCCCCGCCCAGGGGGGAGATCGCCATCTTTACAGGAGAGTGATCAGAGAAGGTGCGGGCCAGTTGCGCGACGGAGATTAGTCCCAGTACCAGGCCCCTGGAAATGAGACAATAGTCTAGTTGTGCCCAAGAAGCAGACTGTGCCGTGAAATGCGTGCCCTCAGCAGCTTGAGGATGTAAGTGATGCCATGTATCCAGCAGCTCACCATCCTCCATTATGTCTTGCAGTGTTTTTTGTGCTTTAGTATAGTGATGTGGTGCGGGATTAGACCTGTCCCTACCAGGATTAAGCGCTACATTGAAATCTCCACCTCATATTATGTGAGTGGATCCAAGTTTGAGTATCTGCCCCCACAGCTCAGTAAAAAACTCCGGGGCATCAGTGTTGGGGCCGTAACAGCATGCCAAAGTGACAGATTCGGGACCCATCCTACCCCACACCATGTAATAGCGTCCCTGCCTGTCACTGGCCATGCCGGCGACTACAAAAGGGGTGTTCTTTTTAATGAGTATGGCCGTCCCCCTGGAGTATGAGGAGTAGGATGAAAAAGTTCGATCCCCCATCTTCCATAAGAGGACACCCTACATCGAGGCCACAGCTGAGCGAGGCCTGCATAGGGACAGACCTACTGATCACCTACCTCGCCACACCCAGGTGGGAGCCTACCACGCTGCTACAGGCCCAGGAAACTGTTTGCTGTGGCTGAGTGTGAGACAGGGGGCGCACTCTGCGGAGGGGGTTTCTCCGTCCCACCGGCCCTCCAGCAGCGCACGGACAGCGTGGGCGACCCACAAGTAACGGATGCTGCAGCTTGTTAGTGGGGCATGGTCAGACTGCCTACTCAAGTAACTGCCCAGCTACCAACTGCACCTCCCAGATCTGCATCTGTACCCTGCTCAACGCCCCTAATTGCAGAGGGACTATCCCTAACCCGCAGTGCGCAGAGTGGGAAACCTACATGGATTGAGGTTCCCATCCTATAAGGTGAGGCAGCTGACCAGAGCTTCATGGTGCCGTTGCGGACTGCCCTGCCACAAGCCACCTTTAACTATCAGCGGTCTGCCTGTCACACCCATGGGTGGCCTGAAGGAACCTTGCTGCGGCCCGGGGAGCCTTCACATTGAGACCATCCCACTCTTCGTGGCCGCCCCGCAGCCTTCGCTACCACTGACTCCGCCTTTGCTAATTCATCATGGAGAACCCGCTGGCTGTGGAGCAGGGTCAGGGGATGTCACCTGGCAAGTCCACAGGTAAGCCCGCCCGTCAGCTGCTTTTTACGGAGGCCGTAAACCTGTCTCGTTCTCAATCCCCCTGGCATGGCCCCCCCCGGCTCCAGACCCACCGCAACCTACAGCCACTGGAGCCCCTGACCCCACAATGGAGCGTATTTTGCAGAAAATCACAGCTGTGGGCCGACGACTGGAGGGCATGGATGCAAACATCTCAAATTGACGTTAGAATCCAAGTCCATTAGTTCGGACATCGCTGGCTTTCAGACCAAGGTGGATGGCCTGATGCAACGAGCTTCAGTGTTGGAGGACTGAGTCTTAGCATTGCCATAACGAGACCAAGAATTCCTAATACTCTGTAGCAAAGAGATCGACTTGGAAGATCGGAGCCAGTGAGACAATGTGCGCTTTTTTGGATTTTCAGAAACGGCAGAGGGGGCCGACGGAAAACTTTGCTCAGAGATACGCTGCTGGCACTTACCAACCTTACCTTTGACCCTCCCTTGGAAATACAGCGTGCCCATTGCATAGGTCCGCCAAAGAGGGGTGCGACCTCACGCCCACGGTCCCTGATCGCTTGCTTTCTGCGCCATGAACAGGCAAGACAGCTAATCTCAGCGTCCTGAAAACATGGTCCATACTTCTACAAGGGGAAGGAAGTTCAATTGGAGGCAGACTTTTCTAGGCAAACAAATGACCAACGTAAAGCATTCCTATACCTCCGCCCCAGGTTCCGACAGCTGGACATAAAGTATGGTCTCTTTGAACCAGCTCTATTTCGAATCCAGAGACTTATTCGACCCGGAGGATCTACGCCGCTTCCTAGCAAACTTCCTCAACCAGGACATGGACATTACCTCCCCAGCTCCCTCACAGATGAGGGCCCCATTGCAACCCCTGCACACCACCAACGGCAGTATACTACAGTGACCAACGGCAGGATATTGGGTGTTCTCACTACGGGGGTAGAGATCAAGACAGAGTGGCCTGCTCTCAAGGGAATAGGAACCATGCTCATCAGGCGGTGGCAGCACTTAAGAAAGATCAGCACAGAGACAAGTCCCGCTCACCCTTGAAGTCCGTTTTCACCCCGGAGGTCGGAACCTGAGGCCCCTTCCCGTGGCCGAGATGACTCCGGAGCTGCAGGCAGACATCACCTGGAGATCTGACGGTGGGAGACTGCGGATGGCTGAGTACCAACGTATCATTCTGCACTCTCTCTCTCTCTCTCTCTCTCTCTCTCTCTCTCTCTCTCAGTTTTCTAAGCTTTTGATGGCTATATGCTTTTCTTGTTGTCCCACTCCTGCTTCCTTCATGCTACTGTTGGTTTGAAGTTTGAAATATGATTGTCTGTATTGTATTCTTGTGACATATGCACCCCACTGCTCCCCACCACATTACTCCACCCCCCTCCTGCCCTGAGGGGATACCACTCACACGCGATGCGTTCAGCTCTTAAGGACATGGCATGCACAAGCATCCCTCTTGCGGTCACCCTCCTCTCCCCCTCCCATTTTATTATCTCCCTATGCAATATTCTCACCCCAGCATGACCCTCTCTACCAGGAGAGCTACCCCCTGTCCGGGAGTGTACCCTGGGACCCCAACACCATGAACCCCCGCTGCTGCCCCGCACGACCAATACTAAATGAACACACATCAGTGTGCATACCCCTCAGCCTGCCCTGGCCCCAAATGGGGCACCCATCACCCTGCACGCTGCTCCTGCGAGATTAGACCCACAGCACAAAGTCAAGAGCCCCGAGCGCCGCGCTCCTCGCTGTGCTATCCCCCTCTGCCCCCTCTGCCGTTGCTTATCCATTTACCTTCTCTCAGCCCTTCCCCCTCCATATCCCCCTGCATCCTCCCTCCCTTCTTTAATACACCCCAGAAGTGCAAGACTCCTCTCTCGCACCAGATCGACCTCCATCTAGTAGCGTGCCCAGCGCCCCCTACCTGCTCACCCCACCCTCCTCCCTATCTTTGAACCTACCTACCCCTCCCCTCTTCTTTCCACCTATCACCCTCCCTCTTTCCACCCTTGTTCCCAGCCTTCTCCCTCCCTCCCTCTCTCTTCCCTAGGTCACCCTCCCCGGCCTGTTGCTCGCTCCTCCCCTCCTACATCACTGCTCTCACCCCCCAGAGACTTCACACCCCACATGCCTCCTTCCGTGCGACGTGCTCCTCAACCCCTTCGCGTTCTCTCCTGGAACGTTCGTGGCCTCACCACTACATTAAGAGGAAACTGGTGCAGGCATATCTGCAAGCAAGCGAACGGACATAGCCCTACTGCAGGAGATGCACCTTGATGGCCCGGAAGCTGACAGGTTACGCCGAGACTGGGTGGGCAGGGTCATTCACAGCAGCGCTCCGGCAACTTCTATCGGTGCCACCTGCCCTCAGCTCAATTCTAATCCGCAAATCGCTACCTGCAACGCTGGTGAAGGAATGGCAGATACACATTTGCAAAGCTAAGGGTGGGAGACAGGTCCATATGTGTGGGCTCTGTTTAAGCCCCGACAGGTAATAAGTGTGCCTTCTTCCTACAGCTCAACCGCCTACTAGTAGAGATTGATGTATCTAAGTGCATCATCGGGGGAGATTGGAACCTTGCCTGGGAAGCAATTCTTGACAAGACGGGCCCCCTGGATAAGAGTAATGATTCAGACAGAGCCCTCATAGGAGACATTGCATCGGACCATGGCCTTGTAGACCACTGGCGTCTCTGCCACCCGGCGGACAAAGAATATACCTTCCTATCACTGGTCCATGGTACACAGTCCAGATTGACTATTTCCTTGTCTCGCACCAGGTTGTGGCACTTATCAGGGAATCCCGAATCCTGGAGGTGGCGCTATCCGACCACGCACCGATCTTGCTGCCTCTGGAGGTGGGCTTGCCCTCCCTGGGTTGCAAACCCTGTCATTTGAATGTACAAAGATACCGTTCCCCTAAGGAAAGGCTCAGCTCTGTGCACATGTTTCCACATACATGGTAAATAACAAGCACTCCGTAGTCTCCCATAGGGTCCTTTGGGCGGCTGCAAAGGTAACCATCCATGGGCAGTTGATGAGGGACGCCGCTCTGGCCTCCCTCCATAGTGCTGAATTGGAAGCACAGATTGTCACCCTTAACCGCCTGTACTCCCCCACCCCACCATATCCAACAGGCGACGTCTAGAACAGGCCCGTATGGCCCTCAATAGTCTGTACACCTCAAAAGCCGAGTATGCCCTTCAACACATAAAAGGGAGGAATTACGAGGGGCAATTATGGTCATCCCGGCAAATATATTGACATCAGGGGAACTACTTACACAAACCCAAGCCATCGTTGACGAATTCACAAAGGTTTACGGCACATTATATATGCCAGAGACTTTGGCGAGCGAGGAACAGATCACCACGTTCCTCAAAACGGTAGCCCTTCCACGCTTGATGGACGAAGGCCGTAAGCTGCTAGAGGGAGACATAAGCAAGGAGGAGGTTGCATCAGCCATCTCTCAGTTAGCCTATCACAAGGCCCCAGGAGAGGACGGATTCCCGGTGGAATTCTATCACTGGGCAGGGAAAGAGGTGATCGATTCCCTCCACGTGGCCTTCCAGGAGGCAGAACAGATGGCCTCCCTAGGTTCTCTCTCCAATAGGGCGGTGATCGCAGTCCTGCCCAAGCCAGGAAGAGACCCGCTGCTGTGTGGCAACTACCACCCAATCTCCTTCTTGAACTGCAACATCAAGATCCTTGTGAGCATACTGGTGACGCGGCTTAAAGCGGTCCTCCCCTCCCTTATACACAACACGCAGGTTGGCTTCGTACCGGGCTGCTCTTCAAGGAACCATCTCCGTACCCTGACACACACCTTTTGGGCAGCCAGGCACCTGCCGGAGGAGGCAGTAGTCATCTGCATGAACACCGAAAAGGCGTTCAACCGTATTGAGTTGGGGGTCTATTTGCTACCATGAAAAGGTTTGGTCTGGGAGACCCGTTTATCTACAAAGTACAGCTTCTGTATGACTGTCCCACAGCCCAGGTCAACAGTGGTGGGTTCATCTCTGACCTCTTCCAGATATGATGAGGCACGCGTCAAGGCTGCCCACTTTCCCCACTTCTATTCTGTTGGCAATGGAGCCTTTGGCTTCTGCCATTTGCCACTCCCCACTTATCTCTGGCATCCCCATTGCATGTGGCCTCTCCAAGATCTACCTTTATGCCGGTGACATTCTCCTCACCCTACGAGACCTCAGTTGTTCTCTCCCAGCGTTGCTGGATATCATAGATGATTTTGCATCACTCTCCGGCTATAAGGTCAGCTGGGGCAAGAGTGAAGCCCTCCCACTGTAGCGGCGATTCACGGATTCCCATTCTGCTCAAAAGCTTCTCAACTCAAATACCTAGGCATATTGGTCAATAGGGGCCTATTCGAGATGGTCGCAGACAACTTAACCCCCCTTATCGCACAGATGAAACGGGACTTTGAAAAATGGTCCCTGCTGGGCTTCTCTATGTGGGGCAGGGCGCAGGCTGTGAGGATGGTCACACTGCCACGCTTCACCTATACGCAAGGCTTGCTCCCCATCACAGTACCACTGACCACGCTATGTCGTATTGATACCCCAATATAAGCCTTTGTGTGGGGTAACACCCGTCCTGACTCGCTGCCTTCAAACTACTGGTGCGTTGCGCCTGTGGAAGACTGGGGTTGCACTCAGTGGAACACTACTCACTGGCCTTGCACCTCTCTCAACTCTCTTAACTTTTGCTGGGCACTCCGGATCCCCCACAATGGGTGCACAATGAGCGCTCTCTTCTCGCTCGTGATGATGGTCTATGCCTTCTCTTCGGAACCCGTACACCCCCGAGGTCACATCCCCACTCAGTACTGTGAGCCGTGTCCAAAGTTTGGATATGAGCCCATTTCCTCTTCGGAGTGGACCATGGCCTTCACAAAGGATGGTCACTGTGGGGCAATCACAGCCTCCGGATAGGCGACAGACCCATTCACTGGCCGAATTGGAGTGAGGTGGGGATCCACACACTGGACCAGGTGCTATCGTATGGTGATTTGAAGTCCTTCAGCTGCATCAGGGAGGAATTTGGCCTACACCAGCAACACGCCTGGTAATACCTACAATTACAGCATTGCCTGAGGCGATGTCAGGGCCCTCGTCTGTGGACCATGCTGTCCTCGCCAGTGGCAGAATATCTTTACACATGGGTCATCTGCAGTGGCGGCCTCTACGGCACACTCGTGAATCCTCTTTTTTCACAACCACTCTCCCGTAGTCTCCGCAACAAATGGTAGGACCGTCTCCAGATAACCATTGAGGAGGAGGACTGGCCTGATATACTACAGGCCTTGGATAAGGGCGCTCGGGAAGCCAGACTGAAATTCTTTCTCTTTAAAACACTCCATGAGTGGTACTGGACCCTGAACAAACTGCAAAGGGCTGGCCACCTGCCCCACTCGAGCTGCTGGAGATGTGGGGCCACCCAATGCGACCTCACCCACATTTTATGCGACTGCCCCTCAATCCAATCCTTCTGGACATATGTAGGGGATACCCTAGGACTGTCTATGTCCCTCCGCCTACCCCTCACAACCCCACCATCGTGCTACATGATCTTCGAGACGCAGCTGAGCTATCGCGCCCGCAGCGCTGCCTCCTGCACACTGCGCTGTCCTCGGCTAAGCTTTGTATCCTCCGCCAATGCGCCAATGGCGTTCGCCATTACCTCCCTCCCAAGAAGCCTGGATGGTAACGATGATACAAACGGCGTCTACGAGCGAGTCATATTAGGCATGCAAGACCAGACTGAGGTATTCACCCAGACATGAGAACCTTTCCTCCAGGATGCTCCGTGAAGCCAACCGTGACTGCTACAGACATTCCCTGAGACCCCTTCCCTCCCCCTTCTCCTCCCCCCACACCTTCCCTGCGTGCAACGGACAGCCTAATGTAAGGCACAGAGATTCAGGCTCTCCCCCTCCTCTCCCTATCCCCCTCCCTTCCCCGTGGGTTAAACCTCCGGTCTCACCACTGGCCTCAGGCCCCTTCTCCAGACCCCCCTCCCCTTAGCTTTCCCATTGCCCTCACTTCCCCCCCTCAGATCCCCTCCCCATCTCTACCTTTCCCCCTACCCCTCCCCCTTCCCTATATATTGCTCCTCTCTTCCTTCTCCACTTCTCTCCTTCTCCCTCTCGTCGGGCACGCAGACCACCAGATTACTAGACTACCAGAGCTACCCCCCACTGGTGAAGGCCCTCAGAGCCATGTACCCGCGCATGGAATATACCAGTACCCCAGGACTATAGGACGACCCCATCCCCCCTACCGTCCCTTCCCCCACAACCATCCCGCCTCTACTTCCCCACCCCCCAATAGCAGAAATCCTCCTCATGGACCAGGAACGATGGCCTACACCACATTACACCCTGGATTTCGGCTCCCCCATATCTCTTAGGCAATGCATGACCCTCATAGTGAATAATTACCGAATCGGTAATATTCGCAATCGCAATTAGCGAACATACAATAGCGAAGCGCAAATACCGATTAAGCCATTTTGTGATTTCGCAAATAGCAAAATCGCAATTAGCGAAATCGCAAATAGCGCGTCGCATAGGAAGCAGGATGATGACATCACAACCAGGAAATCACCCAGCCCATGCTTCATTCAGTACCCAGAGTCAGTGAGAGGAGGAAGCTGAGTGCAGGAGGAGAGCAGAACTTGCACCAACTTGTCTTGCAGACCTTCCCAGTGCACAATAATGGATACACTAGCATCAGGGGAGAGTGCAGTGAGCAGGAAAAGAAAATTAAAGTTCACTGAGAGGGAACTGGAAAACCTCATAGAGGAGGTGGCCAAGAGCCATGACAAGCTCTTTGGCAAACTGTCACTAAAAGTGCCTGAGGCGGTGAAAAGGAAAATATGGCTTTGGATCAAGAACAAAGTCAATGCAGTGGGGGTCACACACTGCACCATAGACGACCTGAAGAAGCGTTGGTACTACCTGCGCAGCCTTGCCAAGGAGAGGATTGCAGATAGGCTGAAGGAGGCCAAGAGGACAGGAGGGGGCCCATCAACAGAGCCTGACAATACACCCATGGAGGACCTGGTTGAGTCCACAATCCAGCCAGAAGCAGTGGTGGGAGTGACCCAGCTGGATACATCCGGAGCGGCCAGTACTTCACAAGGTAAGATGCATGCAACTGTACAATACAAAATACAAACCAAATGTGCACATCCCCTCAGTTCAACCCCAGTGTACAGATACAAACTCCAGTCCACCTTTTCCTTCCAAACCCAAATGCATTATGGGAGTTACAGGCAGGTCAGGCAAGTGGGTAGTCAAACACAACATTGGAAAGTAAAACACATAAACAATGCATGGTAGTCAGTGATTGAAGTCAGTGATTTAATGAGACCCAAGTATGCTTAATGTGACACAACATTGCCCTCACTACAAATTAACAGTGCACTATTTCACATCACAGTTGCAGCAGAAGGAGACACTGAGGACAGTGAATGTGGAGACATCCAGGACACTCCTGCAGAGGCTGACATGGAGACACCTGTGGCACCACCAATCATAGCCCCCACACCCACAAAACGCAGGGCCCCAGTTGCATCACTGCAGCCCATGGAGCCTGAGCTGGAGCCTGAACCAGCTCCTGAGACAAGCCAGCCTTGTGTTAACCCCACAACTACACCCCAGTCACAGGTCCGGCAAAGACAGAGGCGCAGGTCAAGGGCGGGCATTACATTACAGGATGACCAAACTCTAAATGTGTGGGGTGGCGTGGAGGCCCAGATGTTGAGGGTGCAGCGCCTGCAAGTGAGACATATGGGGTCAATACAGCTGCAAATGAGAAAATTGGCAAGGAACATCACAGTCATGACTGATTGCGTGCGAGAACTCACTACAGCTGTGTTGGAGGGCAACAGGCAGCCGGGTGATGCAGGAGGGCCAGGACACACAGAGACGAAGGCATCGGCAGTTGATGGTGTGCTTGGCTGGCTATACCAAGTCCAACAATCACCTAAGCAACACCACTGCACTGCTGTCACGTCGTTCCGTGGCCATGCAGATTGACATGGGACATTGTTGTGGGGCTGTGGCCAGGGCACTGGCCCGGGTAACCACTGCCTTGGAACAGATCCAGGCTGCTACAGCAATCTTACGGGGAAGAGGGGAGTGAGGAGGCATCCAGCCTAAGCAGCCTGTCAGTGCCAGTTCCCACTCGCAGTAGGCGCAGTACCTGGAGCACAACACCTTCCGGAGCACCCATGAGGGATGGAGCTGATGCAGCCGAAAGGCGTTTGGGGGTGCGTGGCAAGAAGCGATAGACTGACTTGCCCATCTTGATCAGCCCATGGTGACGTAACCATGGACAAAACCCAAAAAGTGACTGAGATCCAAGTCCTGACAATAGTTATTTTGCTCTTTTGTGCATGATATCACTGCGCTACTTTGCACCTTCTATGTGTGCCTAAACACTACTACATGAGTTCATGGCAGTAAATACAGTTCTGTTCAAACATGATGTGTCGTGTCTCATCATTACATACCTCAGAAATAATGTTGTGTGATGTCTGCATGTCTCCTTTGCCCTTCTGCTGTGCTTGCCCTATGCGCTTGTCGTAGTTGTGCTGGTAGCTGGTTGTCCCCCTCAGACTCACAGTCAGACAGTTCAATGGGTATGCCTCTCCTGGTTGCAATATTGTGCAACATGGCACATGCAGCCACAATCCTGCAGCAGGTCTCCGGCCGGTACTGCAATGGTCTGCCAGTTTTATGTAGGACGCAAAAGCGACTTTTCATCAGTCCAAATGTGCGTTCAATGAGATTCCGTGTGCTGATGTGTGCTGCATTGTACCTCTGCTCATGTGGGGTGGCTAGGTTGAAGTATGGTGTCAATATGTAGTTCCGCACGGCGTATGCGCTGTCACCTACAGGGTAGTAAGCAAAGGGTTAGCAACAGTTATGCATTGCCATTTGGCCATTAGGTGTGGGAAATAAGTATATGTGTTTACCAAGCAGATGTCCTTCGCCAAAATCACCCCTGAGCAGACGGGTGTGTATGCCACTGTGTCGAAATATATAGGAGTCATGTGTGCTTCCAGGGAATTGCGCCACTATGTCTGTTATGATATACTTAGCATTGCACACTACTTGTACATTGATTGAATGATAGGATTTCCGGTTCCTGTAAATATATTCATTATCTGCTGGGGGACAAATGGCAACATGCGTACAATCGATGCAACCTATCACATGAGGGAACTGTGCTACCTGGTAGAAGTCCAGTTTGGTCTTGTTCAATTCCTGTGGGGTTGTGGGGAAGGTGATGTGGGTGTGGATCCTTGTCATCATGGCGTTCAGGAAGGACCTGAAGAAACGTGAAAGGGAGCTTTGTGACACCCCTCCAGCTGCAGCTACTACCCCTGGAAACTGCCTGACGCGAAGTAGGTGCAGGCAACGTAGGACCTGGAACATGAGTGGGGATGGCATGGGTCCTACTGGTCTGGCGCCCGCATTAGGGGTTCCAATCCTGCAATTAGGTCAAGGATCATTGCACCGTTCAGCCTGTACTTGTCATAGATTTCATCAGGTGTTTGTCCCAACAATGTGATGCGCACTCTGAAAATCCGCTCCTGAATTCTCCTCCTACGCTTGGCTGCTGCATGGATCCTCATCCTCCTCGCCATCACGTAGAGCGCTGCCATTGTGGAAAGGTTCAGAGGCCTCCTGGGTCAGTTTAAATAGGTTTCTGTTGGATTGCACCTGTGTGATTTTTTGAACTCCTGTTTACCACCTGATTGTGATTCTCCTTAATTTGCACTTGCTAAATTGCGATTTTCTTGAGATTTGCTATTTGCAATTTTACATGCATTGCTTTGCGAATCTTTGTTAGCGATTCGCTATTTGGTAACGCTATTTAGGGACTCGCTAATATGGAATCGCTAAATTGGCCTTTGCAATTTTAGCGATTCCTTATATTAGCGATTTCCTCTTTTTTTCGCTTTTTGGGTTCCTGCATTGGAAATGGCTAAATTGCGCTCGCAAACAGGCATTTTTAGTGAATCGCTATTTTTGCAAGCGCAATTTAGCTTGATGCATGTGCCTGAGAGTTTTTATCTTTATATACAGACCTCAAAGGCAGATCCTTGATTGTTGGCAGTGTAACTATGCTGGTGGCAATGGTGCTAGCTGGTAACTCTGGGCGACATCTTCCCAAGATTTAAAAGCCCACTGACACATTGAACTCACACTTAGAGTATCGAACTGTGCAAGGCCTTAGCCCTGAAGGGAACTAGCAAGATCACTCACAGCAATTTGATGACCTACATGTTATTTGTATGATTTACAATCTACTATTCAGATAAGGGATGGGTGGTGTGTAGGAAGGCTGGACCATTGTCCCCGGAGTTCATGTTGGGTTGGAACAACAGGCGCTCTGCAGAGTTCGGGAGGTGGGTAGTTCTAAGTCTGCCTTGCAGGGAGGAAGGGAGGGGGGTCGGGTTTTTTCCCAGGTAGAGGGGACAGTTTTTAATTTCTAACAGTGGGAAATGAGAGCGATGGGAGGGGACAGCCCCCATACTCACTCTCCGGCTCGCCCTACGAGGAAGGGCAACAACCAATGTCATACACCATCCGGAGCAACACCACTAAGCAAAAGCTAGATGTGGACTCCTAGGTTCCCCCTACGGGTGCACTCTTTATGGGGAGGGGGAGAGAGCAGCACATTCCATTGCTAAGACATGACTGACACCATGAACATCCCCACACTGCAAAATCTTTCTTGGAACGTTAATGGCCTGGGAGATAAATTGAAACAGGGGATGATATTCCAATACATCAAACAGCACTCACCGTATGTGGGCCTCCTGCAGGAGAAACACCTAGTGGGAAACTCCTGCACAGCACTGGATAGATGGGGCTATAAGTCGGCGGCACACTCAGGCTTCACCACCAAGTCAAGGGGTGTGAAAATAATTTTACGGAAACAGTTCCTCTTTACTGTTGAATGGTCTTGGATGGATGATCAGGGCAGACAAGCGGCAATTACCGATATGTGGGAGGGGAAGTCTGTAAATATTGTGTCTGTTTATATGCCACTGGCATTACATAGCATTGCCATACTGGACCTGAGTAAGTTCCCACTAGATTTACCAGACGGAAAGCTCCTGATAGGAGGAGATCTAAACATGACCTTATGTGATCTAGAGGATCGCTGCCCCCCTGAGGTACCTTCCGCACAGTCACTCTCATTTAGTGGATTTCCTGATTTCCCTGGGGCTCACTGACGTTTGGCTTCTTCGAAACCCATAGGCGCAAAAGTACACATTTTATTCAGGAGCACATAATAGTCACTCACAAGAAGATTTTGTCCTCACCCTGGCACAATGAATCTCGGATCACTCCCTCCTATAGGCCTGCTATGCTATGGGGGCACCATGCGCCGGAAGGGCTATATCCCTGCATGCCTGGTACTTAAAAATCCCACAGATACAGGCTGGGCTGTCACGAACCACTAAATTTTACTTCAAGGAGAACAAGACGTTAGTTGGGTCCTCACGGGTTCTGTGGGAGGCCTTTAAAACAGTGATCAGGGGACTGGGGCTTTCCCTCATGGTGGGGCACAAAAAGGATAAGAGAGGGGCGAAAGAGGCACTGAACGACGACATATTAGACTTGGAAACTAAGTTGACGGTTGATAACACTGCAGCCTCTAGGCATGCCCTAGTCCTTAAAAAAACAAGAATATAAAGGCTTTTGCTGTAGAGGCAGTAAGGACCAAACAGTCAGCAACACGATATAAAATTTATAAAATTGGAGATAAAGCCGGGAAATTGTTGGCCTGGCTTGAGAGCCGCGAACGTGCGAGTCTGTAGGTTCTCATTGTCTCTGCAGAGACGGGTAAGACTTTGAGAGAGCCACAGGACTTTCCTGAGGTCTTTGTTGCTCACTATGCACTCCTGTATTCCCCACCTCCACAGCCACAGCTGATGGATGACTCTAAGGAACTCCTGCCAGATCTCCCCCTCCTCACACTCTCCCCTGAGGACTGGCATTCCTGAAGAGCGACCCCACAGCTGAAGAAATAGTCACTGCTATTTGTAGTATCCAGTCAGGAAAGGCAATGAGGCCAAATGGCCTCCCGATAGAGCTCTATCAGTTGACTGCTTTCCAAGTGGCACCCCACCTACTCAAAATGTACTTAGAGAGTAGATAGCTGGGTAGCCTACCTGAGGACCAGCGGCTAGCCTCAATCATAGTGTTTTACAAACTGGGTAAACCAGTAGAGAATTGAGCCTTGTACCAGCCCATCTCGTTACTCAGTGCTAAGACCAAGATACTGGCCAAGCTACGGGCATCCAGACTGATTCAACACATCTCTAAATTGGTACATACGGATCAGTCCAGCTTTATGCCGGGAAGAAACACGGCACTCAACCTACACCAACTCCATGGTGTGCTGGGCAGGGTGGATATGATACGAGAGGACGCAGTGGTGCTCTCCATGGACGCACATATGGCCTTTGACACCGTCTAATGGCTATACTTATTTGCAGTCTTGGAGTGAATGGGGTTCGATCCAAACATTTTTGGTGTGGATTCTTCTCCTGTACATGGAAACTTTGGCGCAGGTGGTGATGAATGGGCTAGCCTTGAGACCATTCCCTCTCAGGCGTGGATGCAGCAGGGTTGCCCCCTGTCGCCGCTGCTCTTTGCTTTACTTCTGGAGCCTCTGGACACATGGATCAGAGGCGACCCACTGATTCGGGGGCTCCGCTGGGTGGAGGGATAGGAAGATAGGATATCCCTATATGCAGAAGATATATTATTATATGTCATTGCACCACGTTGCTCCATGGCGAGAATACTAAATATTTTTACTAACTTTGACAAGTACTCTGGTTACACTATAAACTGGTCAAAGACCACAGTATACATATTACATGATCCATCCCCAATTTTGCAAGCGGAGTGCGAGGCAGCAGTGGTGACGGAGGGTTTCTGCTACCTCAGGGTATTTGTAACGACTAACCCAGATTTGTTCTATACCCATAATCTTCAGGCCCCCTTGACGTGACTCCAAGGTGATGTCTGGCACTGGAGATCATTGCTGCTCTCCTTACTGAGACGAGCAGCCTTATTTCACAATGATGGTGCTCTTGCAATTTCAATACACCGTACAAAATACACCACACTCTGTCCAGAAGTCCTATTTCTGGGCAATAGACAGCGAGGTAAGAACCCTGCTTTGGAATGGAAAACCACCACGAACCGCTATACTGAAGCTGGTAAGAGGGTGGTAGGATGGCAGAATCACATTGCCAGATATCCAGACATATTACTGGGCAACCCAGCTAGTGGTCATCAACAATGGGTACACCGTGCACACAATGAACCGGCCTGCTAAATGGATAGACTCCTCCTAGGTTTTGGGGGATACAGGTGGGCACAATATACTAATCCCAGGCACCGCCATCTCATGAGTCCGAAAGAACACACCGTCAAGCTCTGGCACATAGTACACAAGAAGTTGGGGTGGCATAATAGAATGACCCAAGCTACACCCCTCTGTAATGCAGAATGGCTGGGTCAGTTACGTAGGTGCCCAGGCTTTGAGAAATGGGACCTCATAGGAATTTCAAAAGTGGGGGATCTCTGGTCTAGGGGAGGGGTTGTCTCATTCGTGGACTTACAACAGGAATATGACATGGCCGCCAATAAAACATTCAGGTATCTAAAAATAAGACTTGCATTATTGGCAGCTATTCCAAAGAGGAGCACCCTCTCAGAAGCATCCCGACTAGAAGACTACTAACCGACCTTATGGACCGCCGAGTGATCTCCCTGACCTATCAAAAACTAATCAACAACTCCCCTGACCCCCTCCTGTGGCTCCGGGAGCATTGACAAGTAGACCTATGGGAACTGGGGGACGAAGAATGGGGGGAGGCCCTCGCTTCCCCTAAAGAAGTGGTTATATCATCAAAATTTTGGTCAATCTAGCTCCGAGTACTCCATAGATCCTACCTCTCCAGGAGTACGTTAGTCAAAATGGGTAGGGGATTGGAATCTAAGTATAGTAGATTATGTGGGTGAGAGGGTAACTTTTACCACATACTATGGGAATGTCCGGGGGTGAAGCTTTATTGGGAGGCTGTCATGCGCACTATGCAGGAGGTGTGTGGGGTGGACCTACTGCCCACACTAAAATGGTGTCTCCTTAATATATGGGAGGCAACAGACCTGAGCCGAAAAGACGAAATCTGGGTGACTATGGGGTTGAAAATTGCGAAACGGAATGTTGCTCAACATTGGGTGGCACAAATAGCACCAACCCTTGAGGATTGGAAGAAAGATATGGACTGGTGCATGGTTGCTGAGAAAGCTGTATACGAGGGCAGGGGCTGCCCCAGGAAATGGGAACAGATCTGGGGTAAATAGAACACTTACAGGGGTGGACTGTGCATTGCCACCGTGGGAGTGGATACTATCTATGATCACAAGAATGAGACTGAGGGGACGACTTGGGGTGAATACTGGACAATGTAAACTGCACTGTTGCTTGGATTGTATGGATGTGTGGCTGATCTGGTGTAAAAACTTCTTTACAATTAGTTGTATACTTAATAAAAAGAGGATTTAAAAAAATACTATGGGCCTGATTATGAGTTTGGCAGTCCATCGGACCGCCGAACCCGTGGTGGAGATGCGTTGGTGGTCGGGGACCACCACACCAGTGGTCCAACTGACGTATTACAAGTATGGCAGTTGGACCATTTTGGGACCACCGTTACTGCCAGGGATCCACTATCCCTGGTGGTGGTGGGGCAGTGTGAGGCCAAAACATGCTTGGCGGGGCTGCAGTGGCCCCGCCAGGCATATTACAAATTTCCTCACTGCCAGCGGTTTTCACGCAATGAAACAACTGGCAGTGAGGAAACTAAGTGGGCCCTACAGGGTCCCCTTTTGCCTCTGGCTATGAGGATGCATGCAGGGGGACACATTGTGTACCCCCCTGTCTAGGAGCCTGTCGGGGTGGCAGTCGGACAGTAATCCCTATAATGAAGGGATTACAATGTCCATTTCCCAGAGCCTTTTCATGGCAGTCCCACCACCATGGAAAGGCCCATCCCCCGTGGACCTCCGCTACATGTGCCCCCCCAAACTTCCATGCACCATGTGGTGCCTGGCACACGGTGGATGTTTCCGGGCTGCAGCACAAACCGCAATTGTAACAAGCATGTTTTCGACCACCCTCATAGTGAGGTCCCTAGTGTTTTGATATTGTTAAATATAGGATAGGAATATTTTTGCAATTAGTATTATTTTGGCAATACTTTGGTGAGTCGATATTGTTTTCCACATTATTCTGTAATGCAACCAACGAAAGCAGAAGAAGGCCAATCTTGATAAATATGGCTCTGTGCTGTGTTTCCCCTTTGCGCAATGAAGCACAGAAAATTATTATGTTGCTGGCTGCGTTGTGTCAAATATAATTACATCTGGTCCCTCAATTCACAACAGTATCATTATTGATAATAAAGATAATTATCATTTGTAGCTTTAAAATTGTACTTTGAAACAGCTTTTAAAGTTGCATTTCTATTTATTGATTTCCATTTTTCATTTAAACCCCACACTTCTTTTCATCAGAAATAAATGTAAATAGAACTATTTGCAGCACTACTTTAGGTTCTGATTTTCCCTCATTGAGTCTCCAGGCTTAATGGGAGACCCTCTGGCTGTCAGGTAGCCTTTGTCTTAGCCTCTAGAGTCACAATTGTCAATGAGACTTTTATCGGGCTATGATTATACTATCAGGTTGTCAATAAGGTTGTAAGTCAGGCTCCTGTCTCATTTGGCTATTACAGAGGGTTTTTTTTAGTCTCTGAAGGCACTGACTAACACCAAGACTCTGTTTATGGTTCTGGCTATCAGAAGAGCCCTCTGTCAAGGGCTGAGTCTATTGTGGGTGTTTTAATGTGGCTTTGTGAGCAGTGAATTCTAAACTGTTCTGAGGCTCTGAAGCAATTAAAGTCAGTGGGCCCGATTCACAGAACTAACTTAAGACAAAATCCTAAACTTACTACCATTTTGGTATTCACAGAAAACACTTACTCATTTTGGTATTCACAGAAGGCACTTACTCATTTCGGTATTCACAGAAGTTAGGAGTCCTAACTTTAGGACTCCTAAATGCCTTCTGTGAATACCGAAAGTCTTAAAGTTAGGATTTTTCTCAGTTTAGGAGTAGTAAAGTTAGGACTCTAACTTTAGGACTCCTAAATGCCTTCTGTGAATACCGAAAGTCTTAAAGTTAGGATTTTTCTCAGTTTAGGAGTAGTAAAGTTAGGACTCCTAACTTTAGGACTCCTAAATGCCTTCACGTGAATACCGAAAGTCTTAAAGTTAGGATTTTCTTAGTTTAGAGTAGCAAAGTTAGGACTCCTAACTTTACTACTCCTAAACTGAGAAAAATCCTAACTTTAAGACTTTCGGTATTCACAGAAGGCATTTAGGAGTCCCAAAGTTAGGAGTCCTAACATTACTATTCCTAAACTGAGAAAATCCTAACTTTAAGACTTTCGGTATTCACAGAAGGCATTTAGAGTCCTAAAGTTAGGACTCCTAACTTCTGTGAATACCGAAATGAGTAAGTGCCTTCTGTGAATACCAAAATGAGTAAGTGCCTTCTGTGAATACCAAAATGGTAGTAAGTTTAGGATTTTGTCTTAAGTTAGTTCTGTGAATCGGGCCCAGAGTGTATCTGAATTTCTGAATGACACTGAGGTCCTTTTAGGCTTTAATGCCTTGACATCCATTGAGATGTTAAGAACAAGTCTAAATTGTCACACAGATCAGATGACTCTGGGGCTCTCGTCTACCAAAACGTTTCTGATATGCTTATTGGGCAACTGGATTAGACAACTTTCTCCAAAGCTCTGTGTCAGTCTACAAGGCACTCAATTTGTTTGACCCGGTTAGCACTGAATCTTTGTGCCATGCTGTGGGGCCCTGGCTATCATTGCCCCTAGCATAATTATGAAATGTCTCTCATGCTCTATGTCACACTCTAAAGTCCTGGACTGTTGCTGAGTTCCAGTATCTGCCTCTGTCTATTTTTAAGACCCAATATAAGACTCTAGTGAAATAAGTATGTGAACACTTTGGAGCAACCTAGCATGAGATTGAGTGGTTGAAAGAGTAAGATTTATAGATAAACTTTAGCTTTCATTTAAGCTTAGGGGAAATAAAAACAGATGGCAAAGTACCGCAGCTTTCATCACCATTCAGGGTTTAGTCCTTTCCCATCTTGATAGAGAAAAGCTCCGCAGGCTTAGATGCATAAGGATCAGCTGAGTACATTGAAGAATGCCCACCATGCAGCAGTACCCTCATCAAGTGTCTCAACAGAATCACACTAATACAGAGAACTCCCTTTGGCTTTCACTGCCTACCCTCATCACATTCCAGATGTGTTCCAGCATCTACAAGGTAGTCAAATCTTTCAACTCATTAGGCTGAATATTAAGACATTTTAGATGTAAAAGTTAAAGTACCAGGTGTTCACCTGCTATTTTCCTAGGATTTCGAATACAATCCCTGTTAAAGAAAATGGCTTTTTAATATAGAGGAAGGTCATATACCTTTCAAGAAGCTGCATTGTCATTGGTCCTTGGTCTCTCAATGGCCTGATCTGTTCAAAGCAAGCATAATGCTACAATAGTCACTGGCAGCTCTGGAGCCCTGGAAGATGTAGAGGACCTGCCTGTGACCTGAGTGGCGCTAGAAGTAATCCCTACTGTGTTTTAGCATTCGTTAAAGAAAATTACACAAGATAAAAAGAAGGTGGCCACTCACAGCACTACCAGTCATTTCCAGGCATCAGTGTGCCCATAGTCTTGGGAATGTAGGAACAGAAAGGGTATGGTCCAGCTAGTGGCCATAGAGGTCAGTTTGAGCCTGAGCACAAGGAGCAATAGAGGCACAGCACAGGGTGGAAGTCACAACCTGGCCATGCAGAGTCAGTACTTGAGAATAGCAGTAGAGGAAAAAGGACACATCTTATTTATGAGGTAATCAAAATGATGTATCACAGCCTGATGATCCCAAGAAGATGGATTAACATTTTGGTGAATTTTAAAAAATAAGGAAAATCTTTCATCACAATCCAACAATATACAAATAATGTAATCGACCTGCGATCAAATACTTGGTGGAATGTAAAAAACACCTTAAAAACGGTGTGCAATTCCTATATCATTAGAATTGCACAAAAATAATATTAATAAAAATAACAGCAAAATGAGGTCTTGGGAATGTGGAAGTAAAACCATGGCTTATTTTCAGCGTCTAATATTCAGGGCATAAAGGGGTACCAAATTAGCGGACAGGGATAAGAAAAGAAAAAGACCCTGCTAGGATGAAATGGAACAGGAGAGCAGGGAAAAAGAAGATATTTAGAGGAAGGGGGAAAACAGAGACAGGTTTAGAGGAAGAAAGTAAGAGGTGTAAAGAAAAGAGGGAGGCAGGACAAGAGGAGGAAAAAAGAAGGCACTTGGAGGAGGGATTCAGGAAGTTAGCAAAAGAGGAGCTTTTGGGAGATCAAGTGACTACTCAATGTTTGCTTGATTAAAAAGGGAAAGTTGAAAAAGAAGAGGCTGGGGCAATAGAAGGGACACAGTTGAGCAACCAAGCTCAAAGAGAGGAGGTGTGGTTACATGGTTGAGAGAACGGTTTCTCCAGGATAGATTTCTATAATGTAGCTTTTCTGTCAGAAGATAAAAAACAACAGACTTCAGTCACAGGTCACAGTTCAGGTGAATTTGTGCAGTGATTGCAGCACTGATGCTGATGTTGTCAAATATAATCTGACTTGGGAAGAAACTTTTCACTAGCACCAATTAGAGGGGGAGGAGAAGCATGGGGGTGAAGCTAAACTGCAGTGGATAGTGCCAAAATAAATACATCCTTCCAGATTGGCAGTGTATTCTTGCTTTAAGGTAAGGTGCTGACTATTTATCCAGCCATCAAGTAAATAATGAATGTCTCTGCTATTCCCCTGGCCATAGGCTAAATGGTTTAATTATTTACTAATTTGCCAATGCCTTGAGAATAACAGGGAAACTTCACTATTTACCCAGCAGCTAGGTAAAAGGTAGATATTCTTCACTGTTCAGCCAGCGGCCATCCAAAAAGCAGACAATCTCCCTATTTACCCAGTCACTGTCCTTTTTCTCTCAGTTCCACCCTCAGACTTCTGTTCCAGTATCAGACATTGCATTCTGTCATTCAGAGGTCAGCGTGTTACAGCCCCGGCTTTTTATTCACTTTTCATACACTGATTTTTCAGCAAATACTTAGTAGTTCTATATGTGGACTGAAGAGGTGGGGGTTTCTAGGGTTGGCAGCATAAGAAGCATTATTAACAATAATTTTCAAAAGGGATATCCTAATACATATACAGTGCCGGACTGGGAACTGAAACTGGCCCAGGCAGACTGCTCGTCCGGCCCCCCTGGGGGGGGAGGAGGGGCTGTGGTCGAGCTGTTTGCCAAGGCTGGTTTTGGACGCTTTTGTTACAGGGGGGCGATATTGCTGGCCCCCCGTAACAAAAACAACCCCCAGGGGCCAAAAACCGGCCCCACCCTGGCAGCCCACCGGGGAACGCCCGGTGCCCGCTACGGCCAGTCCTGCCCTGTACATATGGCCTTGACTCACACAGGTGTCCTCCTGCTCCTGGTCTTCTTCATTCTCTTATAGTTCCTTTCTATTTAGGTGTGGGTTCTCCTCCTAGTCCTGTTCCAATCCCCCTTTTCTGGGATGGTTTGTCCTCCTGATCCTCATCCTGGCTCTGGTCTAACTAGTTCTGTTCACCCTGGTACTGGTTTACTGAATCTGCTGCTCCTCGTTGTATTCCGTCCTGGCCATGGTCTTCTTGACCCTGCCCCTAGCTCATTCTCCTGAGTCCCTGTTCTGTTTCCCGTAGGATTCTGGACATACTAATCTTTGCCCTCCAGGTCATTTTTTTCGCAGTACTCTTCACTCTGATGCTGATCCACTTGGCCCTCGTCCTCCTGCTCCTTGTTCTCATGGCTCTGCAATAACTTGTCCTTCCACAGATCATCCTTAGCCTTTCCTAGTTCTGATGTTCCTTGACCTCAGGTTCATGCAAGCCTGGGAACCTCCTGGTCCTGTACTTCCTGGTCTTGTTCTGTCTGGTTGCCATTCTCATGCACTCCTGCACCAAGTCCTTTGGATCCTGGGTCTCCTATTTCACGGGGTCCCGGTCCTGGACCTTTTCATCCTCCTCAACCAAATTCTCGTCCATCAGTCCTCCTGGTCCTTCTCCCCTGATTTATCTAGTTCCCTGGTTTGCCTGTTCCTAATTCTTCTAATCCTGGCCCCCGTGGTCCATGCAGTACCAGTCTTAGGTCTGGTACTTCTTTGCCTGTTCCTCATGTATCGAGTCTTCTGGTGCTGGTCCCACTGTCTTTGGTGTCCCTAGCCCTCCTATTCCTCCAGTCCTCCTAACCCATCCTAGACCTACTGGTCCTTCTGGTCTCTTAGGTTGCCTGTTCATCCATGTTCTTGTCCATCTGACCAGGGTCCCCTCTAGCATGGTCCTCCTAGTAATGGTGCTCATGGGTCTGGCTGTCTCATCCCTGTTGTGTGTCACCCTGGTTCATGTATACATTGTCACTGTGGTTAAGGATCCCTCTGAGTCTAATCCTCATAGACTTTCTGATGCTAGTCCCACTGGACCTGGACATCCTAGTCATTTATATCCATCCTGATAAGTTTAGGGTATCCTGGTCCTGCTAACTCTAGTCCTTTCTGATTGTGGTCTCTTAATCCTGCTCCATTTGCTTCTGGCCTCTTGGTCATTTTTGATCTGACCTCTGTGGCTTTGGTCCTTCTGTCTCTAGTCCATCTTTCCACTGGTCTCCTGGCACTGTTCCTCTTTGGTCTGTCTACCTGAGTCTGCTACTCCTGGCCCTTGTTGTTCTCATCTCTCTGGCCCTAGTCAGTGCACTCAGGCCCTCCTGGATCTTCTTGTTGTTACTGTCCATTTCCCTTACCCTTGGTCCTTTGATTTCTTCAATCCCTTTTCCACTGGGTCCAGATTCCTTTGTTTTGCATCTTCTTGGCTCTCCTGATCTTTTTCACCCTGGTTCCTGTGACCCTTGTCCTGTTTTTCCTTGTCCTCTTCCTCCTCATCTATTTGTTTCTGGTGCCCTCTGGCATTGGTAACCCAGGTCCTTGTCGATTCGGTCTCCCTGGGCCTGCTTTTTTTTGCTCTGTCCATCCTAGCCCTCCTGGTGGTCCATCTTCTGGCACTTATTCTCCTACTGGTCACCATCCTCCTCGTACTGGCCCTACCTCTTCCTCACCCAGACCCCTCCGCAAAGCCTTTAGTCAGGTACAACTTTTGAGCTTGCCACCCAGATTTTGTTTGGGGCTTCTAGATGTCTTTGAAAGTTAAGAACTGCACAGGGGTCAGATTTGTAAGATGTATGTTGTAGTGTAAACATGTTACACATAGGTACATCAGGTGATATACTTATTGGAATCTGGGTTTACTTGGTGTTAGGATATGAGGCAAAGTCAGATCACACTACTTTAGAAGATCTGTTTTTCATGCAAAACCTATGGTTTGCACCACAACGGATTTGTCCTATTTGCATGCATTGAGAGGGGTTTGGTGCAAAGCAGTTTGCAACTGCACAAGGGTCAACTTTCTATGCAAAAGAGCTTTTGCAGGCCAAAGCTAATTGGGGCTGCTGCTTTTATTGTTTAGATTTGTGCCTCTTTGCGCTGTCTTGTGTGCGAGCACCAGCACAAATATTTTGTTAATCAAGGACTGCAGATTGCTCAGTTATGAGCTGGGCACAATAAAAGCATTGTTCCCGCTATAGAAGAACCTACTGACAAAAAACTTCTAAACATCGCTAATGCTAACATGCTACATGAGGCCACTGAAAATGCTTCTGATATCTTTAATGAACTGGACAACATTTTTGCCACTTTGTGTAATGTCCAGTTTTCCATTGAAGATAACTTCCATCCTATGCTTTCTAGAAATAAAGGAGTAGCTACAGATAATGGCACCCACTCTTGCTGTATAGGGAGAGAATCTCAGAAAACAGGTACCTTGGTTGAACTGCACTATAGATTCATTATTGTTACAATAATAACAAGATGTTAGTTCAAATAAACGTGTTCTGATAAAATCTGCTGATGAATCCAATACTGCTGTTTTTCCAAAGGATCACAGGGATACAACATTTGTATCTAAGTAGCTGCTGGGTGTATAACAAAATATCGACCACAAATGCAATGTAATACCAAAATATCATAGGAAAAACATTGACCATAAAACTAATTAACTTTACATTCTTATGATGAAATGTACAACAATGTTGTGGTCCAAAATGTTACTGTCAAATATAGCAACATTATAATGGTAACTGCATATATTTAATTGTATTTAACGACATTGTAACTGAAATAAAATCTAAATTATTTTAAAAAAATGAATGTAGCAAAAAATATATGCAACATAAAAATAACATAAGCATTAATTTATAAACATTTATTTTAAAAAACAAATGTATATATCTTCATAAAAACCTTTATAATTAAGTAAAAATAAATGTGCATGTTACATTATAAATTAATAAAAACATTATGCACATAAACATTATTCTTAAATAAAAATATATAATAATTTAAATTTGTATTAAAAATAAAGCATCATATAAACATAGAATTATTTATCACTTTTTAGGAAATATATACATATAAATGTTTTCGATCATTAATAATTTTAAAAGCACAACTGAATTCTTTTTAATGAAGTATTTAAAAATAAGTACAATTTTAAATTAAAAATGCTCAAGTATATTAAACATCTTCTAGTATAATGTACTATGTAGTAACCTAACTCAAATCCACAATTATTGAACAAAATAACCAGCAAAAACAATTTAAATAACTATTCTATCTAAAATCCTTAGAACATTAGGTAAAATGTATACTTTGGAGGGTTAGAATTTACTATTTCAACTTCAACAAACATTGAGTAAGTATACATTCAAGGAAGTACTTACATTTGGAGCAAGAGGGTCAGATTTACTTTTCTAAGTACACCATAACAATCATTTAGGAAATCGCATATATTGGTAGCAGAGGAGAAGAGTTACTATTTTAACTCCAGTCTAACAGGCATTGGGGGAACTGAATGTATTGTGCACCTGGGTCATTTTTAATATTCTAATTGCAGTCTGACAAACACTGGGCAAAGTGTATATATTGGGGGTATCATAAATTCATTTCACGTTTGAAGAACATTACCCGACAATTCCCCAGTAAATCCAATAACCAGAGGAAATCACCCCTTATGTTAATTAGAACTAATAAAAATGTAATTCACAATAACAATAACAATAAAAATGAAATGATAACATAATAGAATACAATAATAAAACATAATAAAACCTCAACAAACTAAAGTCCAGATTTACTAAGGGCTTGCATTGCCCTTGTGTCACACAAAGTGATGAAAGGGCAACGTAAGCCCATAAGTGAAATTTACTATGCCACACCGAGCCACCTTGCATGGCCCTTCCTATGCATCCACCCATGGATTATGGCCCAGTCCCATATTTACTAATATTAGTAAACCTGGGAATGCGTCAAAATACTACGCCTTCCCAGAGGAGGCGTAACAAGGAGAAACATCTTTATTTCTCATTGTTCTTTCCACTTTATGTGCTGCATTCTGCAGCACACATAGAAAGAGGGAAAAGTCTCAGACGATTGTTTTTGTGCAGGAAGCTATCCCTTTCTGCACAAAAACAATCTTGCCTGCAACGTTGGCACCCTTGCACCATGGGGCGTAAGGGTGCCTATGCTGGCGCTTGGTAGCCACTAGTGCCTCAGTGCAGAGAGAGAGCAGGAATGTGCTAAATCGTAGTAGATATTGCGCATTCCTATCCTCTCCATTTAATGCAGAGCAGCAAGTTGTCTACCTGCATTGCGCTGAGTCAAATGGTAGAAAATTAGTCTATAACTTTTTACACTTTCACTTTATTGTAAAAAAGTACACTTAACTTTGATATCTACTCAAGGCAAAAGGTGCCTCTTCGAAACTGTACTCCCTGGTATTCAAGAGTCTCTGTTGCTCCATCAGACGCTGGGGTTAGGTATACACATTACCCAGAAACATCAACAGATAATACAATAACACTACATAGAGCTGCTAAAACACACACCATGCACAAAATGCTGTTGCCACACATTTGGAAGAGGATTAAAAATCTTTCTAAACAAAATCCAACCCAACCTCCCCAGCCTTAAAATCTAAAACGCTTGTGAGTGGTGATCCACTTGATAAAAATACCATGAATTCTAAAAAGAAATTACCTGTCAAAAAGTAAAAGGAAAGAAATGTAATATATAAAAGGTTGAAAACAAAAAAATGCTCTGACGAGCTGTTTTAAGATATCAAAATAAGTCATCAGTTTGATTTAATCAACTAGGAAATGCTGTCTAAGCAGCAAAAGCAATTATTCTCTGATAATCAATAGTACAATACCAATATTGCCAGAATCAATTTTCGCTGGAAGAACTGGGTTTTAGTTTTTCAAGTAGCTTTCCCTGCCGTATTAGGGCACCTTTATTAATAGATCTGAAATCTTTGAAAGGTTACAGGGTGTTGCACAATTTAGGGCTGCATTATCAACTGATCTTTGATGTCTGCTGCAATTAAGATCATCTAGAGCACAACTCTCATTAACATCCATTTGTGAATTTATACGTTTATTTCATGAAAGGATAAGTACCATTGGTTATGACATCCTGATGCTCTACTGCCATTGCTGAAAACTATATGGACATCGACTGGCTTCACCAGGTGCAGACAAAACATAAAAGCTTCAGATGCAAAAGCAATATAGAATAGGAATAGAGGACTTAGATTCTGCATCCCGTTCTCCATATAATTGATAGTAGATAAGTGTGTACTTGAATATCCTGACTCTCAGACTGAATCATCTCTTTGTGAAGAGGAGTATTGGTGGGTTAAGTTAATAAAAGCGCCCACATCAATGGGTCTCTCCGGATCCATTTGCATTTGTCAACTGGTTGTTTCTCTCCTAGAACAGACATTTCAACGTTGTTGGTGTAATGTTGCAACAAACATGGATGACCAAATCTTCATATTCCCTATAGCTATACGTCCCTCGCTAGTAAGGGTAAGCATGAAAGACCAAGGTATAGTTGAAATTATTAGCTTTAACAAATAGCATTAATACTGAGGTCACCAGTCTGTTATCTATATATTTGAACCACAGTTATAAATGATGTATCTGTTTTCCAGTGTTTCTCGAATGCCTATTGCAATTTGATTAAATTCTATGATCCCCTGTGAAACAATGCTTATAACTTCAGGGCTAAATTACATACATATGAAGGTACTTGTGCTCTGTCATGGAGAACCATGTATATAGGGGCACATTACGATGGCGGGCGGACAAAGTCCGCCCGCCACCGCAACGGAATGCGGGACCGTCCGCAAGGGGTGCGGCGGTCCCGCCATGGATATTAGGATACCACCGCCATGGTGGCAGTGGCATCCCGTATTCTTCGCATTGCGGCGGGCGGTGCTGTCAGCAGCACCCGCCGCAATGCGAGAAACGCATGTTGTGCATTTGAATGCACAACGTGACAGGCACCGCGCAGTGTCTTTCCGTCCGCCGGGCTCCCACCCGCCATCGTAATATGGCGGGGTGGAAATGGCAAGCGGACGGTGGGAAATGGCGGGCGGATCGCCACCTCCATACGGGCGGTGGCGATCCGCCCGTCATTGTAATGACCCCCATAGTTCGGTGATTTCAATACCAAAACCTACACATAGAACCTCTTGACTCAGGTCATAATGAATCAAACATCTTTTATCTTTTTTGCTGACAACATGCAACTACATATAACTCTTGTCTCCAGGCAGTGAGGTCATGGTCCAGATCCTAGACCAGAGACAGGCTTAAATGACACACCAACATCTGAATCTGAATTACCTGCAACCACCCCAATAGCTCAATATAAGTTCTAAATTGGCTCAATGAGAGGATAGTGCTGAGCTCTAACCCTGACACTGCTTAACACGGGGCTTCACCCTGGACTGGCACCTGAATTTGTAGTCAAACATTTATTCATTGGCCAAAGGGTTATGCTTTCAGCTCCAAGGCATCAACAGGTTCAAGCTGAAGCTAAACAAATAGTTCAATCTCTTGTACTTTCGAGGCTGTATTATGGTAGCTCTCTACTTGTTCCCTATGTTCACCTTGGCCTCCTCTATGCAGCCGTACAGGTAGGAGTAGCCAGGCTGGTCTCTGCCCTGAGAAAATATGACCACATCTCATCCATTCTAAAATCTCTAGGCTTTCCATTGAGGCAAGGAGAATCTTCACACTCACATGGATCACACATGGGGCTCTAGAGGTGGGTACTCTCATCTGTCTCACCCGAAATTGTGAATCTGGGGAGGCCAATGCCAGCTTACAAGTCACTACACCCTTCCGAATCCTCAGCCCTGAAAGAGATGAAAACAATTAAGCAGTCCTCCACTAGTGAACCAAAAGTTCGGAAATCAATCATACCAATCATCGGAACTGTACAGTCTTTTAAAACATGTTACAGGGAACTGAAAAACGTATTCTTGCAAAAGCACTTCCATTCATAGCAGTTACTTGTTTACAGAAATGGATAGATGCAGCAACAATAATATTCACAATAAAGCATTTGCAATTATTCTGTATGTTTTTATTTGCATCATACTTCATGGGCCATGTATGAATTCCCTTAATCTGACTAGACGTCGGCTTTATGTAGCCATTCTTGCAATACTATTACTTATTAAAATGTTGGGTTTTATTAGGGCATGACAGCAAATATCGTTTATTTGTTGAAGGTACTGACCTCTACTGGCCAGCTATTTGTAAACCACTAATTGATTCCTCCTATCTACTGCCCACATAAATTATGACTTTGTGAAACAGGCATTATGTAATGTGCTTTGGCCCCTTGGATCTTGTCTGCGCTATACCCAGCTGCCAAATAAAAACAAAAATAGCACAATTAATAATAGATCTTCAGGATTTGCATTGAGGATAAACATATATGAGAGTGACATTAGTATGGTTGTTCGCCAAAATAATAAATTGATACAGCAGATTCGATTTTTTTTATGGGTCTAAAATTACTTCACTGTGCCCTCAATAGGTCTAACCCTCTTGCTTGTCCTGATTTGTATTCCAAGATTCAATATTATTAACAATCACTGAAGACTCTTATTGAAGTCAAATAAGGCAGGGATTTGAACCTCAAACACTGCAACAGTAGAAAGCATGACATTGAGAATAATCACCTTAAACAGCTCTGGTTGCTATTCATTCAGGAGACCAGTCTGCAGCTGGCTGTAAAGCTGGCAGAATGCATTTCCATGAGCGACGATAATGGTTCATTGAAAATCTTTTGAAAGCCCCAAGGTGTGAGCCATTAGACCCTGCGTTGCTCCCACTATTGAGTTAAAGGGATCACGCACAGTTGAGTGCTTGTGTGATTTTATCAACAAGCATTGGGAAAGCCAATAGTTCGTACCAGGCTCATGCCATATTTTTTGTATTTTTTTATTGCAAGCATATGCCACAAAAATAAATCGAAAAAAGGAAATCTGCGGCACCTAAACATGGCTGCCAGATGCATACAATAAACATTTAAAAATGTAAAACAACATTCACTGATGTTTCCATTTTATTTGTGGTATTTTAACTCTCTAAATTATTACTATTATTATTAGTATCATTATTATCCTTATTCTTAGGATTATCATTATGTTGCTCGGGTTCAAATTACTTAAAAACCAGAAGACAAGAGGCATTTGGCAAAACAGGAAAAGTTTTGTTTAATTAAACAATTCGGCCAGGAGACAGTTACAGGCACGAGGTCTGAGGACTGTCTCAATTTACATTAGGTTCACGTTAGTCTTTTAGACATTTTTTCATCAAACCATAAACGTATCAAGCATACCATATATAGTGAGGAATGTTGGATGCTGCCTTAGAGTCATAAACGAATGGGCAATGGTTACTACAGGTAGGTCTCGACCTTACTTAGACATAGTGTGGCCAGTGGTGAATGTGTCCAGATGTCCGACGTGGGGAGCGCGTGATCACTTTGTGTGCTAGGTCCTGATTGGCTATGTGTTCCTAACTCATGTGGCATTTGACGTTATGGTGTTTTCTGAAGCGCGCCTTCCCCCTCGGGACATGTGTGCTTTATTGGGCAATCTCCCCATACCATTATGATGTCCCTGCGCCTATCTGTGTGATTGATCCAGAGTTTCCTGCCTACGTGTTTGCTTGCCAGCAATGCACCCTAGGTCGCAGGGCCTGCCTGACTACATACTTGCGTGACAAGGTAGATGTGGATTTTGGGATGAGTAATACTTTTAATAAGGATGATAGTTCATTTTTGTCGATAAACGCATCAATATCCATATTAATTATCATTAGTGAAGTAGAAAAGAGAAGATCATTAACTAATCACCATTCTAACTGCAGGCGGCTACAAAGTTACAATGCTCCTTAAACAATGTACAACATAATTTTTAAAAGGATACAGAAAATTAATCATCATTTAATTGGCCATCCTATTTATAGGTAAACTAAATAGCTAGGATTTAAAGTTAATAAAAAATATAAAATACACTTTGAACCGGATTCTTCAGTGAGGGCAAAGTAGCTATTTGTCAGTGTATGTGACCAGTGCGCCAGGCTTTGTACAGTCACTGAGAGTGAAGGGAGTCATTGAGTAAAGTTGGACCACACATTGTCCCATACTGTATGCTGTGGTGGGTGGAAGCAACATTTGTATGATATTTTAACACACCATTCAATGAAGCCAGCTCACCAAAAGCCACTGTATGTATGTATATTATGCATGAAATTTTCGTAAAACAATAGTCTGGTGAGACAGCTGGAGCTGTTTCAAAGGCTCGACCTGAAAATCAATCCACCCAGTGCAATATGATACCAGATTATCATTATCAAAATATCGTATGAAAGATATAGTGTGTTCCAGATGTTATTTACAAAAATATTGCATCACTGGACTTAATAATAGAAAATCTACACAGAATAGGGTGACATGTTTTGAAAACCATATTTAGAAATCAATATTACTGTCAGACAGTAATTTTCCTAACACTAGTCTGGCATGCGGTTTCCAGAATAAAGGGTGTAGACAGGCTGATAAGGAATGAATCAAAAGCAACCCAATTTGGATTCCTTGATTTAGATTCTGTGGTTTTCTGCAATTCTGGATACCTACCTACATGCCGCTGAATGATTTGAGATGTTCACTGGCTATCCATATATTTAGCAAAGGTTGCCATTCTAATTTTGCACAACTGCCACATTTTTCTAAATGCTTTTCTAAGTGGTTGAAATTTGGGATCAAATACATTTCAATGACAACAATATTTTCTGTTGTGAGATGGCTCATTAAATTGAAGAAAAATCATGTTGTCTACTTATGATCAGTGTAGTTACTATATTACTTACTGTCTGAAGTCAAGTGATTTGTATTGAAGATTTTATTGATAAAAATACATATTTATTAACGTTCAAACCGAGATTAAGGAGAACTGACTTCACAAAGGGACTTAATATATGAACCAATTGGTCACTAACACCAGCAAAATGTTCAGGAGATATTCATTATATTACAGTGGGTACTTTGGTTAAAGAATGGCCAAAGGATAAAGAAAATACTGTGACTAAGATTTGTCCAATTGCCCTTTTTCCAAATAAAAAGCCACATGTACACTAGGAGTTTCAGGGGGGCTGGTTTCCCATTCCCTCTGCCCTTCCTGTTATTGGCAGCTGTCTGGGCCTTTTTTCAGGCTCAGACCACCTTGACTCCCCTCCTGGGCAGCCATGGACCTGGTGAACCACAGACCCTCTCAGGCAACCCCAACATTTCCAGGTGTGACCTGAACTCCACTTCCTTTAGGCAGTGTGCTTCAGATCATTCTCTAACTGCCAGTCAACAGACATGGCAGGACTCAAAGTAAACTTTCAGAAGACCTGAGACCCCACCCCTAAATTCAAAGGAAAACAGAACCACAGAATAGTGGCTCTCTCAGTTGTCTGCTACTACAACCTGGTGGAATATATTGGGCATCACCTGCTCCGAGGACACCAGATGACACCTGACAGTAGTCATACTAGCTCCTGTGTCCCTCGAAGCCTCCACCCTCTGCCCATTGATGATGATCCACTGCCTATATTTGGAACTATTTGAAGGCATGTGGGCTTTGGGCACCATCTCCTTGTCACTCAAGTATACTAGGGTAATCTCAGCTTTTCCCCCACTCTAACTGGGGCCATCTCCTCCCCAAGTGCTACACTGGCCTGCCCTGGGTTGGCCCACCACTGGGAGGCTGTGCCCTCTTAGGACACTTGGGATTACCCTTGGTGTGCCCATACTGGTAACACTTGTAACAGTTGGGGACAAATTTACCAGTATGCTTGTTAACAAAGCCTTTCTTTTGGTGGTCAGATTGGGATTGGGACCCTTTCCCTGTTATGTTCCCGGGTTAGGCCCATGTAGCCAAGTTGCTCATTTCTTACATTGTCCAATCTTTTCACAATAACATTTATACAGTGAACGTTTGCACATATTTGCATGCACGACAATGTTGGATTGGTTTCTCTGAATCTACTTTGTTTACACATCTAGCTTCCCACAAAATTATCACGTTGCCTTGAACATCATGTACAAGGCCTCTTTACGCACTATGTACACATGTCGCTTTGTCTTCATCCACGGGGTGACAGAGCTAGCTACATAACTATAACATCGCTAATCTAAAACGTACATTGCAAGGCTGCTTTCTATTATAAATAATGAGCATCCTGATAGATAAGCAGAGGAGGAACTTCAGCTGATACCGAGGGTCCCTGCATGCTGAGACTTCATCACGCAGCGGTCTGACATCTCCGGGAGAAGGTGTCTAGTTCATGACCAAGACGGGCTCCTACATTCCCTCTCACCAGGTAATGGGGTTGGTTCGTCCCTACGGGAGGATTCTTAGCTTCACACCTACACACACTCTAGGTTCACTTAGAGTAGGGTTTTGCATAGTAGGAGTACGTCAGATTACTGCCTTGTTTATAGGCCTGCATATATACACTGTTTTAGCACCATGATAGAACTGTATCTACTATTTACGCTTTTGGTGGTTGTAATCACTTTCATCTGTTTCTGTCTACTGATTATCGCAGCACATGTATTCTATACAAGAATAACATTGGTTCAATAAATATTTTGAAAGCGTCCCACTGTGTATTCTGTATATTTCTCTGAGCACAAGTAAGCATAAGTGACTGAGTGAAAGGTTCTGTTCTGTTTCCACAATCACTGAGGGGTCAGGGTTGTCATGTTCAGTGGTTGCCAGAAACCATTCTTTCCCTGATAAGGTTAGGGGGGCTTACAGTGGCACTGTAGGCTAGCTTGTCTATAGGCTAAGATATCCTGCGGGGGTGTCTAGAAACAGTCTAGGCACCAAGCCCCTAGCTTATGTTGTCCAACAAGTGCACAGATCCTATGGATTATTAGGAACTACATGACATGTCACCCAATGTTGGTTGGGTTATTACTCAACAGTCTGTCTAAGTAGTTCAGTTGTACTTTCTCAGAGACCCCTAATCACCTCCAAACCAAAGACGTCCGTGGTGGTAGTGAAAATGTGCCTCAGCTGAGTAGGTATACCCTATGTATTGGCTGTAGGTTATTCAAGCTTGTAGGATAAGATTTTCCCACATTGTGCTAACCCTATCTCCATCAATTCATTTTTACTAAAAATTGTTTTTTCTTCACACAATGTCCGAACAAGGAGATAACAATGAAGATCAAGAAGTTAGACAAAAAATTACAGAAAATTGCAGACATGCAGTCATTATGAAATGATTACATTACGGCCTCCCGGCAATGAGTGGGCACGTAACCTTCATGGTTGAGGCAAAATAAGCATTCAGAACAGAGGTATTCTACTCCTGGGTTAAATTCCCAGCTGCGGATGCACATACACATTTGTTTCACACTTACATTGAGGATGAAACACCAGAAGAATACTTTCCATACTTGGACATAGAAATTTCGTTAACTTACCAAGAACATAAAAATTGGTTTAAAGACACGCTCCCCCATACCGTAGAAAATGTGAGACTCGGTCCGCTCAGTAAAGAAGGAGGGACTTGGTCGGTCCTAGCTGCTTATACACTGCATCCTAATCTTGCTAATTTGAATGCAGCAGAAATAACAACATTATATGAAGATCTAGTAAAAACCTATGGAAATCTCACACAGTTATGCGAACACTCACTTTAAACCCTGCACGGACGGCTCAGGCTGCACAACCATAATTAGTTGCTGCGGGTATCAGCCCTCAAACACTAAATGCCATTATGGGAATAGTTCCCACCAGTCGGGAACAAATTCCATTCTAAATAGAACAAAAAATTGGTCAGCTTGAAGCAGTTTTTCCCCATAAGGGCCTGCAGGATAAACACTGAATATTAACAGTTTGCTGATGGGGATGGCTCCCGCGGTGGAAGATTGTGCCACCTGGGGTATAGTCCTCGCTGCTGTTTATACCAGAACACATGGTACCCCTTCAATATCAAATCTACCTGAGGCACTGAAACAAGTACAGACTGAGTACGGGGAAGCACCTGAGCTGGATTTAGGGATGAAACTGGTAGGGAACTTTCACACAGTATCCTCTATATTGTTAGGTAACATAAAAGGGAGGCAGCAGCGTTGGCTATACACCACCTCCTAAAGGAACTCACTCCTGCCCAGCAGGAGTGGGAATTACCTAAAATTATTGAAGACACCTATGCTATACTGGGTAGAGAAAATTTAGGAGTCAGACCTGGGAAACCAATGTTTAAGGGTAATTCTGAAAAGGATAACTTGAAGCAAGCACCTGATTCTTTGAAGAAGAAATGGGACAATAAACAAAAAAATAAATACAATTAAGACACAATCATGGGGTGGATCTTCTCAGTAGGAATCCACTGAAACAAAATATAATTTAAGAAACTGTGATAATATTAGAAAGCATGACAGGTATCGGTATACTGATACACGTTCCTCTCGTTCCTTTCAGGATTGATCTTGATACGCGTTCGGAGAGAGGTGGGCATTCAGAGCGCGGATCAGAAGAGTGTGTGAAGCCGAAAAGGGAAACATATCGCACTTCAGACTACATCCTTTGAGGGCAAACCAAAGACTCAAAAACCTCATTTCAAAAAGAAGAAAGTAGCAGGGATTAAAATAAGACATGTCCAGACTACTGAGGACTCTGCTTCTGAATGAGGAATGGGCAGTGACGATGCTGGACAGAGCAACAGAAGTCACAATTGCTTGCCCGACCCTGATAGATTATCTGGCGGTAGTAGAGCTGAGTGAGCTTATCACGGTGGAGTCAACTGATACAAGGGTAAGTGTCCCTCATCGTTTATATTAAATTACACTCCAAATGGAGGGGGACATACCCAGGACAGTCAAGGGTGTCTTTTGGGAGAATATGACTTATGGTTATGACATTCTTTTACCTGAAAAAGATTGGCCACCTGAGTTCGAAATGGAGTGCCCAATGGGAGAAACAGTAATTTTACCAGCTTTCTCTGAACTGGTTCCAGAATCAGTTAAACATTCATACACACAGGAGTGGGCGCTAGCTCCTGCAGTCTACCAAAATCATGTTGGGTGGGATGATGAGTCAGCTCATCACGAAGTTCCATTAAAATCAGTCCCTCAACCACAGAGACAATACCAAATAAAAAATTAAGCTAAAAAACAAGTTAGGGATATACTAGAACAACATAAGTACCAGGGTGTGATAGAAAATTGCACCTCGCCCATAAATAATCCCATGTTTCCTGTAAGGAAATCAGAGAATTAATACCGTCTAGTCTTAGTCTACAGACATTTGAACCCTTCCACATGCACATTTGAAGTAGAAAATGCATATAGTGCCTCACTAATGAATAACATTGTGCAGAAGAAGTACAAAACAACACTAGATATCGCAAATAGATTATTTTTCCAAAATATAGCACCTGGAAGCAGATACTTGACAGAATTCTCAGCGCTAGGGTCTCAGCGACAGTTTTGTCATTTATCACCGAGGTATAAGAATAGCCCTGGACTGTTTTCAGCAATAGTGACAGAGTTACTCAACATTTTTGATGAGGAGGCATTGTCCTACGTATATGATAGTTATCTGACAGACAATGAGTTAATGGAACACTTGGACTAGAGTTAACCACATAATTCTAGGGTTTGCTCACCTGGGTTACAAATTACATTTAAAAAAATCAAAAATTCCAAACCTCAGTGTCCTATTTCTAGGATACAAGTTGCAGAGTGAAGTCAAAAGCCTGGCAGCACATTTTTTAGAAAAGTGTGCACTGCTTCAACCGCCAATAACTCAGAAAGGCTACAATCCATTTTAGGATTTTAAAATTTTGGCAGAACATACATTTTGGATTACCAGGTACGAGTAAAGCCTTTCTACGACTTAATCAGACCTGATTTTTCAGCCAGCCATTGGACACAGAAACATGCAAACATTTTACATTCCGTACAAGCTGATATGATAGCTTCCAAACATTTGCACACATGTGTAAACTCAAATAACTTGGTAATCCCTTTCAATGAGGGTGATACGGTACCCATTGCATATAAATCACATTTGTACACAAATGCAGAAATGCGTTTTGCACCCACTGAGAAAATTCTCACAGAGATACAGACTGCTGTAGTAAGAGAGAGAGCACTGGCTCAGGGTAAGCGAATAATTGTAGTTACCCCAGTACCTACCTTAGAGGCTGTTACAAAAACAAGCATTCCAAACACAAAGGCCTTTCATCCATGATCGATTAAATGGGCTAACTCTCTCACTGCAACAGATGTTGATTCTACACTACAAACACAAGCACTCCTGCAGTACGAGCAAGACTATCCTCTGTCGAATGAAATATTGCCTCTAGATCAATATGAATGCATAGTTTATACCGATGGATCGGCTCAACCGGCCGTAGAGACACATCAACAATATTCTGCAGCATGTGCAATCATAAAGGGGTGCATGCTGTCCTGAAACAACACACACGTAGTCCCTAGGTGACTGTACAGCGCAGCTGGCAGAGCTAAAAGCCCTGATAAAAGCACTACAAAGTACGGATCCTGAATTCCCCACACTCATAGTGTGTGATTCATACTATTGTGTCCGGTCCTATAATGAATATCTATACTACTGGGGCTAAAATGGATTTTGAGATTCAAAGGGTTGCAAAATCAAGCACAAGATGCTTTGGGAGCAAGTGGCAAAGCTGAAAGAATGCGTGCCAAGGGCTCATGTTATCTGTACATTGAGTCATCAGCATGTTGGCATTCAGGTTGAAGGGAATTCCATGGCCGATGAGGCCGCAAAGGCGTCAGTCAACACTAATGCCATCGCTGCGGCCCACATTGACACCCACTTGCCACTGCATCAGTGATGAATTGCATTATGCTCTCTGTATAAATTATGATTATCCACGAATGGCATATTTGATTTACTGGTAAGCCCCCAGTAAAGTGCACAGTGTGTGCCAGGGCCTGTAAATCATATGCTACTAGTGGGCTTGCAGCTCTGGTTGTGCTCTGGTTGTGCCACCCACCTGAGTAGCCCTGTAAATGTGTCTCAGACCTACCACTGTAGTGTCTGCACACACAGTTTGTGATGGCCATGTTGCCCTGAAAAGTGCACCCACTTGCTAGGCCAAAACCTTCTCTTTCCTTAAATGTAATGCACCCCTATGGTAGGCCCAAGGTACCCCCATGGGCAGGGTGCAGTGTATGTAAAAGGTAGGACATATACTGGTGTGTGGGACATGTCCTGATAGTGAAATACTGTGTATTTCGTTTTTCACTATTGGAAGGATGTCAGTCCCATAGGCTTATCATTGGGGCTGCACTGTAACATTTTAAATGTGTAGCTTTCATTAGGGACAAGATAGAAGAATGGAGTTTAGGCTCTCTGAATTCAGAATTTATCAATGCACCTTTTGGTAAGGGTGTTTTTTAAATTCTGTGTTTGAAAATGCCACTTTTAGAAAGTGGCATTTTCTAACTTTACAATCCTGTGTGCCTCTGGCTACTTGTGTATTTAGCGTCTGGTATTTTAGTGACAGGATCTGGGGATGTGCTTTCACTCTAGACAGTCACTTGGGGGGTTGAGGTGTGCCCTGCCTTTCCTGGGTGACTCATCGCTGGGCTGAATAGAACTGGTCTGCATTTAGAGTGGTGGGAGGAGTTTCGCTTACACCTGAATAGGCTTTTTCTCCTTTTTCACAATGCTGTCTCCGCCCCCTATGGTCATGTTGCACCAGGGAGGACAGGACTGGTTTGGACTGGGTTCAGAGACACTTACAGCAAAGAGAACAATGACAAAATGGGGTATAAGTATTACACCTAAAATCCAGGACTTTAGATTGCTTCAAGAAACAAGAGGACCCTGCCAAGAAGAAGAGCTGAAGCACTGTGTGAGGAACGCTGCCTCTTCTGAGTCAGGGGTGGGTTGGGCTGCAGTTGCTGCTTCTGTCCGAGGTGGAGGAAAAGGACTGACTCTTTTTGCCCTACTGTGGTGTCCTGCTTGTGAAGAATCTCCAAGGGCTTTTGTGTGCTGGCCTCCTGTTGGAAGACTCAGGGATACAAAAAAGACATCTTGAAAGACCCTTGTTGGGTCTAAAAGTAACTTGCCGGACGGAAAACTGCAGAACTGCGTGATGAGCGCTACCCCTGATGTTTGTGGGGTGGGACGGCCTACAGTTGAACAGAAGAACGATGATGGATTAAACCCAGATCTGTGACTGGGGGTGAGTGTCTGAAAATATTCAGCACTCCGTCAATCATCTTTTTGTGTTTGCTATGTTCACCCTAAGTGGCCAGAGTATGCCCAGATGTGGGACCCTTGCTCACTTTGCCACTGGATTCAAGCTAGCCTGGCTGATAAGGGGTGAAACCCCAAAACCGGTACCAGGATGCTTGTTTCCGGTCCAAGGAGGACCTGGACTGGCAGTTCGGCCTGGACTGTTCCCATGAGGAACAGGGTCAAGAATTATTTGCATATGACTGGGTTTAAACTGGGGTGGCTTAGTGAGTAGAAGAGCGATGAGGGATTAAACCCAGATCTCTGACTGGGGATGAGTGTCTGAAAAGTTTCAGCACTCCGTCCATCATCTTATTGTGCTTGGCACTTAATAACATGAGAAGAAAATCCTTGGGGGTTCGAACTCCATATGAAGTCCCAATTGGGGTGAGAATGTCGGTCCCAGAACTCGATGGTGTCAGCACAGTGGCAGCGGAAACACCATTTGACATCAATGAACATTTGACTGTTTTACAGGAACTCAATGAATTCCAGGGTTTCCAAAGTAACATCCAAGTAAAACGCACCACCACTGGGGAAGTGAAGGTAGTTCTGGCAAGACCTGCCTGATCCCCAAACATTGGGGACCTGGTCAGAGAGAAAATTGTGGACAAGAAAGAATTTGGGCCATCTTACAGAGCACCTGTACCTGTCCTGGCTGTCGAAAGCACTAGAACCGAACTTCTTCCACCCCTTGCCGGTTGCAGAGACAAGACGTTTGTCTCTATTGATCTGATCAAACCACAGTATGTGGCCATATGGGCTCCTGGGTAGCCGCCACACTCCTCTCGCTACCATACAGGAAGTTCAGATGGAAGCTTTAATAATGACAATAGATTCCACTCTCCAAAGAGAAGCTGTAAACAACAATGAAATGATACTTCTCCCTGTTGAAACAACTACAACTGTGCAATCAACATGTACACAAATTAAAAAATTTTTTTAAATGTCTATGTCAATATGCCACAGATTGAGTCATCTCCTGGTTCTGCAAAACCTGCTGAGCTGCCAAAAATAGACTGGATGGCGTCTGACTACTTCGTGCATTATGATGACTTCTCATCGGATTCAAGTGAACCTGAACTGCCAACACCGCCTCTTCTTTCAAGCTACGAGTATATGCTCTCTATCCTTGGCTGAAAAAGACATACTTTGTTGTTCCATGGATGCATTTCTGGATTAGGATTGGATTACTTTTCATTTTTTCTGGAATAGGGTGGTAAACGTATTTTTTGGATTTATGAATGGGCACTATCTCCCATAATGCTCTGCAGTACCACTTGTGAACTTGGTTCTGAAACCACATGCATCATTGCACCGTGAACTAAGGGACCTGCCCCTAGTGAACATTACAGCAGTTTCAGTTCCTGAAGGAGTAGTGTGGGACAGGGTATCATGTGATGTGCATGGTCCTACTGAACTTTTACAAATTCCATATTTGTTTAAAATTTCTTTCATTTATATCATCACCTCTAGTACCTTCTCTATTGACTGGGACATTGAAACTGTGCACAATTTGCTTGCAGATCTAGAGAAATCAGCTGCGCTTTCTAATCAACAATTGTATGATGGCACATCTAATTTTGGAGGCATTTTCTGTTATCAACATTATGGTCACCATTTCTTACATAAAGCTGGCATCCCACATGCTGTTTATAACACCACCAAAAGGTAGTTCAAAAACATTTGCACAAAAGTTTGCTTATTTTTCTGATTTTGACACATCAAGCCCAGCCTCTTATTATTATAGGCTTCGCACCTACACCTGCAAAGAAAAATATGCCAACAAACACCAAGCTGATATACTCTGCTTCCTTCATTTCCTAACTGTCTACAAAGGATTTTGACTTTTGGACATAGACACAAAATGTTTTTGGGGGACAAAAGATTGGCAGGTTCAGGGAACTGAGGCCTTATTTAAAGCATGCCTCATACCTCATCAAATGATTTTCCTGAACAAAACAGTGCAACAAATTTCTTGTCTTGGTATAGCTAAAATGAAGGATTTGGACAGAGCACGTATTCCTGCATTCTCACGCTTTGAGAAATGGCAGCACTTAACATACTTCAGTGAAGATATGCTAGATACCATGATATGTAATGGTTCGTTCAATTCATCAGACCCCAATTGGAACAGTTTATTTGGTTGGTTTGGCCTATGGACACAAATAAGCACTGAATCTGCTTTGGTTGAAGTCTCTGAGGCCATCTGGGAAAGTTTAGATGCAGGAGGCAGAGCTGCACTGGTCCTGTTAGACCTGTCAGCCACGTTCAACACTGTGCCGCATTCCCTCTCCTGGCACGTCTCCAGGAAATTGGAGTATCAGGGTCTGCTTGGCGGTCGCTGCAATCATATCTGGAGGGCAAAACGCAGCAAATCTGAATTCCTCCATTTTCAGCCTCCCCCCAGATTCTGACTAGAGGGGTACCGCAAGGGTCCATATTGAGCCCTCTGCTCTTCAACATTTATGTGGCATCCCTTATTCAGATGGCAGAAGACCTCAGCGCCAAAGTCATCGCTTACGCTGATGACACGCAGCTCCTTTTCACTTGGAAGAAAAATGACTCTTCCACCTCCCCTGTTAAATCCTGCCTGTCAGCTGTCTTTTGCTGGCTCTTGTCCGCCCAGTTAAAATTCAACAAGGAAAAAAACGAGATCCTTTTCTTCGGGAACTTTCCCCTGCAATTTTTGAACTCGTTCTGGCCAGAAGAGTCCCCTTTGCCTTCCCCCGAGGGCCAACCCACAAAAAACTTAGGGATCTGGTTCGATGAGAAGTTGAGCTTCAGCCATCACATTAAGAAGTTAATGGGGTTCTGCTTCGGGACCTTGAGGTCATTAAAAGTTTCCTCCCTTTTCTCCCTATCCCGGCAAGAGAAACTGTTACCCATGCTCTAATAACTTCGCGCCTGGATTATGCTAATACCTTATACACTGGGCTGCCCGGCTACCTACTGAACAAGCTTCAGGTGGTGCAGAATGCCGTGGCCAGAACTTTTCTTAACATTCCTAAAAAGACCAGCGTTAGGCAACATCTGTGTAATTTACACTGGCTACCAGTAAAAGAGAGGGTGACTTTCAAGTCCTTGATCTTGGCACATGCAGCTCTCTATAGACTTGGCCCTATCTACTTGAGAAAGCGTTTCAGGGTCTATGTCCCTTCCAGGCAGCTTCGCTCATCCATGTTGCTTTTGGCCCACGTCCCTAGGTTTCGACTGAAAAGGGTGGGCAGCAGCTCTCTTGCCTATAGAGCACCAGTGGCTTGGAATCAACTCCCACTGGAACTTCGCAACATTCAGGATCCTAAGCTCTTTAGGAAGAGATTTAAGACCTTCCTGTTTATCTAACTTGCTTTCTCATTTGCTTTCTCCTTTGCTCCGATCTCCATTGGCTCACGCCGGGACACTCTTTGAGTAGCTGTGCGCGTTACAAATCCCATAAACACATAAACATAAACATAAATGGGTGTCAATCTAGATTCCTGGGCAACACCGAAGGGTTTAAGATCAATAGGCCTGAACAGCGATATGTACAAACAAAACACTCGGGTGGAGATGTCATATACTGCTTGGATGTTGTGCCTACATTGGCTATAAACCTCAACACTTTCCCAGGTGAAGCAACACTTATCCCTTCTTTCTGATGACATGGATCTCAGGGATTTTATATTAGATCCCTGGAACCCACCTCAAAAGCATTTCTTGTACGGGATATACAATGAGCTGTGAAAAAGTTCTCAACAAAAAGCTGCTGAGATATTGTGCGAGATCGACAGGGTTAATTTAGAAAAGCCTTTGGCTCTGGTCGGCAACTGTATTATCACATTATCATCTAGAATTTATTCACTGGGCAATGTAGTATTGTCGGCAATTGACATAAAGCGGCAGGAGATGTCTTTATTACAACATGGACAGTCACAACTACGGTCTATTGTAATGCTAAGCTGGACGTTACAAACATTACATTCTGGCCACAGGCCATGGCGTTACATCAACAGTACTAGTCTGTTTTCTAAATATGATCTGATGGATAGACAGATAGTAAAGGCATGCAGAGATGCAAAACATACCATGTTGCACATTGAAAAATTAGACCAATAATCTTTCATTGTGGCTGAGACACCATCCACAGACTGGATTATCCATGATTACATCACCCTACCGATCATGACTTTCCAATCCCAATATTGTCTCCAATACCAACAGGGAGGCAGATATGAAGCACTAGGGGAAGGTATGTGCATGAGTATTGGGAATTACCATTTAGATGCAGGAATGGAGACACAGAAGTTTTCCTTAGTGGTTCCGACTGTGAGGATGCTATAAGCTGGTTCTTAATTTTCAAAGACATTTCTCTTCATGGGGCATGGAATGCTTCAGTGGCTAATCTGTCTTGTTATCTGAAGGGTTCTAAGCTGCCATGATTCATCCGGTTTTTAAGATGCTTTCGACTGGGAGCTATTTGATGCTGAATGTTCAAGGTTGCTGCGGAATGGAATGGGGGATCGCTTATCTGGTAACGGTTAATTCCATAGTCAGTTTGCTGACAGAATATCGACCCTGCAAATATAGAGATACAAAAATATCAAGACCAAAACACCAAGGAAAAAAATATCTTTATAATGTGTAGTACAAAAATACATAGAAAGAAATATCGTTGTCAATAATATAGTTGTATTAAATATCGATTTTTAAATATATATAAACTAAAATAATAATTATTAAATATATTGAATAGTAACATTATTTTTAATTTTTTTAAATATTTAATATATCTTATTAAATATAACAAATAAACCTAATTTTAAGAAGTTAAACACACATATAATAATTATATATATATATATATATATATATATATTCACGCTCTGTTTCCGTCTTCATTCCTTCACTCACGACCGGGTGCTTTGTAACGTGGTGACGGACACCACGCTTATACTATTCCAGGCTCAAGGTCAATAAACACCAGCACTCACGGGAACGTAGTCTCCCAGATTTTATTGGGATTCCTCAACACGACCAGACGCGTTTCGGCTGCCGCCTTTTCAATAGTGGCCGGCGCCGACATAAAGCAGACTTTAAATAACATAATTTGCTAAACATTGACAAAGGACACCAGTCTTACTTCAAACCAAGGTGTCGGCCATTTGTAAACGTGCAATCGGTAAATAAAACATAGAGAAACAAAATTTGTACCACTTCTATCACGCCCTGAATGGGCACTTTTTGTGTTATAGTACATCTTATTTCATGTATATATAGTTATATTATTCAGCCCTGGATGGGCTTTACCGATTCTCGTCATTAAACTCATTATGATACCCCACCGGGTTCAGTAAGAATGAACAAAATTCACATCATTCAATGTATGGCAATAAAATTAGATACAGTTCACATTTGAAAATAATCCTTATTTTAAAGGTGTACAGCCATCTCTTCCCCACTATTCAAACCTCCTGGTATTTTAGTTTGGTTGTCAATAATGTATCTTGACTCCAATCTGCGCAGTTGTAACTGCCTATCACCACCTCTTACACTGGCAGGTACGTGATCCATACAGAAAAACTCAACAAGTCTCTGTTACTCTGATGAAATGCCTCAAAGTGCCTGGCCACCGGATATGTTACATCCTTATTATTAATGGCTCTAAGATGTTCTAAAATGCGCACTTTGGTTGGGTGTATAGTACTTCCAATGTAACGCAAACCACACGGACACACTAAACAGTATACCGTGTGGCTTGTGTTACAATTCATCAGTTTCTTAATTTTCTTAGCTTCTTTCAAACCGGGCACTACGTAGTCTAGCACTTTTTACTGTTTTTACAGGCCCTGCATTTTAAGCATGGGAAAACCCAGATAGCCTACCAAAAGTTGATGGTTTGTTCTCTTGAGCACAATGGCTTTGGACTAGACTATTTCGTAGTGACCTTGCCCTTCTGAACGTCATAAGGGGGACTTTAGGTAATTCCCTTCCTATTATCGGATCAGATTTTAAAATATGCCAGTTTTTAACAAATATTTTTCTGATGTCCGAAGCATCACTAGAATACTCCGTGATCATCCTAAAATTGTTAAGTTGTTCTTTCTTCTCTTTCTTAGTGTCCAGAGCACTGTCATTTATTAAATCTAGTCTCAATTTCCCATCCACTTTGGACTTTGCTTCTACTAGGGTCTCTTTGCGGTATCCTCTGACCTCAAATCTTTGTATACTTTCGTGAGCTGCTGCCTGATAATCACAATCACGTGTACAATTTCTTTTATTCTCAGCAGCTCGCCATACGGAATGCTCATTATAGTTTTCTCAGAATGGCAGCTGCTAGCATGTAGCACTGAATTTCCTGCGGTTGGTTTTCTGTGCAAAGAAGTGCACAGTCTGCCTTCCGCAGGAAATACCTTAAGGTCCAGAAAGTTCACAGATTTGCTACTTATTTCTCCTGCGAACTTCAAGTTGATATATATATATATATATATATATATATATATATATATATACATATATTATCTACTGGCGGTCGCCAGTAGATAGTTATAGTTAGGACCTATTTTCCATAGGAAATCAGCAACATTCTATTTGAAATAACTTTGGCGCCGGTTGACGAATCTTCGCGAAATTTTCAAACTTTGTGGCCGCTCCGGTCCGCTCCTATCCCCATGCAATTTTCCATAGGAAACTTTAGCCACGGCTACACGCCGAACTCCTGAACGGCATTACACCAAATTTGGCAAAGAGGTAGTTCTTGGTTCAGAAAGAACCCTTTTTGTTAAATGGTGTAAATCCGTTCAGTAGTTGCTGAGAAAATCAAAAGTAAAAACACATATATATCTATGGCCGCGGAGGATCCGCGCAACCTCCCGATCACGAGCTGTATGCTAATAGGCTGTCAACACTCCAAACCAGGACGTGTTGGCAGCCATCTTGTGCCTCGGTAGAACCGAGGCACAAGAAAAGAGAAAACAGACGCAAAACGCAAAAGGGGGCAGGGTAGAAACACCCTGACCCCTAGGCCTGCTCAGGGGTCCTACAAGGACCCCCAGGGCAATATTATTATTATTATTTTTTTTTAAATCGGCAAAAACGCGCTGGGTGCGCGGATCTAGCCGATAAAATCGAAGCGCGGTCTCCCGCTTCGATGCTATTTGGCCCCGGGTGGCCCAAGTCCCAGGGGCATGCAGGGTATTTTATATTTATGTGTGGGGGCCTCTAAGGCTCCCAAGCCCCGGGGACCGCCACCCCCGGGGCTTCTTTAAAAAAATAAACTAACATGTGTGGGGGCCTCGAGCCCCCACACGCCTCGGGACCGCCACCTCCCGGGGCTCTAACATGTAAATTAGGGGTCCGTTAAGGATCCCCGAGCCCCGGGACCACCACCTCCCGGGGCTGTGCATTTGTTGGGAGGGGGCCGTGCGGCCCCCTCCTGGAGCCCTTGATGGCCCTGGGGACCACCACCCCCAGGGCCGGCTCCTGCAGTGTCCCGGGTGCCTACCCCGGGACACTGTAGTTTGCTATGACAAGACGGAGCCTCGCGGCTCCCGTCCTGTCATAGCAAACTGCTTAGTTTTGGAAGAGAGAGCAGGAAACCTGCTCTCTCTTCCAAAACCAAAGTCGATTGCTTTCCACACGGGAGCTGCATCTTAGCAGCTCCCCATGTGGAAAAGCAATGCCGACTCCCGAGGGACGCGGGAGCCGGCGGGACCGTGGGGGATTGGGGACCACCCCACAGTCCCCAACTGAGAGGGCCAGCCCCGGGGATGGGGTCCCCGGGCAAGTAGTTGCCTGGGAGGCCACGCGGCCCCCTCCCCCAAAAAATAATAATAAAAATAAAGAAAAATAGAGGCCTGCCCCGGGGATGGGGTCCCCGGGCAAAGGAGGCCTGAGGAGGGGGGCCACGTAGCCCCCTCCTTAAAAATCATAAAGTGTGGCCATGCCCCGGGGATGGGGTCCCGGGGCCGGAATCAGCCACGGGAGGGGGCCACGCGGCCCCCTTCCCATTTTGTTTTTTAAAAAAAGGGGCAAGGCCCTGGGGGATGGGGTCCCCAGGGCCCAAAAAAAGGAAAAAGCCCCCCTTCGGAATTTTTTTTTTTTTGTTTTAAACGATTGTGCCGCCGGCGCCGGCCCCGCCCCCTTCCTTTACCACTCTGCAAACGTGCCCCTGGCGCGTTTGCAGAGGGGAACAATTCCCTTGAATACTGGGGGTCCCTGGGGGCCAACTAGCCCACCAGGAACCTCCAGTATGCGCCAGGGGTGCGTTGCAGAGAGGTGTACAGAGGCCACGCCCCTTTACACCTCTTTGCAACGCAGCTCTGTGGCGCTTACTGGAGGTACCTGGTGGGATAGTTGGACCCCAGGGACCCTCAGGATTCAAGGGACTTAATCCCCCAACTTAAAACGCGCCACGGGGTGCGTTTGCACAGTGGTGAAGGGAGGGGCGGGGCTTCAGGTGACATGTGTGCAAACAGGCCCCGTGGCGCGTTTTAAGATGGGGAATTAAATCCCCTTCAATCCTGAGGGTCCCTGGGGGCCAACTAGCTCACCAGGTACGTCCAGAAAGCGCCACAGAGCTGCGTTGCAGAGAGGTGCAAAAAGGGGCGTGGAGAGGTGTGGTGCAGCGGCCAGGGCAGCTGACTTCGGAGCACAGGGTTCACGGTTCGATCCCCGGCTCCGGCGGCAGCTCAGCTCAGTACCATGTGACTCTGGGCAATAGCTCACTTAATTTCCACGACGGCCCCCAGCGCCTTGAGACCCGTAAGGGTGAGTAGCTGCGCTATATAAAAACGGACTTACTTACATTTTACATTTGCCTCTGAACACCTCTCTGCAACGCAGCTCTCTGGCGCATACTGGAGGTATCTGGTGGGCTAGTTGGCCCCTAGGGACCCTCGGGATTGAAGAGGAATTAAATCTCCAACTTAAAACGCGCCACAGGGCGTGTTTGCAGACATGTCACCTCAGGCCCCACCCCCTTCCTTCACCATTGTGCAAATATTCCTCTAAAATCAGCAGAACTACGAATTCCGATTTACTCACCTGTTATCAGGAGAGACCTCAGTGCTGCATCTTTGAGCCCAGTACTGATCCTGAAAAGTAATTCTAACCGTACTTACCAGTAACTTGAATTTCCTTCCATAGGCTAACATTGACTGGTTTCACTTGGAAATTCTTCTAAGTGTGGAGTTTTGGAACTTTATAATATTCCTCTAAAATCAGCCGAACTACGAATTCCGATTTACTCACTGCACTGCTGATGACGTCACATATTACATCACTCATGACATGGTCAGTGACATAACTGATGACATCACTGATGACATCTCAAATGACATCACTGATGACATCACTGATGACATCATCCACGTGATAATCTGATGCACCTCCTCACACCCTAATATAACCTTTGATACACCCACTCTAAATTACAGACTGCCATTCGCAAAACCATAGACACTCCAACACCAATAACTACATACCCACTCACTGATTCTTAGGTCTACACACACACATCCACTCATTCACCCGTACAGTCACTCATACTTACAGTCACTCAGTACAGGACTATCATATGCACTCATACTCCTATATAGACACTCAAACACTGCCACTCATCCATAGAGGTACTCACACACCTAGTCAGTCTTGCAAATAATTAAACACACTGCCATTTGCTCACCTATACAGTTATACACACACCAGCTCACTTACTCATACAAATACTAGCACATTCTTACGCTCTTATACAATCACTGATACAAGCACACACTCATCCATACAGCCACTCTCACAATCACACACTCTCGCTTATAGCTATTTATATACTCCAACACACATATATACTGCCTTTCACATATGTAGTTACTCACACATGTACCACTGGGACATACATTCACTCACTAACACACCCATACACACACTCACCCACCCATACAGTCCATCACAGATGCACTCTTGAAACCATGCACCCAGTGAATCACCCACTCACACATCTATGCACAGAGTCACACACACCCCACCCACACAAACACTCAGGCACCCATACAGATACTCAGACAACCAATCAATAACTCATATAGACACTCATGTAGCTATTCACAAACCCATGCAGCCGCTTACACAGCAACAGACAGATGGATACAGACATTCACACAGTTTAGTCACTAACCCATGCATTCAGTAAGATACGTTTAATCACTCACTTATAGAGTTAGTCACGCACCTAGGAAATCATCCATTCAGACACTTATACACCCACTCATTCTTCAATACGCCTTTCCCTATATATATATTAAACATATTTAAACTTTACAGAAACACACAGTCACTGGATGATGTCATCAGTGATGTCATTTGAGATGTCATCAGTGATGTCATCAGTGATGTCACTGACCATGTCATGAGTGATGTAATATGTGACGTCATCAGCAGTGCATTGCGGGGGCGCGAGTTATAGTTAGCTGAACTAACTATAACAGGGGAATTTCACGGGTTTTGTATGAGTGCAATGTCCAACTAACTATAACTGTCCCTAAAACCTATGGTTTTTTCAGTGAATATATATATATTTACATATATATACTTACAAAAAAGTTATTAAACTAATCATTTTAATTTATATCATAATTTAAAAATAATATAAAACATATATAACATAGGCGCATAAAGTGGCCCCGTTCTGCAAGTTGGCTGGTTGCTTCACTGGCTCCTGCATCTGCAGTTTGTTTCTTCGTCCAAGGTATTGGTACGGCACCAGCCCACCTCCAAAGTGTAAGTCTGGCAAGGACCGCTGCCAGCGGTAGCTCGTGACTTCACGGGGAGTGTTGGTTCATTGTAATCAGCTCACGGCCCGGCGGACTTGCGCCCCAGAGGTTGGAGCGTATGCGGGGACCCGAGGAGGCTTCAGGACTTTACAGAAACCAGACACAACGCACCTTGCCCTGCATGACACCAGTGCCACAAGGATTTATTTTAGAGTTTCCCCACGTACCACCTGCCCAGTTATGATGTATTCTGGGAGCTGTAGTACTTACCGTGTTGCAGCAAGTGGAAGATCACATAGTTGGGGAGGTGTGTGCTCCTTACTATGGGAGGACTGCAGGACTATTTAAATGCGAGGGCGTGGTCGCGTTCCAGGTTAGCAGCGGCATCCGACGAAGGCTCTAAGGCCGAAATGCATTATGCCCAAACTGCTGTCCAATAAAAGCTTTTCCTTGGATTCCCGGAGTGGCCTCTCCCTTTTGCTTGTCGGAGGGGTTTTTGTGGCTATTTTCGCGTCGGCCAGAGGCGCATAAAGTGGCCCCGTTCTGCAAGTTGGCTGGTTGCTTCACTGGCTCCTGCATCTGCAGTTTGTTTCTTCATCCAAGGTATTGGTACGGCACCAGCCCACCTCCAAAGTGCAAGTCAGGCAAGGACCGCTGCCAGCGGCAGCTCGTGACTTCACGGGGAGTGTTGGTTCATTGTAATCAGCTCACGGCCCAGCGGACTTGCGCCCCAGAGGTTGGAACGTATACGGGGACCCGAGGAGGCTTCAGGACTTTACAGAAACCAGACACAACGCGCCTTGCCCTGCATGACACCAGTGCCACAAGGATTTATTTTCGAGTTTCCCCACGTACCACCTGCCCAGTTATGATGTAATCTGGGAGCTGTAGTACTTACCGTGTTGCAGCAAGTGGACGATCACATGGTTGGGGAGATGTGTGCTCCTTACTATGGGAGGACTGCAGGACTATTTAAATGCGAGGGCGTGGTCATGTTCCAGGTTAGCAGCGGCATCCGATGAAGGCTCTAAGGCCGAAATGCATTATGCCCAAACTGCTGTCCAATAAAAGCTTTTTTTTTGATTCCCCGAGTGGCCTCTCCCTTCTGCTTGTTGGAGGGGTTTTTGTGTATATATATATATATATATATATATATATATATATATATGTCCACAATGTGATCCCTTTGATCAGTGCGCTCACGCTCGCGCAGCGGGTGCTCAGCGTGGGGGCCGGATCCTGGCCCCAAATTCAATTTTTTCACACAAGGGACGCGGCACTCAGGAGTGAAGATAGTTCAAATGAGTTTATTTGCACAACTCAACCAACGCGTTTCAGCCCTCTCACGGGCATGTCATCAGTGATGTCACTGACCATATCATGAGTGATGTAATATGTGACGTCATCAGCAGTGCATTGCGGGCGCGAGTTATAGTTAGCTGAACTAACTATAACGGGGAATTTCACGGGTTTTGTACGAGTGCAATGTCCAACTAACTATAACTTTCCCTAAAACCTATGGTTTTTTCAGTGAATTTCAAAGGTTTTTTAAATGCTAAACCCTAACTATAACAGGCCTGAAACCTATGGTTTTTTCAGTGAATTTCAAAGGTTTTTAAAATGCTAATTCCTAACTATAACAAGCCTGAAACCTATGGTTTTTTCAGTGAATTTCAAAGGTTTTTTAAATGCTAATTCCTAACTATAACATGTCTGAAACCTATGGTTTTTTCAGTAAATTTCAAAGGTTTTGTAAATGACAATTTTTAAATGTATTAATTGTTATATTTATTTTTTTGATACTGATTTACTACATTTTTTTAAACTATTTATTTTTAGATATTTTATTTTTTAAATTACTTTGTAATTACATTATACATTACATTACAAAATACACTTTCTCAGAATGAATTACTTTAGTTTAAATACTTTGCAAATAGGCAATAGACTTTTAAGTACAGTAGTTACAGTTGTTGCAATGGGCAACACAATTTCAAATACAATGCAACATTGAGCTCAATGTGAATTTCTAGCTAAATGCAATTAGTTACTTTATGGATTACTTTTTCTAACCACAGGACTGGATCCTAGATTCAGTCCTGGGACATCTCCTGTAAACAGTTGAGTAAAAGCGTTTTGGTTACAGTAGTGATTTTTAAGGAATATTATTGTATTTTAAAAGTTGACACTTAGAAACTTTTTCACATAGAATCACCAATGTTATCCTATGGGAGGAAATTCACTTAGAAGGTAAGTAGTGTTATCGTTACTTTTTCTTACTCAGTGGTGGATCCTGGATCCAGCACTGGTGCATCTCCTGTAAACAGTTGAAAGAATGCGTTTAAGTCATACAGGCGATTTTTAAGGAATATTTGTAGTTTGTGAAAATCAACACAAACTTTTCTGCTGAAAACCAGACAATGGATTCCTATGGAAGGAAATATAAGTTACTGGTAAGTACGGTTAAAATTACTTTTCAGGATCAGTACTGGGCTGAAAGATGCAGCACTGAGGTCTCTCCTGATAACAGGTGAGTAAATCGGAATTCGTATTTTGGCTGATTTTAGAGGAATATTTGTATGTTTCAAAATCGACACTTCGAAACTTTTTCAGCAAAAAGCAGGCAATGATATCCTATGGAAGGAAATTCAAGTTACTGGTAAGTACGGTTAAAATTACTTTTCAGGATCAGTACTGGGCTGAAAGATGCAGCACTGAGGTCTCTCCTGATAACAAGTGAGTAAATCGGAATTCGTATTTCGGCTGATTTTAGAGGAATATTATAAAGTTCCAAAACTCCACACTTAGAAGAATTTCCAATTGAAACCAGTCAATGTTAGCCTATGGAAGGAAATTCAAGTTACTGGTAAGTACGGTTAAAATTACTTTTCAGGATCAGTACTTTGCTGAAAGATGCAGCACTGAGGTCTCTCCTGATAACAGGTGAGTAAATAGGAATTCGTAGTTCGGCTGATTTTAGAGGAATATTTGCACAATGGTGAAGGGAGGGGGCGGGCCCTGAGGTGACATCTGTGCAAACGCGCTCCGTGGCGCGTTTTAAGTTGGGGATTAAGTCCCTTGAATCATGAGGGTCCCTGGGGTCCAACTAGCCCACCCTGTACCTCCAGTATGCGCCAGGAGCTGCGTTGCAGAGAGGTGTTCAGAGGCCAAGCCCCTTTTGCACCTCTCTGCAATGCAGCTCTGTGGCGCTTTCTGGACGTACCTGTTGGGCTAGTTGGCCTCAGGGACCCTCAGGATTGAAGGGGATTTAATTCCCCATCTTAAAACGCGCCATGGGGCCTGTTTGCACACATGTCACCTGAAGCCCCGCCCCTCCCTTCACCACTGTGCAAACGCGCACCGTGGCGCGTTTTAAGTTGGGGGATTAAGTCCCCTTGAATCCTGAGGGTCCCTGGAGTCCAACTAGCCCACCATGTACTTCTAAAAGCGCCACAGACCTGCGTTGCAGAGAGATGTAAAAGGGGCGTGGCCTCTGTACACCTCTCTGCAACGCAGCCCCTGGCGCATACTGGAGGTTCCTGGTGGGCTAGTTGGCCCTCAGGGACCCCCAGTATTCAAGGGGAATTACTTCCCTTCTTAAAACGCGCCAGGGGCGCGTTTGCAGAGTACTGCAGGGAGGGCGGGGCCTCCGGCACGATGCCGGTCGTTTTTCTAATTTTTTAATGGGAGGGGGCTGCGTGGCCCCCTTTCCTTGGCCACTTTGGCCCCGGGACCCCATCCCCCGGGGCCTGAGCATTTAATTTTTTTTTTAAATTAAAAAAAAACGGGAAGGGGGCCACGTGGCCCCCCATCCCCCGGGGCATGCCCTCGATTTTTATTTTTTTAATTTGGAGGGGGCTGTGTGGCCCCCCTCCTCAGGCCATTTAAGGCCCTGGGGACCCAATCCCCGGGCCGGCCTTGCCCTTTTTTTATTTGGGGAGGGGGCTGCGTGGCTCCCTCCCTAGCCACTTATGGCCCCGGGGACCCCATCCCCAGGGCCTGGCCTCTGGTTGGGGACTGTGGGGGTCCCCAATCCCCCACAGTCCCGCCTCGGCTCCCGTGTCCTACGGGAGCCGGCATAGCTTCCACATGGGGAGCAGCTAACATGCTGCTCCCCATGTGGAAAGCTAATTAGTTTGCATTTTGAAAGAGAGAGCAGGTTTCCTGCTCTCTTTCAAAATGCAAACTAAGTTTAGCTATGACAGGACGGGAGCCGCGAGGCTCCCGTCCTGTCATAGCAAACTACAGTGTCCCAGGGGTAGGCACCCTGGGACACTGCAGGAGCCGGCCCTGGGGGTGGCGGTCCCCAGGGCCATCAAGGGCTCCAGGAGGGGCCACGCGGCCCCCTCCCAACCATTTCACAGCCCCGGGAGGTGGCGGTCCCGGGGCATGTGGGGGCTGGAGCCCCCACACAGGTCAAAATAATTTTTAAAAAGAAGCCCCGGGGGTGGCGGTCCCGGGCTGCGGGAGGGCCAAGAGCCCTCCCGCCCCATTATTTTTTGAAAGCCCCGGGGGTGGCGGTCCCGGGTCTTGGGGGCCTTAGAGGCCCCCACATTAAATTTAAACCGCCCCCACCATGCCCCCGGGACTTGGCCCACCCGGGGCAAATTAGCATCGAGCGCGGAGACTGCGCTCGATTTTTATCGGCGGGATCCACGCATCCTGAGCGCATCCCGCCGATTTAAAAAAATGCTTTTCTGCCCAGGGGTCCTTGTGGGACCCCTGAGCAGACCTAGGGGTCAGGGTGTTTCTACCCTGCCCCCTTTTGCGCTTTGCGCACTTGTTTCTGTCCCTCGGTTCTACCGAGGACAAAATGGCTGCCAACACTTCCTGATTTGGAGTGTTGACAGCCACTTGACAGCCAATTAGCATGCAGCTCGTGATCGGGAGGGTACGCGGACCCTACTCGGCCATAGATATATATGTGACTTTACTTTTGATTTTCTCAGGAACTACTGAACGGATTTACACCATTTAAGCAAAAGGCACGTCACTGAACCAAGGGCTACCTCTTTGCCAAATTTGGTGTAATTCCGTTCAGCAGTTCGGGCTGTGGCTGCGACTAAAGGTTCCTATGGAAAAATGAATGGGGAAAACGCGTTTTGGGACCCCCTTTTTCTCGGCCCCCGCTTGACGTATCACCCCGAGACTTTCAGGATAGGAGCGGACCGGAGCGCCCCAACAAGTTGGAAACTTTCACGAAGATTCGTGAACCGGCGCCAACGTTATTTCAAATAGAATGTCGCAGATTTCCTATGGATAATAGGTCCTAACTATAACTATCTACTATATATATATACACTCACATACACCAGTAGCATAAAATCTTTAAAAAACACACCTGGTCTAATTAAATAAATAAATTAAACGACTTAAAATTCTTTTAGTTTAGAAAAAAATATTTTACACATTACAAATATTCATATTTTAAAATATAATTTTAAATAAACAAAAACTTAATAATATAAATTATAACAGCATGAAATAAATTATAAAATATAAAATTCTATACATATACTATTCCTACTACAAATTATACCAAACTACGCAAGCTATTAAAATAAATATATAAACAATTTACTACTCCCATGTCACATAACGCAAAAATAATAAAACTGGTTAAAATTTACAAATCTCCCTCTAATAAATGCAACTGTAGTAAAAGCGTTGCATTGCGGATAGATAATATTCACTGTACCCATTCCAGCCGGTACAACAGTAGGAAAACTGTTGGAGCGCGAAGGGGTCAAATTTACTATTCCCACTCCAATCACTACAACAGATGGGAAAGTGTTGGATAGCAGAGGAGTAAATTGTACTATTGCTACTCCAATAAGTACAACAGTGGGGAAAGTGTTGGATAGTGGAGGGGTACAATTTACTATTCCCACTCCAGTCCGTACAACAGTAGGGAAAGTGTTGGATTACTGAGGGGTAAAAAGTCACTGTTCCCACTCCAATAAGTGCAACAGCAGGTAAAGTGTTGGATAGCGGAGGGGTAAAATGTACTATTCCCACTCCAATCAGTACAACAGTAGAGAAAGTGTTTGTAATGCGGAGGGGTAAAATTTACTATTCCCACTCCAATAAATGCAACAGTAGGGAAAGTATTGGATAGCAGAGGGGTACAATTTACTATTCCCACTCCAGTCAGTCCAACATCAAAAACAAACAAAATATCTTCAACAAAATAAAATTATTTTAAAAACAAAGTAAATAAAGCAAATATAAATAAGTTGATCAACAAAATAAAAATATATTTAATACAAAAAGTTTGAAAATAAAGACATACTACAATGTTAAATACATATCATATATACCTACAAATATTATTATAAATAAAGCAAATATAAATAAGTTGATCAACAAAATAAAAATATATTTAATACAAATATTTGAAAATAAAGACATACTACAATGTTAAATACATATCATATATACCTACAAATATTATTATAAATAAAATGCAGAAATAATTTTGATACAAATAAATATTTTTATTTCGATATAATTTATCAAAAACATTATTTATTACATAAATTTAGTTTAACACACTCATAACATTTAACAAAAAATTATTTACAAAATTAAAATAATTAATTAATAAATTTATAATCATTATTACTTAAAATAAGTATTATCAATTGCTTAAAAATAATGTACTTCCCACCCCATACCCTACAAAACCCACAACATCTAAAATCTAAAAAAATATTATTGCACAATTTACAGAATTCAGTATCAATTAAACAAATATCATTAATTAAAAAACAAATTATAATTCATCAAATTTAATTAACTTCATACTATTTAGCCCTATAATCCCCACAACCTGCACCTTAAATTAAACTTAAAATAAATGAATTACACTATTAAAATTACTTTTCCATTAAATAACTAATAGTATTTAAAAACTACGTATGAATTAATTAAAATTAATTTACTCCCCACCCCTTACCACTATAAACCCAAAACCTTCACCTAAAAGCAATGTATTAAACAATTAACATAATTAATAATCAATTAATGAATATTAATTAGCAACTAATTATTAGTTAATTTGAAATAAATTACTTCCTACCCTTTACCCCTATAAATGCCGCAACCGCACCTAAAATAAAATTAATTACACTATAAGCTCAATTAATGAGCAAATAATTAATTAATATTACCTGACAACTAATTATTAATTGATAAAAATAAATGACTTCCCACTCTTTAACCCTATAACCCCAGAACTCACAGCTAAAAAATTACACAATTAACATCATTAATAATCAATTAATTAATGAACAACTAATTATTAATTAATTACAAATAAATGACTTCCCACCCTTTACCCCATAAACCCCACAGACCCACGTATAAAATGTACTAAAAAAAATGTAAAAGCATAATTAACATACTTAAATATCAATTAAAAGAATTATTTCAAATAAAAAATAATTAATTTATTATAATTAAATTACTTCCCACAATCCGCTACAGAACTAAAAAACACAAAATGTAATTAAATTACATTTAATAACTACTAAAACTGTAAAACATATATTAAAAAAATAAAGAATACTGATGTAAAAAAATTACATCACATACATTTAAAATACATTCTAAAATACATAGGGGCCGATTCCGATTCGGGCCGGAAATCTCTCCGACCGAGCCGGACCCGGAGAGATTTCCGACCGAATCGGATCCTAGCAGCCCGACCGAACGAGTACGATGCGTCCGTATGCTATCGTACTCGAAGTCGGTCGGACTCCCATTGAAGTCAATGGGAGCCGGTCGTACAACGCGTACGCGGGCTCCCATTGCCTCAATGGGTGCGAGGCGAACAAGGGCGCCCCCTACAGCGGGTACGCAGCGAAGCGACTCGCGCCGTACATGCACAGGTAGGGGGGACCCATGGGTCCCCCCTGTGTGCGACTCGCACGGCTACGCGTACAGGGGGGTCCGACACGGACCCCCGAAGTACGGCTCCGACTGCTCTTTGGAGCCGGACGGCGCGTGTCGGTCGGACTGCTTGCGGCACGCATCGTACTTGCCCGGCCGGGGAACGTCTCCATTGTGCGATGCGGATCGTGTCCGTGCGAGTCGGTCGGAGCGATCGGAGCGGTCGGGTTCTGCGAACGAGTCGGTCGGCGATTTCGCGAGCGCACGCATCGTACTCGCTCGCCCGGACGCACGTACGAATCGGTCGGGAAATAGGGCTCCGAATCGGATCCGGTTAAGCCGAATCCGATTCGGTGCCCTACCGGCCGAGATCGGAATCGACCCCTTAATACTAATTAAAAATGATATTTTAAACAGCTATTTTTTTGCAAATTATATTTATGACTTCGATATTCTAAGATTCGATATTACTTACTTTAAATTCGATATTCTTGACATCGATATTCTTACTGACGATATTTCCATATCACGATATTTAGAACTTAATATTTTGGTAAGGGGATATTTTTGATTCGATATTCTGTCATAAATACTCCATAGTCACTTGTTGCACACAAGTACTGTTTCCACCTGCCTACACAGTTAGTGAGGCAACGTGTGGCCTTCGATTAATGTTTCTAACATATGTTTTGATTCTCTGAGCAAGCTGAAAGCCATGCATTTTCAAAAGGAGGTGGCCTTAACTTCGGCCAGAGAGACGCTTGAACTCCAGGTTGCAAGGTCCGCGTCTGAGATACAGACACTACTGCACAATAAGGGGGTCATTAGGATGGCGGATGGACTTTCGTCTGTCCGCCATCCAATCGCATTTGGGACCACCAGCCTACAAGGCGGCGGTCCCAAAGGGCAAATTAGGATGCGACTGCCACCGTGGCAGTCGCATTGCCCACCGCCGCAAGACAAAACAGACACCCCACACATATCCCTGCACTACGTGGCAGGCACCATGCGGTGCCTACCACATGGTGTATGGATAAGTAGGGGGGGCACCATAGGTGCCCCCCAGGGCCTATGTCCCTGGCCCAGGGATTTAGGGGGCCTGCTACGGTTTGACCACCACAGAACGACCGGCAGAAAGGGATATTGTAATCCCTACGGCAGAGCCTGACAGGCACTGCCGCCATTCTGGGACTACAGGGAGATCCAACAGGTGGTCGGATAAAGCCTGCCTGTCAGGACCATGGCACCATCCAGAAGCCATTGTAATATGGTGGACAGAGATCCCTGTTACGATAGCAGAGGGACCGCCCCCGAAAGCGTGTTGGTACGGTACTTTGGCCATCGTAATCAGCCCCTAACTTCCCGCTGCATTTTGGGGAGCTGGTTCACCGTATCTTTAATATGTCTAATACGAAAGGAGTAGTGCACTTTTTTAAATGTATTGGCTCTGGACTGCTTAGCACTTTTCAGACGATTTTTTGAGTTAAGCCATCTTTCATTCACTCCGTGTTGGGAAGTGTCTTTGGAGGGATCCCGCTTGTCCTGCTATTTGTGGTGGTAATCCTGACTTAAATTTTTCTACTCTGCAATGGATGTCCCAGTTAAACCTAGAATGGAGATGGCACTGCTTGTGCTGTGGTTCTGTGAGCGCATTATACACTCCTTTGGCACACCTCGGCTTCAAGAACTGAATGAGCACTGGTTCTTGTCCTTCAGGCCTGTTTGGCTTCTCTGCCTACAACCTGTATTCCACTGCCTGCTTTGCAGCCACAAATACGTATTGGATCTATGCCTAGGATCACAATCGTTTGCACCACTGGACATTGAGGTACAGAAGGACCCTTTAAAGGCCAATATTGTTGTCCCCATTGTATTTCATTGCTGATGAATGCATTCTTCGATCCAAAGCATCCCAGAGTGGCCTAGTGAAACCAACACCGACTCAAAGATACACTTACAGGATGCAGTCCCTCCCTCAGCGGCTGCTGTGGGAACCAGATGGAATCACCTTTGCTCCATAAACCTGCTTCGAGGTGCGCCTCTGGGACCGTCGTCTGCGGTTGTGGGCAACAACAATGTTCTGTCTACCACTTCGAACACATAAACAATTGGCTTCTTACATGTGGGAACAATTTGGACTGTTTTTACGGATTAGTAGGAACTACACGCCATCCCCATAGAAATATTTGTGGGGCCTTGAGAGAACTCCTTCTTGTTTGTAACTCCCCCCTCTTTCTTCTAGTGGGAACCCTGCCCACTGACCCTGGAGTTCCCTCCAGTTGCCTTTTTGGCCACTCTGGTACTGACCCAGAGGTCCAACTCCTCAGCAAACTTCCTAGGATCAGGAAGTCTGCTTTCCACTAGGTGCTGGTGCAGCTCTGAAAAACAAGTATTGAACATCTGCTCCCTCAAAATCAAGTTATACAGTCCAGTATAATCATTAACTTTGCTTCCCCTAACCCAGCCATTCAGTGCCTCCCCATAGTAGTCTAAGAAGTCCACCCAAAACTGTTTTGGGAGCTTGTGGCTGTCCCTGAACAACTGACTTTATTTCTTAGGGATCGGCCCAAATTTATCAACAAGCATGGCTTTCATGAGGGCATACTTTGACTAGTCCTCTGCCTCCAGTGTGAGAAGTATGTCCCTCCCCTCTGTGGAGATGTGTTTCCATAAGCTACCCCCCAGTACACTTCTGGAAACTTGTGCACCCTCAGAGCTACCTCATATGCAGAGCAACACTTGTCTATGTCATCTATTACCACACAATTGTGCACCAGCTGTTGTGGTATGTGGACACACCCCTCTCCTGTGAACACTGCTTGTAACTTACCACCAATATTGCTGGACTCTGCTTGTTTGGCTCTTATGTCCAGCTCTCTGATACTGAGTTCATGAGCCATTCTCCTCTTCTCCATGGCCGGTCTCTCCCTTGCCATTCTCTCCTCAGATTTCATCTTTAATTTGGCCAGTTGCTGTTTGAACTCCCTAACCACCTTTCTATCCTCCAGCTCCTCTTGGGACAGGCACCGGCAGATACTTGGGCATCCTGAGTATTTGCTGAGGCTGAGTTAGGCTTTCCTTGTAGCTAAGGACCCAGGGCTGGGTCCCCATTTTCCTCATCATACTATTAAACTACTACCCCTCCTCTTCATCCTCCTCTGAGGTGGTCTGCCATCTCTGAACTTCTCCAAAAGCAATGAGGGATACCTGGAGATCGAGTTTGGTAGCCCTCCTGCCTGCCTTCAGCCCCTTCTCTTTGGTGAGCTTCAGCAGCTCACCCCTGATGAAGGTGTCAAAGTTGATCAGATCCATCTCCATTGCAAAAAGGATGGTAGGGCACTTACATTTAGAAAAGGGTAAAAACAGCCAATAAAAAACTAAGGAGAATTTAAAAAGAAGTCAACTCTGGTGTCAAATTATTTATCTGCGATCCTTGTGTTACAGAAATCACTGTGTGGCATTGTACAAAGCAAGTTCTGATCCATACGACTGAACACCAATATAAGAACTTAGGTTGTTAGTTGAAAGGGGGGGGTGACGTCTAATCAAGTAACAGCCAAAATCCCCGTCAGGCTGAAGTACAAAAAGTCCTAAATTAACCTATGCTTAACCCTCTGGTAACTTGGCACAGAAGAAGTCAGGCTTAACATAGAGGCAATGTGTAAGGTATTTTTGCAGCAAACAAACAGGAATAAAGTAAAAACACATCGCAAAAAAAATCCCACGCAAAGCTAAAAAGATAGTGTAATTTTTAATACATTATTTGTTTCCGAAATGAGAAAAACCCAGTCAGTTGATCTGAAGTTATGACTGAAGTTTTAGTAAACATTATCACCTAAAACATCTAGGCACAACCGCAGACATCTAGTCACACAAAACCGGGCCAAATTATTAAAATATGGCTCACCTAGCAATGGGGCGCTGGTTGGATACAAAAAGTGGATAAAGCCTGGTCAGTGCTTACCTTCGGACCTAGAAGAAATTTTGTAGAAAAAGTTCTGAGATGGTAAAGTTCAGAGGGGCAATTCAGCAGGTGGTGTCCGACGAGGGAGCGATATCATCTGGGAGTTGTTTGACGAAGTTGCAGAGAAGATTTCTACATTCGGTCTTAGTCACTTTTTCCGAAGTTAAAAATATCCAGTGGGGCTAACCAGGAGGCTGTAGCTGATGAGAATTCCAGGAAGCTGGATACCACATTGGAAAAGGATTGCTGAACAGGATTTGTTGCTGCAGAGATGAACATAGCGGGAGCTGCCACAAAGTCAGGTCGACAAGTGATGCACTTTGGACGTATAGACAAGCTGGTTGGTCTCAGTCTTTTCTCGGTTCTCAGAGCAGTTCTTAGCCAAAATATTTTTAAAACCTAAGTTTGAGATTTGGGCTGTCTAGGCATCTTTAGCATTACCACCAAGGGTCCAGAACTGGAGTGGTACCATTTGGGGATTCAGGACTCAGTCAGGCTGGGTCCAGCTGCGGGTTGACGATAGTGGGAGCCTGTTATGTCACTGTGGCTCTGAACAGAAGGACAGCAAACTACCACTTCGGGTAACTCTGGTAATCCTGGGTTCAGGTGATGAAGTAGGGCTCAAGCAGCAAGGCAGGTTTCTGAGGGTTCAGGGCAAGCTCCAAGTAGCAAAGTAGTCCATACAAGGGCAGCAAAGCAGTCTTGTAGAGTAAACAGCACGCCTCAGCAGCATGTAGTCCTCTGGGAGTCCTTCTGCAGTTCCAGAAAGTGAACTGAAGAGTGGGTCTGAGGGTCCATTTTTTACACCTGATGCCTTCCTTGAAGCAGGAGAATTTTCCATCAGTTGCCCTTTGAAATGCTTTGAATTTCATGACTCTCCCACACCAGCTCCAAGCTGGCTGCATGGACAATGCAGTGGTGACAAGTCCTTTGTGTGAAGGCAGAGCATGGCCTATTCTGTTGCAAGTGGGGCTGAGCCCAGCTCTGCACCCTCATCCTGCCAGCAGATGGCACATTCAGGCACACTTAATCCCTCTACTTGTGACTGTCTGGGCGGAATTCACAAAGTATAGCTGCTAACTACAGCCAGTCATGTGACCTGGGCAGGTTGCTGACACCAAATGGCAAAGGGCATGAAAATGTAAATTTTCTAAAAGTGGCATTTATCAGATTAGCAATCTGAGTGTACCATTAAATAGAAGTTTTAATTACATTTTCATTGATACTATATATGAAATGTTCATCTGTCCCCAGTCAAAATTTCACACTTATTAAATGTAATAAAGCCATCCAATGTTATCCAATGGGAAGGCAGGCCTCAAAGTAGTGAAAAATAAATTTAGGAGCTTTTACTACCAGGGCATGTAAAACTTAAAAGTACATGTCCAACCTTTTAATTACAATGCACGCTTCCCGATGGGCTACCTACAGCCTACCTTAGGGGTGACGCATATACAATAAAAGGAGAGTTTAATGATTCACAAGGGGCTTATATTGCCAATTCGAATTGGCAGTTTCAAACTGTATTCAGTCTGCAATGGGAGACATGGGACATGTTTTAGGGGGCTACTTAAGTGTGTGGCACAATAAGTGCTGCAGACCGACTAGTAGCATTTAATTTACAGGCCCTGGGTATATTGTATACCACTTTACAAGGGACATATAAGTAAATTAAATGTGCCAATGAGGTGTCAGCCAATTTTATCACAAGCACAAGCACTTTAGCACTGGGTAGCAGTGGCAAAGTGCACAGAGTCCTATGGCCAACAAAAACAAATTCTAGCACAAAATGGATTGGAAATTGAAGGGGAAAAAGCTAAACGTTTGGGGTTAGACCACCCTAAGGCTGAAAGGTCTAACAATCGAAAAATATTCTAAGTCTCATTGGGCAGCAAAATCAGAAAGACATTTGGCAGCATCCCTAGTAGAAAACAAAAGTCTTTAAAATCTCTGGCTCATCACCTAAGTCAGGCGATTTAGAAATACTGCAGACTCATCATGGTGAGAACAAAAATATCATTTCTTTAGCAAACCAGAAGACAAGAATAATCAAATCTTTCAAAACAAGCACAATCCCAATTCATCCGATAATTATTCGACACCCTCTATGCCAATGTCATCCAGAGATGCTCAAACAATTATGTAAAATTTAACAATAAGACTTTCTCTGAATAATTGAACCCAGTGAGGGAACAGAAAACATTGATACATGTTTGAAGTTTAGGTCCACACCATGGAAGATTCAACACTAGCAAGACACCTATTGCATTGGAAATAAACTATTATGACATCCGCCTGACTGTGCTCAGCAAAGCCTGTGGAGAGAGGATGTGGGCAGTGAGGCAAACAGGAGTGAGTTGCATGGATGTCATCCATCTTGTCCAAAATGGTGTTTTGCACAGATATAAGGCATAACTAAACACATTATTGACCACACTTCTACACCGCATACAATTGTTTTCCTGCAAATGCACTATATCAGTCTAGAGATGTAACATCATGTGTTAAAATGCATATGACATATTGTTAATGATACGCACAAATACAAATCCTTAAAATACGTATCCATTACATGGTACTATTTTATGAATTGGTAGATACTGATTTTTCAGGTTTATATGGTTGATATCAAACAAGAAAAACATTATGACTAAATAAATAAATAAAAAATGCCTCCTTCTGCCAACAGTTTTGTCTGAAGTGTATCCCACTGTCATCACTAATTTCTCCTTGCAACTCCGATGGGGTTATGGGTTGACTGCTATGTTCCATGCAACTGTCAGAATGCTCTATGTTGCTGCAAGTACTTGCCTCTCCACATCCACCGAAGCAAGGTCATATAGGTGTCTAAATGTCCCAGCACTGACAACAAGGTCCCTCAAGTTCAATCAAATGTTCATGCGCCCCGTTTCATGCTCCCTCCTGCTGTTGTCATACACAGAATATGCAGGTGTTACCCTTTCACTAGGAGCCAAGTATCTTAACATTAAACAATGATTACTCAAACATGTATTATTATGCCCAAGGTCCTACCAGAAGTGTCACTCATTGTTGTCACTGATCTCTCCTTGAAGCCAATGTGGAGTTTCAGACTGTCACCTGATGGTGTCTGTTATCTATTGCCAATTATTCATTATCTGTTGTCACCTTCATAGCTTCCGACAACCGAGCCATTTTAAAAGATGATTTTAATTTGGTAAAAATGTGGGCTTAATGCTGTGAATATTTCTGCACAAAAACACTGCATCTTGCAATACTGTATATTACTGTGATTGGCTAAACTAGGCCTTAACTTGACCTCAAATTTATTTTGGTTTCTGTTGCAGCCATGATGTTTATTTTCATTTCTCTGTTTCCCACATGTAATCAAAATGTGCACTATGTATTGGTCTTTATTACCATGATGTTCTTGTAGAACTAGGAGGAGGCCTTTTGTTACTTTCGAGGCTCTTCCTGCACGTAATTCTGAAGGCTATTCATTTTGAGAGACTTCCATTGTTCTGCGTAAGTAGATTTCTACTTTCACATCCGAGGACATTAGGTTAGAATAGGACACATAAATATTATCTGCTACGATGATGGCAATAGATGACGTTTGATTCTGTATTCTGATTTGTAAGGTTGTTTTTACCTTGAGCTGACTGTGCGATTTCGGTTGACTTCTATTGTGAATTCTTTTATATAAAAGATGGTACATTTTGGAGGTGAGCCACTCTTCTGAATCCCTCACTCTAAAATCTAAACCCCTATTGGTTTCTCTCATGCTTTGGAATTAGAATATCCCACCTTGAACCTTGACTTCTTTAGACTGAGCCTTATACTAATTCCCTATATTGAATTGATATACATTTTCTCTAACTAATGCTTTTACCTTCTTTAATTTACTCTCATGAATATAAGTGTGACTGTTGCAGAGACTGGTAGTCAGTGCATTTTCCTGAGGATATGTGACTTTTAACCCTTGATAAATGTAGACCAAGGGTCTCAATCAGTCAATCATCAATCAATCAATCACTCGCCCGTGAGGGTCTCAAGGCGCTGGGGGGGAGCAGTTCCGGTCAGTCGAAGAGCCAAGTCTTGAGGGTCTTCCTGAAGATGTGCAGGGTGGGGGCGCGTCTGATGTCGATCGGCAGCTCGTTCCAGGTCTTGGCAGCGATGTAGGAGAAGGTTCTTCCACCCGTTCTTGCTCTGTGGATGCGCGGGGGTTTGGCGAGGTCGAGGTTGGCAGATCAGATGTTCCTCTTGGCTACGTGGTAGGAGATTCTGTCATTGAGGTATTGGGGTCCGGTGTTGTGGAGGCATTTGTAGGCGTGGGTGAGTTTCTTGAAAGATACTCTTTTCTCGACAGGGAGCCAGTGGAGGTTACACAGGTGCTGGGTGATGTGTTCATGTCGAGGGATGCAGAGGACGAGTCTGGCCGCGGTGTTCTGTATGGTCTGGAGTTTGCGGTGCAGAGACTTGTTGATCCCGGCGTAGAGGGCATTTCCGTAGTCCAGTCTGCTGGTTATGAGTGCGTGGGTCACGGTCTTCCTTGATTTGGGGGGATCCATTTGAAGGTCTTTTGGAGGATGCAGAGGGTGTTGAAGCAGGTGGAGGCGATGGCGTTGACCTGTCGGGTCATGGAGTGGGAGGAGTTGATTATGATGCCGAGGTTTCGGGTGTGGTCCGTGGGGTGGGGGGGTGCCAAGGGCGGTGGACCACCAGGAGTTGTACCATGCAGAGCGGGAGGGTCCGAGGACGAGGACCTCTGTCTTCTCCGAGTTGAGCTTCAGGCAGCTGCTGCTCATACAAGGATGCAACGTCTTTCATTCCTTCCTGGAAGTTGAGTCTGGTGGTGATGGTGTCCTTGGTGAGGGAGAGGATGAGCTGGGTGTCATCGGAGTAGAATACTATGCTGAGTCCATGCTGTCTGACGATGGCAGCGAGGAGGGCCATGTAGATATTGAAGAGCTTGGGGCTGAGCGCAGATCCTTGGGGTACTCCGCAGTTGATTTCCCCTGGGTTCGGAGAGGAAGGGTGGAAGTCTGATTCTTTGGGTTCTACTGGCGAGGAAGGAGCGGAGTCAGTCGAGAGCGGTTCCCTGTATGCCGGCTTCATGGAGTCTGGCGGTGAGTGTACTGTGGGAGACGTTGTCAAAGGCTGCAGAGAGGTTGAGTAGGATCAGGGCTGCGGTGTGTCCTTGGTCAAGGAGGGTGCAGCTGTCATCTGTGGCGGCGACTAGAACAGTCTCAGTGCTGTGGTGTGCTGCGGAATCAGGATTGGGAGGGGTCAAGGATGGAGTTTTCTTCGTTGAATTTCGTTAGTTGAATGTTGACGGTCTTCTCTGTGACTTTGGCTGCGAAGGGGAGGAGGGAAAAGGGTCAGTAGCTCTTGAGGTCCGTGGGATCTGCTGAGGGCTTCTTGAGTAGGGGTCTGACTTCTGCGCGTTTCCAGTTGTCGGGAAAGATGCAGGTTTTGAAGGTTTTCTTTAATAAGAGCTTGTTATACCTGTCATACTTAGAGTGGTCTTCCCCCAACATTTTGCCTGCTGACCTCCACTTTTTGCTATATCTTTTTGGTGGCCTTAGGACTCTGAGCACTTTACCATTGCTAACCAGTGCTAAAGGGCATGTGCTTCTCCCCCTAAACATGGTGACATTGGTATATATCTGACTGGCATATTTAGTTTACTTATAAGCCCCTTGTAAAATGGTGTACCATATACCCAGGGCCTGTATTCTAAATGCTACTGGTGGGCCTGCAGCACTGGTTGTGGCACCCACACACGTAGCCTTTCAAACCTGTCTCAGGCCTGTCATGCTGTGCCTCTTGCCAAGCCTTAACCCCACCTTTTATTACATGTAGGTAACCCCTAAGGTAGGACCTAGTTAAGGGCGGGGTGCTGTGTTAGTAAATGGCAGGATATGTACTTTTAGGTTTTACATGTCCTGGTAGTGATAAACAGCTTAATTCATTTTTCACTGCTGTGATGCCTACTCCTCACATAGGCTAGCATTGGGAATTCCTTAAAACACTTTTAAACTTTCATTCCTGATTAGAAATTAGTAGTTAAAACATGCTTCATATCTTCGGAATGGTAATGATAAATCCTCTTTAAAAGTTGGGTTTGACATTAGTATTTTAGAAATGCCACTTTAAGAAAGTGGACATTTGTCTGCTCTTAACTTTGCTCTGTGTGCCAACAGACTGTCCCCAATACATGTCTGGGATGGGTGACAGCTACAATTTGCGCTTTCCATCTAGACAGTCACAAACACAAGAAGAGTGGGTGTGATAGAGGATTCATCTGCATTCAACTGTATTCTGATGGCCTTCCTGGGCAGGAATGGGAGAGGGAGCTCACAGTTATATCTGAATAGGCTGTGTTCTGTCCCCACACAAAGGACTGACTACCCCCCCACAGATAGCCTGGCAGGCAGGGCTTGAATGAAAGGGGACATGTGCACTTCAAAAGGCTGCTTTGAAGTCACCCCCACATCAACTGCTCATTTGGATATAAGTACTGGGGCTCTGATGCTATCAGATCAGTACAACACTGTACCTGGGAAGAACTATGCTGGAGTAAAGACTGCTGTATATCAGAGCCCTGAGAGATGACTTAAGAAACAGAAATGGTGGCAGCATACCTACAGTGTCCACTGGTGAGTCCAGAATCAGGATCCCAAGGATTTGGTGCCCAATTCTGTGGTGGGATATGACATAGGCAAATTGTTTGCAGCCTATGAAGTGGCTCTGAGAGTGCACAAGGTCCCACCTGAGTTCTGGGGTGGTTGTTTGTGGATGTATATGCCCACGGTGGGGAGGGATACACTCCTCACACTAGAGGTAGAGGACCAGACATGCCACACTGCAATGGAGGCCATCTTAGTCTGCAAGTTTTGACTACCGCCTGAGAGGTATAGGCTCAGGTGCAGCCACAAGATCTCATCACAAACATGATTCAATTTATTGGATTATGCCAGGAAGGCACAGAAGGGCTGGGTGGGGGCAGCAAGGTTGATGATTATTAAGGGCTGTACAACTTGATTTTGAAGGAGCACTTGCTTGATATTTGTTCTCCATAGCTGTGCCAACACCTAGTGGATAGCAATTTAACTGACCCCATGAAACTTGCTGAGGAGGCGGACATCTGGGTTAGCACCAAAGTGTCGAAGAAGGCATCTGGGCAGACTTCCAAAATGGTGGTCAGTGTTCCCATCAGAAGAAGGAGGGGGAGATAAAAAGACAGAGTTTTCTAAAGGCCCCCAAAACAACTCATTGGGGAAAGGGCCTGGTTCACATTTTCAGTCTGGCCACCAGATGAGAACTTACCCTGACAAAGGTCAGCAGCCGAGTCCATTAAGTGCTATGAGTGCTACGAGTATGGACACTACAAAGGGGATCTCAAATGTCCAAAAAGAGCACCACCTTCCACTGGAGGAAATAATCCAGGGGTGGCTAGTCTAGTGCTGGAGGAAGAGTTTGTCCCAATTAATGGGGAGGGTTATTGGGGTTACCCAAGTGTTCCTGGGTGACAGTGAGATGCTTCCTAAGATCCATGTGCCCTCATATACTACTAAATACAGGCAAAAGGTCACAATCAATGGGCAAGGTGATGAGACTCTGAGAGACACAGGTCCCAGCATGGCTATGATAAGGAGTCAGCTGGTGTCCCCAGAGTAGGTGATTCCCAAATGCATTCCCGAAAGTTGTGGTGGCTGACAACAGAGAGGGCCACTATCCAGTAGCCCTAGTTCCCTTTAAGTAGGGGGAGGTTTACAGGTCCTATGAAGTTGCTGTGAGCCCTGCCGTGCCTGTGGACTGTTTGTTGGGTAATGACCTTGAGCATACTATCTAGAACGAAGTGGCGCTCAAGGCTCCAGGCTCATGCGGAGATGTTGAGGTTACCTGATATCGATCTGTGCCACAACAAGGCCCAGGGAAAGCAAAAAGGGCTGGACTGTGGAACAATGGCTGAGCCTGCTGCTAAAAAGGGGAAAGGCAGAGGGCATGGTAAATCAGCCCCTGAGTTCCCAGTGAGATGCATGGGGCACCTGCGGTAGCCGCCCCGGAACCCACTGAGGAGGGCATTGCTTCCCTTGATGACCTGCCTACATTTTCTGGATGGCATGTAGAAGGAGGACCTATCAAGGAGGAGTCATCTAGGGCACAGAGGGAGTGTCCAACCCTTCAGGGCATGCGGAGACAGTCTGAAAGCCAAGGAGTTATTACATTTACTGGGAGGCCAGCATTCTTTATAGTGAGCCTAAGGCTCCCCTGCATGGGACAGCAAGGGCCCTGGTTGCACCCCAATGCTACAGGACCTTCCTACAGGAGCTGGCTCACAAGAGTCCCCTGGCAGGACACTTGGGCCAAGACGACCTTTGCACGACTTGTCCCACATTTCTTTTGGCCCCAGATCAGGACAACCTCAAATGCATTCTGCAGGACTTGTGTAACCTTTCAGGCTAGTATGAAGACAAGGCAAAGGCTTAAAGCTCCCTAAACCCACTGCCAGTCATTGACAAACCCTTTGACAGGGTGGGCATTGACATTGTAGGGACTAAGGATCCCCAGACTGGTTTATCTTGGTCCTGGTGGATCATGCCATTCAGTACGAAGAGGCAATCTCTCTGAAGACCATGACTGCATCTGCAGTGGCAAAGGCCCTGATGGGCATTTTTATCTGAGTGGGTTTCCCCAAGGACGTTTTGTCTGATAGGGGCAGAAATTCATGTCTGTTTATACCCAGTCAATGTGGAAGGAATGTGAAGTAACTTATAAGTTCTCCATTCTTTACCATCTACAAACCAATAGACTTGTTGAGAGATTCAACAAGACCCTGAAAGGGATGATTAGAGGCCTGCCTGAGGCCCAGAGAATTCAGTGGGACATCCTTATACCATACCTGTTGTTTTCCTACAGGGAGGTAACACAGAAGAGAGTGGGCTTCAGCCCCTTTGAGCTTCGGTACGGGCACCCTGTTAGAGGACCTCTGAGTCTGGTGAAGAATGGATGGGAGCAAGCTCCCAGGAAGACTCCCCCAGGATGTAGTGAGCTACATGCTGGCCTTCAGAAGCCAGATAGCTAAGTTGTGGAAGCTAGCTTTGGCCAACTTAGGAGCCAGTCAGGTTGTAATGAAAGAGTGATATGACCAAATTTCTATCACTGTCGAGTTGCAGCCTGGGCAGAAAGTGTGGGTTATGGAACCTGTGGAACCCAGGGCCCTCCAGGACCATTGGACTGGGCCATATGAGGTGAACGAAAATAAGTGTAAGGCTACCTACCTGGTGGACCTTAAGATCCCCAGGCAATCCCTCAGTGTACTTCATGTCAATCGCCTCACACCCCAGAGGTCTGAGCTCACCATGCTGTTGGTGACAGATGAAGAAGAGGATAGTGAATCTCTCCCTAACCTCTTGGATTCCAAGAAGATGGATAGGTCTGTGGAAGGAGTGATCCTTTCTCCCACTCTAACTCCTGAACAGCAGAGTGACTGCCGCTAAGTGTTTGGACCGTACTCTTCTCTTTTATCCCGTACTCCTGGGACTGCCCACCTGTGGACCCATGATGTGAACACAGGGGACTACCTTCCTGTTAAGAATAAATCTTACAGGTTGTCAGATAAGGTGAGGGCCAGCATCAAGAGTGAATTCTTTAAGATGATGGAATTGGGGTGATAGAACCCTCCAGTAGCCCCTGGTCCAGTCCTGTCTGTTTGGTACCAAAGGCTGCCCCAGCGGGAACCACACCTGAACTGAGGTTCTATGTGGACTATAAAGGGCTAATTTCTGTGACAAATACTGATGCACATCTCACCCCAAGAGCGGATGAGCTCATTGACAGGGTAGGGGCTGCCCAGTACTTAAGTACCTTTGATCTTACATCAGGGTACTAGCAGATGGCCCTAACAGAAGGTACCATGGAGAGGTTAGCCTTCTCCACTCCATAGGGCCACTATCAATTTAGAGTAATGCCCTTTGGGCTCAAAAATGCCCCTGCCACCATCCAGAGGTTGCTGAACCAGGTACTCACTGGTATGGAGGTCTTCTCAGCTGCCTATCTGGATGACATAGCTGTCTTCAGTAGTAGATTGAAGGACCACCCTTTTCACCTCCAGGAGTTGCTTCAGGCGCTGCAACAGGCAGGTCTGACTACCAAGGTCAGTATGTGCCAGATAAGGCAGGGGTCTGTGGTGTACTTGGGACACCTGGGCCGTATTATGGAAAGTGCCACGGGGGCGAAACAGGCATGTGTGCCCGCTTTGCGTGCCCCTGGGTCACTTTGGTATTACAGAAAGGGCTGCAAACATTTGTGTGGCCCTTCCTGTAATACAGTAGCGCTGGCGCACATATAGCGACAGGATTATACAAGAGGGTGTTTCCTCATTTGCATGGAAACATGGCCAAATGCAAATGAGGGAATCCCTTTGCCTCTGGGCCCGCACCATATTATAAACATGGGCGCAGAGGCAAAGAAATTGTCAGGAGGCACAGTGACAGTGCGCTACCTAGGAGGAGGCACACTGTCAGTTCGGTCCCTGATGGCAGCCCTCTGCAAGGGGTAAAAGGGGTCCTATGGACCCCTCAGACATCCACTTGCAAGCAGGTGCAGTCACTCACTGCACCCACCTGCAAGGGGATCTCTAATCTGCCTTAAAAGTACAGGTGGGTTGCCACCTGCACAGTGTAACATGGAGTGGCCTGTTCAGTTTTTCACTTGAATATGCTCCCCCCAGGGTAGCACAACTTCGCGGCTGCCCTGGGAGCAGGGCATTCAATCTAATAGGGCACACTTTCCCTGTTTGCACCCAACCCACCTGTTTTAAGGTGCATCGTGGTGCAAACAGAGAAAGTGCACCCTATGTGTAATAGGGCCCCTAGTGGACAGGCATAAGGTGCAGCCCCTCCAGGCCAAGATAGAGACTATCATGGCCTGATAACCCCACCAAACCCAGACTGAGGTCAGAGCATTCTTGGGCCTCCCTGAGTACTACAGGTTTGTCAAGGCATATGGCACCATTGTTGCCCCCTTGACAGATCTGAATTCTAAGAAGCATGCCAGAATTATGATTTGGACAGAGGCATGCCAAACTGCATTTGACTCCCTGAAGCATGCAATGTGCACAGACCCTTTGCTCAGGGCCCCTGACTTCTCCCAGGAGTTTATCGCTCAGAGAGATACCTCAGAACAATGCATAGGGGCAGTGCTACCACAGCAAAATGAAGAGGGCCTTGACCAAACTGTAGCTTTCATCTCCAGGAGATTACTCCACAGGGAACAGAGGTGGAGTGCTACAGAAAGAGAAGCGTTTGCTGTGGTCTGGGCACTGAAGAAGTTTAGGCCATACCTCTTTGGCAATCACTTCCTTATGCGACTAACCCTAGGCCCCTCAGGTGGTTTATCCAAATGAGTGGCGACATTTCAAAATTGTTTAGGTGGTTCATTTCCCTACAGGGTATGGTCTTCAGGGTGGAACACAGACCAGGGGTAGGCCACATCCTTGCCTTTGTGATGAGAACTCCCTAGAGGTTGGGTAGATCTTCCCACTTTCAGTTGGGGGGACACGGGTTAGACTGTCATCTTAGGGTGGTCTTCCCCCAACTTTTTTCTAGCTTACCTCCACTTTTGTTTGTATCCTTTTCTTGGCCTTAGGACTCTGAGCACTTTTCCACTGCTAACCAGTGCTATAGTGCATGTGCTTCTCCCCTAAGCATGGTGACATTGGTATATACGTGATTGGCATATTTAGTTTACTTACAAGTCCCTTGTAAAGTTGTATACCATATACCCCGGCCCTGTAATCTAAATGCTACTAGTTGGCCTACAGCACCGGATGTGCCACCCACACAAGTAGCCTTTAACTCTTGTCTCAGGCCTGCAATTGCAGGGCCTGTGTGTGCAGTTTACTGCCACTTTGACTTGGCATTTAAAACCACTTGCCAAGCCTTACACCCTCCTTTAATTACTATAAATCACCCCTAAGGTAGGCACTAGGCAGCCCTAAGGGCAGGGTGCTGTGTAAGTAAAAGGTAGGACATGTACTTTTACATTTTACATGTCCTGAAAGTGACAAACAGCTATATTAATTTTTCACTGCTGTGAGGCCTGCTCCTATCACAGGCTAGCATTTGGCATTCTTTAAAACACTTTAAGGCTGTAATTCTAGATTAGAAATGAGCAACTAAATCATGTTTCATATCTTCGGAATGCTAATGATAAATCCTCTTTAGTGGTAAAGTTGGATTTGACATTACTATTTTAGAAATGCCACTTTTAATTAGTGGTAAACAAACAACAGGAGTATAACCCATATACCAGGTTGAGATCTGGGTAGGTAAATGAGAATTAACAACAATGTCTCAACCGGCTTCATTAAGGAAGACAAGAATATATGTATGTACAAGACATTACAGAAAGGAAGAGGGAGACTCATGGTGTTTTTTAGAAGCTGCTCTTGGCATCATATATTCAGAGTAACAAAAACAGTTAGAACAGTTGTATCAGCACTGTATGCATAAATGCAGGGACAACCCAAAACGTACTTGGTGCACTACTGTGCTCATGCATACAAAAGTGATGGCGCAGGTGACAAGTGAAGGAGCAGTGGAAGGCGCAATGTGACAAGGTGACAAAAAGAATATATACAGAAATATATGGTTCAACTTGGATTATTCATAGAATTACGTCGCAATTTAGTACAACATTTTATGTGAACCATAGTTGAATATGCGCCATGGATTGCGCTGAATGGTCGACGGCGTTTCGATCCTATTTAACCAGGATCATCTTCAGGACCGGGTTGTCAATGAAGAGGTGCTGTACAGGAAAGGAAAAGGAAAGGTAAGGGAGGGGGGATGGGATCCGGGGGAAGGTGCACATGAGGGCAAGAAAGCTGCGCGAGGTAAAGTGGGGAGTGGCATACCTGGAAGCGGTAAGCAGTGGGCGTCAGAGGGCAGCAAAGCTAGCCCAATGTGGTAAAGCACGGTACAGGTGGGTACCGAGGCAGGGGTGCAAGGCCAAATGGCGATCACGCTGCATGTGGGAGCATCCGTTAGAGAGAGCCACGTACGAAGGAAGCCGGATGTTCCTGAAGGTAAGAAGGAAGATTAGCCAAGGAGCGGTGAAGCAAACTATTAACTAGGAGGGGGCGCAATGGCGCAGTGCACTCACCTAAATGCCGGGAAATGTGGCCCGGCGAGTTAAATCACAGGGTCGGAGCCCCGATCCACTGTGTGGTGGCGTTATGCGTAAGCCCAAGGTCCGTTTGGGGGAACCTGAGTATGGGTAAAAATGCGGAGCGAACCCGTTAGCCAATGTGGTGCAGCCGTAATGGTTAAGCCGTTAAAGCAGGGACTAAAGCAGCGCAAGGGCAATCTCTTACCGTGAGGGATTCAATCCAAGGCAGGAAAACAGCTACGATGAGCTCTGAGCCGCCACAACCGTGTGTGGCTGGTCCGGTGTCCACATGAGCTGAGATGCCGGCGGAAGAAATAAACGATTTGCTTCCGGGAAAGGCGCGTCAACACATCACGTGATGATGCTTGATGTTGCCAGGGGGAGTAGCCCCGGGGAGGAAACTGATTACGTGGCTGTCAGTGATGTAAATCAGAGGAGGAGCCCGGGGAGGAGGGATGGTGGGTGTGGGTTAGGACGGGGAAAATTGCACAAATTTCTGGATACAGTATTTGCAAATCGGAAAACAATTTGATGGCTGGGAGCCATACAGTGATATTAATGTCATGTGAGTGAAAATATACATATCAACACAATTCAGGCAATTTAATAAAAATGAAGGATTACAAAATGGAAGATAAAGATTAAAATTCCTCAAATTGACAGACATGATCTCCACATATGAATTCTTACAAGTTTAGAGCAGGAGGGAAAGACGACCTATGATAGCAGGAGTGGGATGGAACGAATGCTATCTAGGGGTGGAACAACAAGGTGCAATCACAGTTGTCTGCACCATGGTTAACCATCCCGGGTGCTCGGAACAGTAATGAGGGACCTGGGATTTACTAAGTGTCAAGGAACACTAGTATGATGGTTGTGGGTTAACAAAAGTAATCAATGTGGATGTGCCATTCACAGTAGCACGGTACTATTCCACTCATCGATGGTGTTAAGACCATGGTTGATCGAGTTGCAACGGGGTATTCATTGGCATTCGCTCCTGTTAAGGAGAGATTGGAGATTACCCCCTCTAGTGGGTAATTGAGGTTGGTCGATCACCTGCCAGGTCATTTCCAGTTCGTTGTTGTTTTTTTCAAGGTAGTGTGAAACCAGGGGTGCCGTAATGTTTTTGCAATGGATCCTGCTTTTGTGTTGTATTATTCTTTGTTTAACCATTTGGGTGGTTTGGCCGATATAAATCAGGTCACAAGGGCAGCAAATGGCGTAGATGACGCTATGGGACCGGCAATGGGTGAAAGTTCTGAGTTTGTAGGTTTTGTTGTTGACCTTGAAATCTTTAGTGTTCAATGTGAGGTCACATACCATGCAAGACTGGCATCTGTAATGTCCGATGTTCGGCGGTAAGCCCCATGTAGTCATGATGGAGCTTTGTTGAAGAGGTTTCGTGGGCCAAGTAATGGCATGCACCAGGTGATTGGACAGGTTGCTTCCTCGTTGGTAGGAGAAGAGAGGGGGATCTCGAAATGCCTCATGGGTTCTCAGTCAGGGCCAGTTGCGTTTGATAATTTTACTGACTTGGTTGCTGCAGGGACTGAACTTAGAAACAAATGGGATCCTAGTAGTGACTCTTTTGGCTTTAGGTGGTAGAAGCTGGTCACGGTGACAATACCATGCTCTTTTACGGGTCCTGGAGACCAGTCGTGCGGGGTAACCTCTGTTGATTAATTTGTTGATGAGGATATCGGATTCGTGGAAGTAATGTTTGCGCCATTTGCAGTTTCTGCGGATGCGCAAGAATTGGCCATAGGGAAGGCCATCTCTGAGGCCTCGTGGGTCATAACTGGAGTACTGAAGTAATGTATTGCGTTCTGTTGGTTTGCGATATAAAGTAGTTCCAATTTTCCCATCTTCCGCATGTATGGTGATGTCCAAGAATGGTAGGTAGTTTGATGAATAATCAGAGGTGAATCTGAGGTGAGGTTGTGACTGATTGAGCCACTGGATGAAAGAATCTAAAGAGTCGGTAGAACCCTTCCATAGAAGAAGGATATCATCTATGTAACGTCGCCAGAGAGAAATCTGAGTCTGGAAAGGGTTGTTGGGAGTGAGTATCTGAGTTATTTCCAGATTGTGTACAAAGAGAATGGCGAAGTTGGGGGCAAAACAAGCCCCCATAGAAACACCCTTGATTTGTAAATAAAATGTATCCCGATAGAGAAAGTAATTGTTCTCCAGGGCAATGCGTAATAGATCCATTATGAAATCGGTCGGGATCAAGGTAGGTCTGGGTCTGGTATCCAACAGTACTTCAATGACCATGAGGCCCTCTTCAAGGGGGATGTTGGTGTATAGTGACTCAATATCGAGTCCTACCATGAGTTCGGTACTGACATCAAAGGGTCTGTCCTCGATGGTACTTATGAGGTCCATGCTGTCACATATGAAAGTCTCAGTATGAGGGACAAAGTCTTTGATGATGGCGTCGATATACTTGCCCAAGGGCTCTAGGATAGATCCACACCCCGAAACGATTGGACGTCCAGGAGGATTGGTACTGTCTTTGTGTATCTTTGGTAATACATAGATCACTGGTGTTCTGGGATGTTGGTTATTCAAGAAGGTGAATTCCTTTTGAGAGATAATGTCTTTGGATCTTGCTTCACTGGTGACTTGCTGAATTTTGATTTTCAGTTCAGGCAAAGGATCTCTTGGGAGAGGATGGTAGTGGCTGGTGTTGGCCAGTTGTCTCTTGATTTCCAAGTCATATTTCTCGATGTCCATAACCACAATCCCACCGCCCTTGTCCACGAGGTTTTATAATGACATCTGATCTCTCTTTTAGATTGAGTAGCACTTGTTTCTCTGACCAGGGAAGGTTGTATGGAACATACTCAAACTGTTTCTGGAGATCCTCTACTTCATGGAGAACAAGCCGCTCAAAGGAGAGAATTTCTGGGGGCATGGCGGCTGACGGGGGATTGAAGGTTGAAGAAGGGTGGAACTGGGGCCTGGGGGTGGTAATTGCCTGTGGTTTGTCAAGGAGGGTGGAACTGGGGCCTGGGGGTGGTAATTGCCTGTGGTTTGTCAGAAAAGAATTGTCGCAATCTGATGCGTCGAAAGAACTGTAACAGATTTGCTTGGAGATCAAAAAAGTTACTTCGCTCAGTAGGGACAAAACTGAGGCCCCTGCTCAGGAGTTTGGTTTCTTCAGTAGACAAGTTGTGACTGGAAAGGTTGCATATAGGTATCAATTGGAGATTTTGGGTGCTAGTCGGTGTTGCATTGTCGGAGGGTAAGTCAGAAATGGTTGTTATTGTGGTGGGCCCTATTCGTAAAACTTTCTTCTGGTTTGTCGTTCGTCGGAATATTGATATTGGTATTATCGGTTGTTCCGTGTCCGTCCTCGTGTTTGACCGCGTCCGCGGCCCTGTTCTAAAAAACCGGAGGGTAGTTGAGGTAGTGGTCTGTTGGTGTTTCTTGAGGTGCTGGGACCTTCACCTGTGTCTGAGTCTTCTATGGCGGTGTTAGATGAATCTGAAAAGGTGATCTGTTGGTTGTTGCGAAACCTGCCCCAGTTCCGGGTTCTTGGGGGATTGTATGGGGTGTTGTAGAATTCTTCAAGGAGATATGGGTAAGTCTTCTCTGTGCTGTAGTACTTTATATCCTTCTGAATTTTGGTGATTTTTTTGTTAAGTTCAAAAGTATTAAAGGTGGCTATGGTTGTATTGATTTTATCCAGGAGGTTTTTGGCATCCAATATGGTGCTGTCCTCCAAGATGAGTTTCTTTAGCTCTGCGATCTCCTCGAGTTCCTTCAGACTGTGTTCAAGGGCCGTATCGATCCCCAAGACCATCCAGTGGCGAGAGCAAGTTGTTGCCAGGTGGCTGAAGCCTGTACGGAACTTGGGGTCTTGGGTAAAGATGGCCGGAGTGTTGCGAATTTGTAAGCCCAGAGGGATGATGTCTGATTTGAGGTATTCTGTCAGCATGCGTGCGTGAAGATTGGTTTGGATTTGTTTTTTCTTTAGCTTTTCTAGTTTGTCTAAGAGTACCTTAGAGGTGTTGGTAGCCAGGGTAGTGGAGGTGGAAGTGGAGGTACCTGAGAGTAGAGAGGTACCACTGAGTATGCGTTGAATGTAGTCATCAGTATAGGCCGGAGTCTCCCTAGACATACTTGTTAACAAAAGCTGATAACAAATTGACCGAGTTAATTGGTCTGAAAGTTATGGTCACAGAAGGGATCTACTCTCGCAGCTCAGCAGCTGCTCACAATGTAGTAAACAAACAACACGAGTATAACCCATATACCAGGTTGAGATCTGGGTAGGGAAATGAGAATTAGCAACAATGTCTCAACCGGTTTCATTAAGGAAGACAAGTATATATGTATGTACAAGACATTACAGAAAGGAAGAGGGAGACTCGTGGTCTTTTTTAGAAGGTGCTCTTGGCATCATATATTCAGAGTAACAAAAACAGTTAGAACAGTTGTATCAGCACTGTATGCATAAGTGCAGGGACAACCCAAAACGTACTTGGTGCACTACTGTGCTCGTGACATACAAAAGTGACGGCGCAGGTGACAAGTGAAGGAGCAGCGGAAGGCGCAATGTGACAAGGTGACAAAAAGAATATATACAGAAATATATGGTTCAACTTGGATTATTCATAGAATTACGTCGCGATTTAGTACAACATTTTATGTGAACCATAGTTGAATATGTGCCATGGATTGCGCTGAATGGTCGACGGCGTTTCGATCCTATTTAAACAGGATCATCTTCAGGACTGGGTTGTCAATGAAGAGGTGCTGTACAGGAAGGGAAAAGGAAAGGTAAGGGAGGGGGGATGGGATCCGGGGGAAGGTGCGCATGAGGGCAAGAAAGCTGCGTGAGGTAAAGTGGGGAATGGCATACCTGGAAGCGGTAGGCTGCGGGCGTCAGAGGGCAGCAAAGCTAGCCCAATGTGGTAAAGCACGGTCCAGGTGGGTACTGAGGCCGGGTGCAAGGCCAAAGGGCAATTACGCAGCACGTGGGAGCATCCGTTAGGGAGAGCCACGTACGAAGGAAGCCGGATGTTCCTGAAGGTGAGAAGGAAGATTAGCCAAGGAGCAGTGAAGCAAACTATTAACTAGGAGGGGGCGCGATGGCGCAGTGCACTCACCTAAATGCTGGGACATGCGGCCCGGCGAGTTAAATCACAGGGTCGGAGCCCCGATCCACTGTGTGGTGGCATTATGCGGAGGCCCAAGGTCCGTTTGGGGGAACCTGAGTATGGGTAAAAATGCGGAGCGAACCCGTTAGCCAATGTGGTGCAGCCGTAATGGATAAGCCGTTAAAGCAGGGACTAAAGCAGCGCGAGGGCAATCGCTTACCGTGAGGGATTCAATCCAAGGACAGGAAAACAGCTACGATGAGCTCTGAGCCGCCACAACTGTGTGCGGTTGGTCCGGTGTCCACCTGAGCTGAGATGCCGGCGGAAGAAATAAACGATGTGCTTTTGGGAAAGGCGAGTCAACACATCACGTGATGATGCTTGACGTTGCCAGGGGGAGTAGCCCCGGGGAGGAAACTGATTACGTGGCTGTCAGTGATGTAAATCAGAGGAGGAGCGCGGGGAGGAAGGACGGTGGGCGTGGGTTAGGACGGGGAAAAGGGCACAAGTTTCTGGATACAGTATTTGCAAATCGGAAAACAATTTGATGGCTGGGAGCCATACAGTGATATTAATGTCATGTGAGTGAAAATATACGTATCAACACAATTCAGGCAATTTAATAAAAATGAAGGATTACAAAATGGAAGATAAAGATTAAAATTCCTTAAATTGACAGACATGATGTCCACATATGAATTCTTACAAGTTTAGAGCAGGAGGGAAAGACGACCTATGATAGCAGGAGTGGGATGGAACGAAGGCTATCTAGGGGTGGAACAACAAGGTGCAATCACAGTTGTCTGCACCATGGTTAACCATCCCGGGTGCTCGGAACAGTAATGAGGGACCTGGGAATTACTAAGTGTCAAGGAACACTAGTATGATGGTTGTGGGTTCACAAAAGTAATCAATGTGGATGTGCCATTCACAGTAGCACGGTACTATTCCACTCATCGATGGTGTTAAGACCATGGTTGACCGAGTTACAACGGGTGATCCATTGTCATTCGCTCCTGTTAAGGAGAGATTGGAGATTACCCCCTCTAGTGGGTAATTGAGGTTGGTCGATCACCTGCCCGGTCATTTCCAGTTCGTTGTGGTTTTTTTCAAGGTAGTGTGAAACCAGGGGTGCCGTAATGACTTTGCAATGGATCCTGCTTTTGTGTTGTGTTATTCTTTGTTTAACCATTTGGGTGGTTTGGCCGATATAAATCAGGTCACAAGGGCAGCAAATTGTGTAGATGACGCTATGGGACCGGCAATGGGTGAAAGTTCTGAGTTTGTAGGTTTTGTTGTTGACCTTGAAATCTTTAGTGTTCAATGTGAGGTCACATACCACGCAAGACTGGCATCTGTAATGTCCGATGTTCGGCGGTAAGCCCCATGTAGTCATGATGGAGCTTTGTTGAAGAGGTTTCGTGGGCCAAGTAATGGCATGCACCAGGTGATTGGACAGGTTGCTTCCTCGTTGGTAGGAGAAGAGAGGGGGATCTCGAAATGCCTCATGGGTTCTCAGTAAGGGCCAGTTGCGTTTGATAATTTTACTGACTTGGTTGCTGCAGGGACTGAACTTAGAAACAAATGGGATCCTAGTAGTGACTCTTTTGGCTTTAGGTGGTAGAAGCTGGTCACAGTGACAATACCATGCTCTTTTACGGGCCCTGGAGACCAGTCATGCGGGGTAACCTCTGTTGATTAATTTGTTGATGAGGATATCGGATTCGTGGAAGTAATGTTTGCGCCATTTGCAGTTTCTGCGGATGCGTAAGAATTGGCCGTAGGGAAGGCCATCTCTGAGGCCTCGTGGGTCATAACTGGAGTACTGAAGTAATGTATTGCGTTCTGTTGGTTTGCGATATAAAGTAGTTCCAATTTTCCCATATTCCGCATGTATGGTGATGTCCAAGAATGGTACGTAGTTTTATGAATAATCAGAGGTGAATCTGAGGTGAGGTTGTGACTGATTGAGCCACTGGATGAAAGAATCTAAAGCGTCGGTAGAACCCTTTCATAGAAGAAGGATATCATCTATGTAACGTCGCCAGAGAGAAATCTGAGTCTGGAAAGGGTTGTTGGGAGTGAGTATCTGAGTTATTTCCAGATTGTGTACAAAGAGAATGGCGAAGTTGGGGGCAAAACAAGCCCCCATAGAAACACCCTTGATTTGTAAATAAAATGTATCCCGATAGAGAAAGTAATTGTTCTCAGGGCAATGCGTAATAGATCCATTATGAAATCGGTCGGGATCAAGGTAGGTCTGGGTCTGGTATCCAACAGTACTTCAATGACCATGAGGCCCTCTTCAAGGGGGATGTTGGTGTATAGTGACTCAATATCGAGTCCTACCATGAGTTCGGTACTGACATCAAAGGGTCTGTCCTCGATGGTACTTATGAGGTCCATGCTGTCACATATGAAAGTCTCAGTATGAGGGACAAAGACTTTGATGATGGCGTCGATATACTTGCCCAAGGGCTCTAGGATAGATCCACACCCCGAAACGATTGGACGTCCAGGAGGATTGGTACTGTCTTTGTGTATCTTTGGTAATACATAGATCACTGGTGTTCTGGGATGTTGGTTATTCAAGAAGGTGAATTCCTTTTGAGAGATAATGTCTTTGGATCTTGCTTCACTGGTGACTTGCTGAATTTTGATTTTCAGTTCAGGCAAAGGATCTCTTGGGAGAGGATGGTAGTGGCTGGTGTTGGCCAGTTGTCTCTTAATTTCCAAGTCATATTTCTCGATGTCCATAACCACAATCCCACCGCCCTTGTCCGCAGGTTTTATAATGACATCTGATCTCTCTTTTAGATTGAGTAGCACTTGTTTCTCTGACCAGGGAAGGTTGTATGGAACATACTCAAACTGTTTCTGGAGATCCTCTACTTCATGGAGAACAAGCCGCTCAAAGGAGAGAATTTCTGGGGGCATGGCGGCTGACGGGGGATTGAAGGTTGAAGAAGGGTGGAACTGGGGCCTGGTGGTGGTAATTGCCTGTGGTTTGTCAAGGAGGGTGGAACTGGGGCCTGGGGGTGGTAACTGCCTGTGGTTTGTCAGAAAAGAATTGTCGCAATCTGATGCGTCGAAAGAACTGTAACAGATTTGCTTGGAGATCGAAAAAGTTACTTCGCTCAGTAGGGACAAAACTGAGGCCCCTGCTCAGGAGTTTGGTTTCTTCGGTAGACAAGTTGTGACTGGAAAGGTTGCATATAGGTATCAATTGGAGATTTTGGGTGCTAGTCGGTGTTGCATTGTCGGAGGGTAAGTCAGAAATGGTTGTTATTGTGGTGGGCCCCATTCGTAAAACTTTCTTCTGGTTTGTCGTTCGCCGGAATATTGATATTGGTATTGTCGGTTGTTCCGTGTCTGTCCTCGTGTTTGACCGCGTCCGCGGCCCTGTTCTAAAAAACCGGAGGGTAGTAGAGGTGGTGGTCTGTTGGTGTTTCGTGAGGTGCTGGGACCTTCACCTGTGTCTGAGTCTTCTATGGAGGTGTTAGATGAATCTGAAAAGGTGATCTGTTGGTTGTTGCGAAACCTGCCCCAGTTCCGGGTTCTTGGGGGATTGTATGGGGTGTTGTAGAATTCTTCAAGGAGATATGGGTAAGTCTTCTCTGTGCTGTAGTACTTTATATCCTTCTGAATTTTGGTGATTTTTTTGTTAAGTTCAAAAGTATTAAAGGTGGCTATGGTTGTATTGATTTTATCCAGGAGGTTTTTGGCATCCAATATGGTGCTGTCCTCTAAGATGAGTTTCTTTATCTCCGCGATCTCCTCGAGTTCCTTCAGACTGTGTTCAAGGGCCGTATCGATCCCCAAGACCAAACAGTGGCGAGAGCAAGTTGTTGCCAGGTGGCTGAAGCCTGTACGGAACTTGGGGTCTTGGGTAAAGATGGCCGGAGTGTTGCGAATTTGTAAGCCCAGAGGGATGATGTCTGATTTGAGGTATTCTGTCAGCATGCGTGCGTGAAGATTGGTTTGGATTTGTTTTTTCTTTAGCTTTTCTAGTTTGTCTAAGAGTACCTTAGAGGTGTTGGTAGCCAGGGTAGTGGAGGTGGAAGTGGAGGGACCTGAGAGTAGAGAGGGACCACTGAGTATGCGTTGAATGTAGTCATCAGTATAGGCCGGAGTCTCCCTAGACATACTTGTTAACAAAAGCTGATAACAAATTGACCGAGTTAATTGGTCTGAAAGTTATGGTCACAGAAGGGATCTACTCTCGCAGCTCAGCAGCTGCTCACAATGTAGTAAACAAACAACACGAGTATAACCCATATACCAGGTTGAGATCTGGGTAGGTAAATGAGAATTAACAACAATGTCTCAACCGGTTTCATTAAGGAAGACAAGTATATATGTATGTACAAGACATTACAGAAAGGAAGAGGGAGACTCATGGTGTTTTTTAGAAGGTGCTCTTGGCATCATATATTCAGAGTAACAAAAATAGTTAGAACAGTTGTATCAGCACTGTATGCATAAATGCAGGGACAACCCAAAACGTACTTGGTGCACTACTGTGCTCGTGACATACAAAAGTGAAGGCGCAGGTGACAAGTGAAGGAGCAGCGGAAGGCGCAATGTGACAAGGTGACAAAAAGAATATATACAGAAATATATGGTTCAACTTGGATTATTCATAGAATTACGTCGCGATTTAGTACAACATTTTATGTGAACCATAGTTGAATATGCGCCATGGATTGCGCTGAATGGTCGACGGCGTTTTGATCCTATTTAATCAGGATCATCTTCAGGACTGGGTTGTCAGTGAAGAGGTGCTGTACAGGAAAGGAAAAGGAAAGGTAAGGGAGGGGGAATGGGATACGGTGGAAGGTGCGCATGAGGGCAAGAAAGCTGCATGAGGTAAAGTGGGGAATGGCATACCTGGAAGCGGTAAGCTGCGGGCGTCAGAGGGCAGCAAAGCTAGCCCAATGTGGTAAAGCACGGTCCAGGTGGGTACTGAGGCCGGGTGCAAGGCCAAAGGGCAATTACGCAGCGCGTGGGAGCATCCGTTAGGGAGAGCCACGTACGAAGGAAGCCGGATGTTCCTGAAGGTGAGAAGGAAGATTAGCCAAGGAGCGGTGAAGCAAACTATTAACTAGGAGGGGCGCGATGGCGCAGTGCACTCACCTAAATGCTGGGACATGCGGCCCGGCGAGTTAAATCACAGGGTCGGAGCCCCGATCCACTGTGTGGTGGCATTATGCGGAGGCCCAAAATCCGTTTGGGGGAACCTGAGTATGGGTAAAAATGCGGAGCGAACCCGTTAGCCAATGTGGTGCAGCCGTAATGGATAAGCCGTTAAGCAGGGACTAAAGCAGCGCGAGGGCAATCGCTTACCGTGAGGGATTCAATCCAAGGACAGGAAAACAGCTACGATGAGCTCTGAGCCGCCACAACTGTGTGCGGTTGGTCCGGTGTCCACCTGAGCTGAGATGCCGGCGGAAGAAATAAACGATGTGCTTTCGGGAAAGGCGAGTCAACACATCACGTGATGATGCTTGACGTTGCCAGGGGGAGTATCCCCGGGGAGGAAACTGATTACGTGGCTGTCAGTGATGTAAATCAGAGGAGGAGCGCGGGGAGGAGGGACGGTGGGCGTGGGTTAGGACGGGGAAAAGGGCACAAGTTTCTGGATACAGTATTTGCAAATCGGAAAACAATTTGATGGCTGGGAGCCATACAGTGATATTAATGTCATGTGAGTGAAAATATACGTATCAACACAATTCAGGCAATTTAATAAAAATGAAGGATTACAAAATGGAAGATAAAGATTAAAATTCCTCAAATTGACAGACATGATGTCCACATATGAATTCTTACAAGTTTAGAGCAGGAGGGAAAGACGACCTATGATAGCAGGAGTGGGATGGAACGAAGTCTATCTAGGGGTGGAACAACAAGGTGCAATCACAGTTGTCTGCACCATGGTTAACCATCCCGGGTGCTCGGAACAGTAATGAGGGACCTGGGAATTACTAAGTGTCAAGGAACACTAGTATGATGGTTGTGGGTTCACAAAAGTAATCAATGTGGATGTCCCATTCACAATAGCACGGTACTATTCCACTCATCGATGGTGTTAAGACCATGGTTGACCGAGTTACAACGGGTGATCCATTGTCATTCGCTCCTGTTAAGGAGAGATTGGAGATTACCCCCTCTAGTGGGTAATTGAGGTTGGTCGATCACCTGCCCGGTCATTTCCAGTTCGTTGTGGTTTTTTTCAAGGTAGTGTGAAACCAGGGGTGCCGTAATGATTTTGCAATGGATCCTGCTTTTGTGTTGGGCCTCCGCATAACGCCACCACACAGTGGATCGGGGCTCCGACCCTGTGATTTAACTTGCCGGGCCGCATTTCCCGGCATTTAGGTGAGTGCACTGCGCCATCGCGACCCCTCCTAGTTAATACTTTGCTTCACAGCTCCTTGGCTAATCTTCCTTCTCACCTTCAGGAACATCCGGCTTCCTTCGTACGTGGCTCTCCCTAACGGATGCTCCCACGCGCTGCGTGATCGCCCTTTGGCCTTGCACCCGGCCTTGGTACCCACCTGGACCGTGCTTTACCACATTGGGCTAGCTTTGCTGCCCTCTGACGCTCGCAGCTTACCACTTCCGGGTATGCCACTCCCCACTTTACCTCGCACAGCTTTCTTGCCTTCATGCGCACCTTCCCCCGGATCCCATCCCCCCTCCCTTACCTTTCCTTTTGCTTTCCTGTACAGCACCTCCTCATTGACAACCTGGTCCTGAAGATGATCCTGATTAAATAGGATCGAAACGCCGTCGACCATTCAGCGCAATCCATGGCGCATATTCAACTATGGTTCACATAAAATGTTGTACTAAATCGCGACGTAATTCTATGAATAATCCAAGTTGAACCATATATTTCAGTATATATTCTTTTTGTCACCTTGTCACATTGCGCCTTCCGCTGCTCCTTCACTTGTCACCTGCACCGTCACTTTTGTATGTCACGAGCACAGTAGTGCACCAAGTACGTTTTGGGTTGTCCCTGCATTTATGCATACAGTGCTGATACAACTGTTCTAACTATTTTTGTTACTCTGAATATATGATGCCAAGAGCACCTTCTAAAAAACACCACGAGTCTCCCTCTTCCTTTCTGTAATGTCTTGTACATACATATATACTTGTCTTCATTAACGAAACCGGTTGAGACATTGTTGTTATTTCTCACTTTTAATGAGTGGACATTCACTGCTCTTAAGTTTGCTCTGTGTGCCTGCAGTCTGTCTCCAACATACAGCTACAATTTGTGCATTCCATCTAGACAGTCACAAACACAGGAAGAGTGGGTGTGATAGAGGATTCATCTGCATTCTACTGTGTTCTGATGGTCTTCCTGGGCAGGAAAGAGGAGCAGGAGCTCACACTTTCATCCGATGTTGATACAGTGGTGGCTTTGCACCGATCGGAACCGAGGCATCACCTTTAATGCCGAAGCAGCAGTTGCTCGACGACAGTGATTCTACAGCCAGCTTGACTCGAAACCGATGGACAGTGCGGCTCAACATCGACACAGCACCTGCTTTGCAAAAGGGTTTGACACCAAAACTTCCATTGACTGCGAGGATCTGCATTCATGCTCTCCTCCATCCACAGATCAACGACTGCGTGACGCCTCCTCAACTGCTCACATCTTCGATGTCGCCATTTTGCTGCATCCAAGATACTTTGTTAGTAGGACCTGTCCAAGTCCTGTCACCAGCCTGCCCGCCATCGTGGTCGGCCTGAACTTTGGATTCACTCCTGTCCCTTGCGACCTCAAGTAACCTTTTAGTTCTATTGACTTCTAAGGACTGTTTTTGCATTTAATCTTTAAAACAATCATATCTTTACTTCTACTGAGTGGATTTTTGTTGTTTTAGTCTTGTTTTACTCAGATAAATATTCTCAATTTTTCAAAACCTGTGTGGAGTCTTTTTGGTGCGTTTCATTGTATTACTGTGTGTGTGTTGCACAAATAATTTACACATTGCCTCTTAAGTTAAGCCTGCCTGCTCTGAGCCAAGCTAACAGAGGGTGAGCACAGGTTAATTTAAATGGGGTATCCAGCTCACCCTGACTAGGATTATGATCCCTATTTGGAAAAGGTGCAAACCTCTGCCAACTAGAGACTCAATTTCGAACAGAGCTACTTATTTTAAATGAAAATCATCCCAAACTACTAATATTATTAGTATTATAGTGTTGTAATAGTAAATGCTTCAAACAAGATGATGTTAGTGGGCACCCTATGAAAGATTAGCATTAATGATCACCTCAGAGCATCAGGCAGGATTGCCAGCAGTAGCATAAAAATAAATTGTCACTTTTGAATGCCTTTACATGGGTAATAAAGAGAGTCATTGCTGCAACGACCCTGGCACCAAGGTAATAAAATTAGTAATAAGTCACCCCAACACCAAATGATCTATCACTCAAATAGCAGCTTAAAATATACTTTGTAAATTCAATCATTTTTCTCTCCAAAACTCAGCTTAAAAGTTCAATAAATACATACATTTCTGTCTCAAATACCCACTTTACAATTTTGGTATACATATATTAATTCAGCCAAGCAAAAACCTCTAACTTAGTTGGCTGGGCTGTGCACAGGAGAGCTACCAGTAGCTCATGAGCTACTCGTTGGAGAAGCCTGATTTAGACATTCCAGCACCCACAGCCTGGTTCTGGAATACTTTGAGATTACTGATATTCCTCTTTAAAGTAACTGCTGCAGGGAATTACCATAATAAATCTAGATTCTAATTAATTTTGCTACTGTTTGGATTGGTCCATTAACCATCAAGTTTGCCTAAGTAATCAGAAATATTAACTACTCAATGCAATGAGGACATTACCATGACTATCCATTGTTTTTTAGTCAAATAGTAATCCTAGAGTGCTAATGTTATCCTTATGGGTGGTTAATGGGTCTCAGAAGTCCCCTTAAGTGTTCTCTTTTTTTCCAAAATGAGCTCCATCCCAACTAGGTAAACTTTGGGCCTGATTTTGAGTTTGGCAGACGGGTAATTAATCACAAACATAATGGTCATCCTATCCCCCTTATTAGAAGTCAATTAGGATATATTAAGACGGGGGTCTTCAAACTGGGGTGCGGGCCCCCCTAAGAGGGCCCTAACTGATCCCAGATGGGGGCACTAGGCTCTGGTTAAAAGAAGCATCATGCTGATAGCAGTGCTTTGTTTTAAGCTAAAAACGAATTATGAGCAGTAAGACACTCTGTAATGGGCCATTACTAACCTCTTTTGTCATTTATATCTGGCTGGAAGTATGGGTCAAAAGGGAAGGGACTCCAAATATTCTTCAAACCTTATATAGGATAATCACACTGTGGATACTATTACACGTTAGTAAGGCCTAGCTAATCAGAATAGTATGTTTGGCAATCATGTATTTGATTGAATTTTTAAAAGGTTTAACATACCTGTAATGTTTAAAAACTTCTAGACATATTTAAACATTGCAAATTTAATAGAATAATTGTGAAAAATTCTGGGGGGCAATGATTTTCTCTTAAACTGGGGGGAGGTGGACGTGGCATTAAAAAATTTGAAGACCACTGTATTAGGATATAATCCACGTCTAATAAGGTGGAGGGGACATCCGTCATGCTTGTGTCGAGTGCACATCTGCCAAATTCTAAATCAGGGCCTAAGTCTTATACTTGTCTAAGCTTTGCCAGCTTTCATCCATCCGCTCATAAACCTTTTTAAAATCGATCTTTTTTTCTAGATCCTTGAACAGGTGAAAAATCCTCTGCATTTTTTCATCAGACAATTGTGAAATGCAGTACCCAAGGAGCTTAGCAGGGCAAACCGTGGCCGTGTATGGATATTAAAAAGTATGGGAACACAAATGTGTGAAATGAAACTCCATTTAGCACACGACTCATAGGAGACACTGGTGGCATATGACAGACAGGATACCTTCCTCAGGATCTTCTTCAAACCGGTAACAGCAGGTGATTAATATGAAAGAATGCTTTTCACTGTTCACAGGAGGTGTTCAACAGGCTCTACAATGGCATACATCTGACCCTAGCTGAGAGGTCAGGTCTAAAGGTCACAGCAACACCGACTTCCTTGCCCATTACCACCGCTTTCTTCAATAATTATGCATGTCTTTTCTACCTCTGCATCTCTGTAGAGTGCTCCACTGCTCATCTGACCCTGATCTTTGCTGTAGTAAATGTCTTCCAAATTTCGTGAACCACAAAGCCCTAAGCACAGTAAACTGACTGCAAATGTTGTGCTGTTCAAAATGCGTGTGTGCGTTTTAATTGTCCTGATTTTAATTGTAGATAAATGCGTGCATTCCCATGTTAAAGCACGCGCTGCCTAGCGAATGACACTTTTATACTTGAACATTAGCAGTTGTACACTAGTCTTCTCCAATAGATCACTGTTTTGATTAGTAGATTGAAGTCGTCAGTATGAGCTGTGCTTCCGTGTGTGAGGAAGTGGCAATTATAATGAGCCACAAGCACAGAATTGATTGCTTCGTGAGTCACCTGAGTCAATGTGGCATTAGAAAGTAAAGCAGCCATACCATTCCTGCAGGAAATCACTATATTTAGCTGCATTCAGGATAGTTTGGATGCTGGAAAAATATATACTGTTTAAAAATGATCGTGCTTTCTTTTGTCATTTGCATGGTAAAATCACCGATACACAAAATATCTCCAGGAACCTGATGCTTTGTAAAATGTTCATTTGTTGAATTAAGGATTTAAATGCAGAAGGGGTTCTTTATTGCAGAGATTCATGGCTTCATTCACAGGGCCGTGACAAAGGCATGCCAGACATTTGTAAAGAAAGAACTCACCATGGCAACCGTTCTAGTACACAGAATTAAATCTGATTTTTTCACACAAACGCACACTCCTGGTGTCAAAGAAGTAACAGCAGCGTGCCATCCGTGTTATAAGAGAACTATGAAGCGGAGCTGGAAAACAATAGAGAGAAAAAAAATGATTCACAACATTGATTGTTTAGCAACTGGCGCGCAGTGCGCCGCAGAGTGAATCAGTTTAGGGGAACCGAGCTGAGATTTTAAAATGCGACCCTCTCTCTCTCATTATCCGTACAACTGGTGTCTCTTTAAAGTAGCAATGCAAATGGCATTTTTTCTTGCTCATGATCATCTTTCTTTGTTTGAGACTCCCACCGAGCTGTGTTAGATCAGTAGTTAAAATAATTCAATCCGCTTTCCTCATTCATTTTGTTTCTAATATTCATTAAATATTTACCACTTGCCAACCTTTGGGAAAATGGCTAAAGGTGTTTGTGCATCTTATTGCTGAACAGCCACATCAACCTTGCTATGACGACCTCTCAGTGGAAGACAAAGGCTCCCTAGAGCCTTCCAACAACTGAGCTCAAAGATCACCTTAAGGGAGGTGCCTAGGGCGCACGCAGCCACCAGCGTAGAAAAGTGCAAGGCAAATGAATAAAGACTATAAGTATCAATGCAGGACATTAAAAGGAAAACCTTTATTAAATAAAAATATTGATAAAGGTAGAGATCGTTAAAATGTCTGTAGAATCTAAAGAACCTCATTGGAAATGGTTAGAATGTGTGAATAGACACGAAGGCCCTCAGTCCCGAAGGTTCTCTGTGCTCACGTGAGACTACAAACCTTCCCAACGGTTTTTCTTACCCAGTTGTTCGTCTACTCGTAATGACGCAAAGGGCTGGAGGAAAGTTGCAAAATGAGTATGAAAAATAGTCAACCATGCTTATATTTAGTGGTTTTGAGAATGCTGTTCTTTATAGGGACAGAAATTTCCATTTGAAGGAAACAGAAAATAGCTTGATTTGCATTCGCACCCTAAAATTATTCTAAAAGGGTGGACTCACAGTCAGTGAAATGAACTGCCTATTTACATTAAGTTTTAAGAAGCAGTGACATTCAAATGTTTTCCATAAGTTTTGTACATTGATATGCTTTAGTCATGGAATCTTTTGAATTACAAAACATAGCAACCATTAATTCTAATTTTATTCTTATATTTTGAATTTCATAATTTGAATTATTTTAGGAGAAACACAGACTGTGCTTCTAAGATGCAATCGGTTGGATACAGCTTTTAAATTGGCCTCACTTGTGTGGAGCCTAAATTTGACCAATTGAGAGGATTATGAGGCTTCATTCAAAAGATCTCCAAAATTGTATATATTATTTAGGTCCATGTGGTAAAAATGGATGAAAATGAACAAACACTTGATGTGGGATGGGTGCCATTTGGAAGCCAAAGCTGCAGGAGAGGTCACTCGTCATGCTGGATTGTATCCCTTTCAGGAGTTTATGGACAGTGGCGGAACGAAAGTTGACGGGGCCCCTGCAAAGCATATTGAGGGGCCCCCTCTAGGCTCACTCAGGAGCTCTCAGGCCAGGGGACTGTGCTGAGGGGGCCCCCTGGAGCTCGGAGGCCCCCAAGCACTGCGGGGCCTGCGGGGGCCTTTGTTACACCACTCTTTATGGAGCTTCTTTCTCGCCAGTGAACATGACTGCATAATTTCTGACTTAGAAGCATTCTCCGATTAGAATGAAGTGCTGATGAAGGTCTACAAGTTGCTCCTTTGTTGCATATGTGCTGGTGCTTACCCCAGACTTCTAAGGGTCCCATTAAAAGTTCTACAGTTTTAGTCAGTAAAATGGTCAACTAGGTGGTGCTAATAACTCCTCATTTGGTATTTTGCAGACTTTGAATCCTTCATATCTGACAGAAACCTATAGTCTAATGCACGGGTACTCATAGTACGGCCCGCGGGCCGCCAGCGGCCCGGCAAGCCTTCCTTGGTGGCCCGCGGACCTTGCGGACATCGTACCTGTGTTGTTTTTTTTGCTTTACAGAGTGTCAGCAAACAGACTCTGCTCTATGGGGGCCGGGCGATTCCAGCGATAGTCCGAGTGGAGCTGCAGGGGCGCTAAGAAGAGATGAAATAAAACAAAGCCTCGTTATCATGCAAATGGTCTTTTAAAGACCTGTGAAGTACTCGGGTGCGGCTGTGTGTGTGCCCGGGAAGCTGTCTCAGCCCGGGCTGCCACACACGCGGGGTGAGGTGACAGAGAATGATAGAGGACAGCAGGGTGTGAGGTGATGGAGGGCAGCAGGGAGTGACAGCCGGGTGAGGTGACAGAGGGCAGCAGGGAGTGAGAGCCGGGTGAGATGGCAGAGGGTTACAGAGGACAGCAGGGTGTGAGAGCTGGGTGAGGTGACGGAGGGCAGCAGGGAGTGAGAGCCGGGTGAGGTGACGGAGGGCAGCAGGGAGTGAGAGCCGGGTGAGATGGCAGAGGGTTACAGAGGGCAGCAGGGAGTGAGAGCCGGGTGAGGTGACGGAGGGCAGCAGGGAGTGAGAGCCGGGTGAGGTGACGGAGGGCAGCAGGGAGTGAGAGCCGGGTGAGATGGCAGAGGGTTACCGAGGGCAGCAGGGAGTGAGAGCCGGGTGAGGTGACGGAGGGCAGCAGGGAGTGAGAGCCGGGTGAGGTGACGGAGGGCAGCAGGGAGTGAGAGCCGGGTGAGATGGCAGAGGGCAGCAGGGAGTGAGAGCCGGGTGAGGTGACAGAGGGTTGCAGGGAGTGAGAGCCGGGTGAGGTGACAGAGGGGAGGGAGTGAGAGCCGGGTGAGGTGACGGAGGGCAGCAGGGAGTGAGAGCCGGGTGAGGTGTGCATTAAGAGCCTGTGATGTGATGTTTCCCGCCAGCCTGTAGTCAGAGAGTTGAGCCAAGGCCAGGGAGCTCAGGCCTGGGAGGGAGACAGAGAGGGAGACAGAGAGAGAGGGAGACAGAAAGAGAGGGAGACAGAGAGAGAGGGAGACAGAGAGAGGGAGACAGAGGGAGACAGAGAGAGAGAGACAGAGGGAGAGACAGAGGGAGGGAGACAGAGAGAGACAGAGAGAGAGGGAGACAGAGAGGGACGGAGACAGAGAGAGACAGAGAGAGAGGGAGACAGAGGGAGGGAGACAGATAGAGGGAGACAGATAGAGGGAGACAGAGGGAGGGAGACAGGGAGGGAGACAGACGGAGACAGACAGACGGAGACAGACAGAGGGAGGGAGACAGAGAGAGGGAGACAGAGAGAGAGAGAGGGAGGGAGACAGAGAGAGAGGGAGGGAGACAGAGAGAGAGAGGGAGGGAGACAGAGAGAGAGAGGGAGGGAGAGAGAGAGAGAGAGAGAGAGATAGAGAGAGGGAGGGAGGGAGGGAGACAGAGAGAGAGGGAGGGAGACAGCGGGAGACAGAGAGAGAGGGAGACAGAGAGAGAGGGAGACAGAGAGAGAGGGAGACAGAGAGAGAGGGAGACAGAGGGAGGGAGACAGAGGGAGACAGAGAGAGGGAGACAGAGGGAGATAGAGAGAGGGAGACAGAGGGAGATAGAGAGAGACAGAGGGAGAGGGAGAGACAGAGGGAGGGAGACAGAGAGAGAGACAGAGAGAGAGGGAGACAGAGAGGGAGGGAGACAGAGGGAGACAGAGAGAGACAGACAGAGAGAGACAGACAGAGGGAGACAGACAGAGGGAGACAGGGAGAGACAGACGAAGGGAGACAGAGGGAAGGAGACAGAGGGAGGAGGGTGACAGGCAGAGGGAGGAGGGCAACAGACAGAGGGAGGAGGGCGACAGGCAGAGGGAGGAGGGCGACAGGCAGAGGGAGGAGGGCAACAGACAGAGGGAGACAGATAGAGGGAGACAGATAGAGGGAGACAGAGGGAGGGAGACAGAGGGAGGGAGACAGATGGAGGGAGACAGAGGGAGGGAGACAGGGAGGGAGACAGACAGAGGGAGACAGACGGAGACAGACAGAGGGAGACAGAGGGAGGGAGACAGAGGGAGAGAGAGGGAGGGAGACAGAGAGAGGGAGGGAGACAGAGAGAGGGAGGGAGACAGAGAGAGAGAGAGAGAGAGAGGGAGGGAGGGAGAGAGAGAGAGAGAGATAGATAGAGAGATAGAGGGAGAGAGGGAGAGAGTGAGAGGGAGGGAGACAGAGAGAGGGAGAGAGACAGAGAGAGGGAGGGAGACAGAGAGAGAGAGAGAGAGAGAGAGAGAGAGAGAGAGAGAGAGAGAGAGAGATGTGTATGCTGGGTCCGGTGGCTCAGTGGACGAAGGCGTCCGCTGCAGGGGCCTGTGTTCCACCTCATGGTCACAGTTTTGTTTTGCTCTAGCCCCGCCCCTCCCCCAATGACCCCGCCCCCACCGGTGCGGCCCTCGGCCACAAACCACACTGTAAATTTGGCCCCGAGAGAAAGTTTGTGAGTACCCATGGTCTAATGTATCTCTTACTCCTCTTGAAGACTGCCAGGCACTGCATGTAGAGTAGGCAGGCTGGAAACTACACACAGTGCCTATAACATATCTCTAATTTCTCTTTGCTTTCTCAACTCCACAACCACCAGGCAATTCAGGCTTCATGGAATGTTGGGCTCCACAAACTGGCTGTCATGGCACTAGCCACAGACATCCTCCATTAGGAAAGTTCAATCAAACTGCAAACGTGGTGGAAGGCCAACCAACTCCGTAAGAAGTTGGGTCATTGTCTTGTGTAGGATGTGAGTCCTTCATAAGTGATAAGCCCACAACTTTCTCTTTACTGGAAACCAAGTACCAGATTGTAGCGCTTCACTCTCTCAGGGTAGCGAAGCAGAGCAGTCCAAGCCCTACACGGGTTAGGTGGTGTGGGCTAATACCTCCAGCTCCCTGGTACGCAACAACAACACTCAATAAATCATTGCTCAATATGTGCTTTTCTTATAACAAGGATAAGTAATTTATTACACACACACTACTCAATACTACACATTCATTTAAAAATATTTATAATTAGTTTGATGGAAAAACCTTTGGTGACACCTGTAGAACAGTAGATACCCTAACAAGCCATACCCATAAATCACAGTTCTCCTACACATATCCATAAACACAATATAAAAAAAAATGTCAGCCCTACGAGCTTTGTCGGGGTGTCACCACAATTATAAAAATAGAAATATGTCAATCAAACTCATTGCAAAACACGCTAACAACATCCTCTGATGGTACCATCTCTCAATGACATTCATTAATATGTAGTATGACCCACTGTTCATTTAGCTTACTCAATAAAGTATTACAGATTCAAAACCATATTAACAAGCCTTCTTTCTGCCTATATACTGCTGCTATTGCAGCTTTACAACTAACCCACAGGGTCCCCCACACTCCAGAGTCTCTGTGCAAACGCATAAGCTCCAGAAGTGCTTTAAAACCATTGAAAGCATCTCCCAGGGGCGTAAACATTCCCTCCTGGGAGACTTAGTGCAGCGTCACGCAAAACCTATGTGGGACTCTGGTGGTGGCTGCTGCACTTCTGGCAGCCCCCTGAACACTCCTTTACTAGTTAGTGGCTCTCTACCCTTCTTCAGGCACCACCATTGCAGATTCTGGGGTGGTCTTAGCCTGAAGGGTGAATACTTTATTAGCTGTTTCACCACTAATGGAAGGCTTTTGGGTTTCTTAACCTTTGATGTGGCCTTGTACTGCATTTTGCCTTTTTTATGCCAGGTGCTCCTGCCCCTTTTATGGGGCACTCAGAGTGCAAAGTAGGTGTATGAAGGGCAGTAAGCCAACTCCTGCGCCCCCCCCAGCTGGCTCCCATTATGGCCAACACAGTTTGTGCCAGCGCACAACCAGCATTTTTCTCCCTCCTGCTAACTCAGCCGGTGGTGTGGTGTGTGCCCCACTCCCACAGACACGGGCTCGGGGACCGGAGTACTCACACCTCACTAAAGGATAGTGGAGGCACTCATCTATTGTCCTGAGAAGATGGTACCCCTGGGGTCAATTCAGCTGTTCTTCCCTGGGGGATGTGCCCTCAGCTCCAGTGCAGGCAGTGGCCTCAGTGACGGCGTCTGAGTCGATATGGTGCGGCGTCGGCAGGTGTCAGGGCTGCAGTGCAAGTCAGGGTGGTGCTTTGTGCACTTCATGAGCGGGGCCCACGGCTTCATTGCAGATCGCGACATCCCTGGCTGGCGTCGGGGTTGCAATTTCCCTCTGTGGCAGCTGAAACAGCAGTTCCAGATGCAGGAGGACAGAGGAAATTAAGTCTTTGTGTCCCTGAGACTTCAAAACAGGAGGCAAGCTCTACACCAAGCCCTTGGAGATCTTCTTCAAGCAGGATACACAGCACACAGCAAAGTCTTTGTCCTCTCCTTGGCAGAAACTGCCACTGCAGGCTAACCCCAGACAGCACACAGCAAAGTGGCAGTACTTCTCCTTCAGTTTTCCCAGCTCTTCTCCTTGGCAAAGGTTCCTCTTGAGTCCAGAAGTATTCTAAAATTCTGGGCCCCAATATTTATACAGCATTTTCCTTTGTTCTTTGGTGGTAAAGAGGCTCTGTGCTCAGTTAAAACCAGGTCTGTCCTCTTTGCTACAGCTTCTCAGCAGGAGGTGGAGACACCATTGTGTAAGGCAGACCAGGCCCATTCTGGTGCAAGGAAATCTCCTCCCCCTACTCTAAATGCAGCCCAGGTCTATTCAGCCCAGCCCTGACTCATCCAGGAAAGGCAGGACACACCTCAACCCCCCCAGTGGCTGTCTACAGTGAATGTACATCCCCAGCCCCTGTCACTTCAAAGCCAGACAGTAAATCCACAAACCAGCAGAGGCACACAGGATGGCTAAGCAAGAAAATACCTAATTTCTAAAAGTGGCATTTTCAAACCCACTATATAAAAATCATCTTTACTAAAAGATGCATGTTTATATTCTGAGTTCAGGCACACTAAACTCCATCTTGCTATTTTGTCTCAATGGGAAGTTATACTTATAAGATGTTATAAATAAACTCCCATTCTATCCTATGGGACAGATAGCCTTTCAATATTGAAGAATGAAATACACTGTATTTTACTATCAGGCCATGCCACACATATCAGTACATGTCCTACCTTTCACATACACTGTACCCTGCCCACAGGAGTACCTTGGACATACCTTAGGGGCGACTCATAGGTAATAAAAGGGAAGATTAGGGCCTGGCAAGTGGGTGCACTTACCAGGTCGATATGACAGTAGAGACTGCGTGCAGAAACTGCAGTGGCACGTCTGAGACCCCTTTGAAGGTCTGCTTGTGTGGGTGGCACAATTAGTGCTGCAGGCCCATTAGCAGCATTTGACTTACAGGCCCTGGGCACACACAGTGCACTGTACTAGGGACTTACTAGTAAGTCAGACAAGCCAATCATGGAAACACCAATCCATATTCACAATTTACAGAGGGAGCACTAGCACTTTGGCAATGAGCAGCAGTGGCAAAGCATCTAGACCAGCAAAAACGAAATCCAGCACACAGCAAAAATACAGGAGGCAGAGGCAAAAAGACAAGGGAAAACCAGGCCAAGGATGCCAGGCCTAACAGGCCCCAAATACACCCCCTCCGCATTGTAATAGAACAAAAGGAGGACACATCGATCCCTGGGAGCCTGGCCCTCCCTGGGTGTATCCTTAGAATATATAAAAGAGTGCTATACACCTGGGGCGGCTGCTCCCTAAGAGCGTTGGGGCCACGCCCCCCCACTTGTGATTGATGCTAGTGCAAGAGACAGCAATTTTCCCATGCACGAAAATGTTCTTAATTTCTGCTCTGTGTGAGTTCCTGAAACAAACTTTCAGTTTCAGTGTTTCTCTCTAAGTAACACTGCACATGTGCTGGGCACACATAACTGCCAACCACCCATCGTCTATTGTGGAGGGTAGTGGCACCTCTTGCTGTTTTCCAGTGCACTGCAGCAAGACCCATTGACATCAACTTTAATCCTACCTCGGGCGCAGAGCGCCGCAGCCCGGAGTTAAAAATAGGAGGCAGACGAAGGTTCCTTTTTCCCCTCCTCTGATACACCCTTTTCTCTCACGTCACAGGATGGGGTTGGATTTGTGACCGCTGTAATGCTGACTTAAAATGAGGGCTACCACTTTCTAAATATCCTCTTCCCCTGCACGTGGTTTTCAGCTTGTGCCTCCCAACTGCGTCATAACATTCTAGCCGGCTGTGCAGGGCAAGAGTTAACGACTGCAAGGTGAGATGTGTTTGTTTGTGTGCATTTGTGAGGCATGGCTAGGTAGGAACAGCAAGGAACAAAAGCATTTTTCTATTGTATTGCATTGTGTGCGAAAGATTCTGTTTGTGTGTTATTAGAGATTTCATTTCCTTGAGATCTCTGGTGAAATTCCATTGTTAATTATCTCAAACTTTCTGCTGCCAAGACGCACAAAAATGAATATATAGTTTGAGTTTTAATCATTTGAATTGTGTCTTAAGAAGAAGGACAGTGGCATGTTCAGGGCCAAAATTAACACAGCTTGTGATACAGTGCTGTTTCTAATTAGGCAACTTTGTTTTTATTAGCGAGACTTTGCTAAAGGAAAGCAACATGGCTCATATAACCAAGCAACCCGTATTTATGCCTTGCTCGAAACCCGAGCCTACTGATCACTTCAGAGTACTTTATTTCATGATTTTGTTAGAATGACACGATTACCTTTTTAAAAAACGCACTCTCATCCAACAAAAGTATATTAGCAATACATTCTGGATTCACAATGCTACTGACAAGGTTCTTCATGTGCCAGGGAAGCCTGCTTACTTGCTGGCCATACTATGTGTGTTATATTTTGTGTGATATTGCCTGTGCCAAACATTCTGTGTGTGCTTGAGGGACGATGTTCTGTGTAACTAAAACTCTTGCAGCTGCACTGTTTCTGTGTATTATGTAAGCTTTCACTGTTGCTGCGTGTGCTGGGCATATGTGCATCACTGAAGATAGCACTTCGCTACCTTTTGTGAACTCATTCATTCTATGTGTGAGGAAAACTTGTTTTGCTGCTGCCCTATGCTATACCTGTTTGTGTTTTGGAAAGCATGCACTGCTTCTCTCAAAAAATAAACAGCTGATGTTTGCAGCTATAATAATCAATTTAGAACATATTTCACACTGATATTCTAATGATCAACCTTGCTAATTTTGAGACCATTGTTCCTAGTGGTATGAGATATGTAAAGCCGGTATGGTGCATGTCTAACAAATCAGATTGGTGCAGTGTCTGTTATTTCATGACTACAGATTCAAAATGTATTCTGATTCTTTTTATGACCTTGCTATCATTAATTATAATTGCTACTTAAGGTCTGAATATATGCTCTTGAGTGACTCCTCTTCTGATAGATTGTGTAATCTTTCAAATTTGAGGGAAAGCTATGCTTGCTCATTTTATTTGACTAGTGATCTGTGGAAGGAACAGAGAAGATAAAATCAAAGGCAATAAGGGAGCTGCTTTCAATATTTAGAAAAATTATATGAGCCCTTAGCAAATTCCGTAAATTATTTGAATCACCCAATCAACCTGTTGTTTTTTTAGCCATTGTTTTGGGCGCAATTGAGCTAAAATGTTATTGTTTGGCTCAGATAATCCCAAATTGCTTTCTAGGCCGGTTGTGAGAGGTGGGCATCCTTTCAACTTTATACTTTGAATTTTATGAGTGACAGTCCACAGAAATGCATGTGAAACCTATGGTGTTATAGTAAGTTTGACAATTGTGGTGCAATATGGACCCTTTCTCTCTATTATTCTTAAAACATTTTGTCGGGGTTGAGGCCCTTATCAACCCCTCTTATAGAGTTTAGGCTTGTTTGATAGACTCCCATAGAAGGTGTGATAAGTTATGCCACACCACTTACAAAGTTCACCAGCCGCCACTGCTATTCACCTAGTTTCTCAACCTCTCCCCTGCAGTCTTTTCCTACTATGTTCTGCAGCATGTTGAGCTGATTTGCTTCATTCTGGTCTTGTTTTGCTCCTCAGGGGGTGAGCTCTGACCACCAAAAGTAATTTCTTTAGGCCCCCTGGCCTCCAGGCCTCTAAACTTTGCTTTGATTTCTGAGGGTTAATTTTCTGACCCTCCTGCATTACCTGTCCTCTGTCTGAGCTCCTGGTGCCTGCCTGTGCCCAAGGTCTTCTTCAGCAGCCACTCTGTTGCCTGCCAGTAGAATCCCCCCCCCACTGCCACATCCCTCAGGCCCCATGGCTTTGGCTGTCTTGCAGGACACCTGTGTGTTAGTGGCCTAATAAGTGGCAACCCTCCTGATGGTACCAGTCCACAAAAGATCCAACTGAACCCTCCAGGGTCTCCCCAAGCAGATCCATCAATCTACTGTTCCTCAGATGTTTTGGGGGCAGCACCACTGGCTCTGGAGAAACAGTCCCAGTCCATAGGTGCCGTTTGAAGTCAAAGTCCTTAAGTACATTCTTGCAGTGGAGTCAGGTGCCTTCTCTTTCCACCTGGGTATTTATCATGCATTGTCACTCTCAGGTACTGTGAGTTCTCAAGTGTCTCTCCCTTGTGCACAGGTTTTTAAGGTAGGTTGTGAAGTTCTGGAAGGTGTGCACCTCTATCCAATCCTAGGGTAAACACATCATCACTCTACCCATGCTCCAACCCTCCTGCACAGCATTCTGGTACATTTAAAGATGGTGACTTGAAGTGGTCTAAGAAAATACCTTCCTTGAAAGCTTCATGCCTACCCCCAGCTGACAGAACTGCCCAATCTCTTCCCAGCAAAACATCAAAGGGAATCCGCTCCTGTGTTTGGCTCCTGAGCTCTGACCTTCCTCCTTTATTTCTGTGGGCCTAGGCTTGCTAGGTGCACATGGAGATTTCCTCCCCTCATCTTCCTTTGCCAGGAACTGGGCTAAGCACTGTCAAAAGTCTTTAATGTGTGGGGAGGCATTTAAACCTCCTGCTGGCTGAGTAAATAACTTGGTCCAGTAGGGAGGGACAAAGGCCTGTAATCTAATAATGACGATTTTCCAAGTACCATATGGAGTACAGATATCACAGAGAGACAGTAGATCTGTATTTGTTATACCTGTTTAGCCTGAAATAGCTACCTGACTGGCATTGCTAAACCGAAGTATAGTGAAACGGTGCATTATCAAATAGGTATAATACAGTGAGCACACAGCCTTTCAGTAAAGCAATTCAGAGCTCCACAATGAAAGCCCGCTCACATTATTATATTGCCCAAGCCAGGTCAGTACAAATTCATCCAGGGTCTCTTCTGCAGCAGGCTACCTGTGCGCAGATACCGGGCTGAGCGAGATGGTAGTCTCACATGCATGTATATGCTCATGTAACCAGCCCAGAGCCTCTTACTCTAGCTGCACAGCAGCACCCTTATCCTTGAAGGCAGATTTTGGAGGTCTGCACTCTCAGTCCATTTCCACAAAATTTACCATAGGTTAGACTCAATTGCTGAGATTCAATCACAGTACAAATCCTTAACTGTGTCATAAAAAAGTGCAAAAAACCAAGGGGATTAAATGGGCTGAACCCATATCCTACAAACTCCTTTCAGCATCTTGCCCCAAGAAGTGAGGAAACATTTTCTTGATTCCATTATGTCTGCAAAGATTGTGGGACTAGATTGGCATTTTTGTAAGAGAAAACACAAACTTACTGTTTCAAATTTCATCCATCAAAGCTTCAATGTTAAGATTTTCCTAAAACGGCTTGCACCACCTTTTATTACACTGTGACATAATCAAATGCCTGATGTATGAAATTGTTTAAAATTTATAAGGGCCTGTGTTTTGCAGAAACACAGGTTTTGTGACCATCAACACATAAGTCATAAGGTACTAAAGGTGTTTTGCGAGTTGGGAAAGTCTTTCTAACTTTTGCAAGTTGAAAACATCTTTCTAACTCACAAACTGCTTTTAGCATCTCATTCTAAATTGGAAGCAGAGAAGGAGGGTGATAAGGGCATCCCCTTTTTCATTTTGAATGACAGTGATAGGAAACAATGCCTTGAAATTATATTTGTGGTTGAAAACCAATGCCAGGTTATTGACAACTGATAAATGGTGGTAATCCATTCAGAAAATGTAACCTGTCCTTGTGGCATAACTGCAGCTGTGTGAATTGTAAGCCTGTGTATTGTGTTTACATTTTATTCATACAGTTTTTGAATTAGTAAAAAAATATTGCTGTCACAGCTTTTCAGTCATTACAGTATGCTCATTTTCCTGCATTATATTATTAGAAGAATGCGTTCAGTATAGAAAAAAGAAAACATTAACAAATAATGGAGTCACAGATCAAGAGGGAATTAGAGGAGAAAATCAGTGCTATAATTCAAGTGTTGTGAAGCAGAAGGGAATCTACTTCTCTTGAATATTCAAAGGGAGTGAGGTAGAGGTGCACCTTTGACTCCTTCCTTATTAGGTTTCGCCTGTACAGCGCTTGTGCTGTGCTTGTGAAATCTATTGTATTTAATATAAATCTTAAAAGGGGCTTACATCCCGCCATCACTTTTCATTAGTTCGTGTGTTTGCCACTTACTTTTCCTCCATTTCAATTGGCTGTAGCATACTATTTCCTATTGTTGTTCGTGTGTTTCTCTTATTGGTGTCCCAAGCCCCAAGTACTGTTTTCATCTGCTTTTGTGGAATTTTTTTTAATGCTTTGCCTGCATAGTCATTGCCTGTGCTTTTTTATATAATATTCTCAAAATTGTAATATGTTTTGCCTGCACGGCGTTTGTTTTAGAATGCTTGTTTCCAGCAATTGGTTTTGAGTACTCTGCAAAAAAATCCAAACCACATGAAGAAATTCTCCATGACACCAAAATAGAGCACATCGTTGTGTCTGAGAACATTTTGTCCTCGAATCACTGAAGAGGGCTGTTTGGTGTTGGTGAGTCTTGTTTATACAAAGCCAGTGTTACCCAGAATGGATCAGTCCGATGCCCAGGGCGTTTGTGTTTTTGGAAATGGGGCAGCCTGGAGCTCAGCATCGTGGTGCTCATGCCTTTGTGACAAAGAGTTCGCCATGGCTGGGGTTATGCTTTCACCTTAGGCTCCCTGGATCATACACTTGCTTTTTAACAGGCATGTGTCACCTTCCAAATAAGTACATGCTGAGTGTCATCGAAGGCAATCCCTGCATGCGACTGCTTGGGTGGAAACAGGAGTGTACTCTTTGATGTGCTGCAGGATGACAGCGGGAGGGCGGGCCACCCAGAACCAGAGGCACCTATAATCCGCCTATCTCCTTTGCCATTCCTAATTGATCAGCAAGCAGGAACGATTAAGTAGGACAGACCCTACATGAACAAACAGCCTTCAACACCTTTCATCATACACAGAAGCCAAGTCGTGACGCACATGGTGTCCGTGCACCGCGTCTCTTATTGCATATCACCGTAATGTGATGATTGTGCTAATCACACTCAGAAAACAATAATAATTAGTACACACATAGAGTGCACTTTACAAGATTGCTTTCACTGCTGATCATCGGTGTCAAAATAATGTGATGCCGCACCTTTTACAGAGTTACCATGAATGCTGCTAAGAGGACTCGGTTGGTTGTAAACATGTGATCTTCGTAAAATGCACAGTTCTGGCATCCTGCATTAACCCACTGGGCTATTCCGGTCATTTTAAGAATACTGTAGGGTCAATGTCAATGAGTGCATGACCCTTGGACATGCTTGTTCTGTTTTTATGTCGAAGCCTATGAGTATGGTTTGCTAAATACATCTTGGGGACATTTAGAAAGATTCCCTTGGAATGCATTACACCCGTTGCTTACCATTGGCTTTGTGGTTTTTAACTCACATTTTTTGGCTTTCTATTTGTTGGCTTTAGTTGGATTAGGCTATCTAGAGTCAGTAGCAGCCCGTGGAGGGAGTTCCGTGGGGCGGTGAGGCGGGGCGGGGGAGGGGCAGGGTGGGGGGTAGTAAACACCGGAATATGGATGAACGGAGGTAAGTAAACAGTTAAATAAATAAAATGAATTTCGTTGCGCGTGCTGCAACGCATTTTGCAATGCAGCGCGCGCAATGAAATTTGTTTTATTTATTTAAATGTTTACTTACCTCCGTTCATCCATATTCCGGTGTTTCCTGCCCCTCCCCCACCCCGCCTCACCGCCCCACGGAACTCCCTCCACGGGCCGCTACTGTCTAGAGTGAGTCTGTTCCTCCTAATAAGTAATGTACTTTCTTCCCCACACTGCATACAAGTGCATATGTTTGTATTCTGTCATCTTCCTGCACCGCATTGCCTTTATTTATATATTTATTTATATTTTAGGCACTTTTATGAAGTGCAAACTTGACCCGAAGAGATTGGAGTGCTTTACATAAGCACTACTTACATTACACAGAGAAACATAGCAGGCACTTCAAAAGAGTGCATCTACAGCCATCTTCTTTCATCAATGGCGTGTTCACCCCTTCCAACGCTGTTGTTTTGAATGAACCCCTCCCTGCTTTTAACCCACCAAATCTTCCTCCCTGCTCTTTATTGTTTTACCCACCCCCCTGCTTCAGGCTTCTTCTGTGACCTGCCTCATGTCCACTACCCTCCTCCCTCGTGTCCCCCACCCTCCTTTCTCATGTCATTTTAACGTCCATTCAGGGCCTTTTATTTTTATTTAATTCTTTTTTTTATGCTTTCATGTAGCACAAACTCGACCCGATGGTGATGGAGTGCATTACATGAGCACCACTCACATTGGACAGGGACACTTTCATTTTGGGGATTTTGCTTTTATTGGGAGATTAAGTGATTTGCTCAGAATCACAGGTTATTGAACTGATGGCGAGACCCGCACTGCTCTGCTGTACAACATGCTAAGTGGCACATTATATGCCTTACATAAAGCGGGATGGGCCCGGGCCCCTCCCACCTCCAGTGGCGCAGTGATTTCTCACAGGCTGACCTGGGCCCAGAGAGCACAGCTTCATACACCTATGCAAGCACTGAGCCGGCATGCTCCAATGTGTACTGGGGCTTTGCATAGCTGCTGCACCTGCATGCATATTGACTTCTCCTGCACTGCCATGGATGAGAACATCTCTTGCACTGGCTTGCCTAGGCACATTTCTTGTACTTGTCGCACTATGCCCATGTAAAATTCCATTGAATGCCATGGGGAAACTAACATCCAGTAACTAACTGCCTGCTGCTGTTTATTGTCACATGTGTGCACGCGCTTGTGATTTATGTGAATGCTGCAGTGTAAAAACACAGCTCATATGCTTAGCAGATGCTGAGACTCGAACCATTTCCCCAGTAGCAAGATAGGCAGCTCTGACTATAGTGCCACATCCTCTCACCGTTTTACTTAAAACCATGTTGGAGATCAGCCCGGGCTGCTGAACAACATATCTAAAAAACATTGACAAAGCCAATAGATCTTGCATAGGCGAAACCTATTGGCTTTGCCACTGCTTTTTCTGCTTGGTACCATTAAATTATAGAATTGAATTGACTCTTGGCAAATCAGACAGATACTAAGTTACTCTCATTAATATAACGGACAAATTATGTGTCATTAAATGAATAGTCAGGGGTTATATGAAGTTTATTGAAGGCCTGGGTCTTTAGGTAAGTTAAAAATAAATTTGTAAACCCACAGACCTCCCAAAGAAAAGCCCTATGAAATTGCAACCACAAAGTAGACAGTATGGAGTTGTTCACTTGTTTGAGGGGCCACTTTGGACTCCAAAATCAAGGTCCCTTGCAACAGACATCGTGAGGATAAACTTTGCAAATGCCAATTGTAGCACTTTGACCTTTCGAAAAAATTGATGTGCAATATGGAATATGTTTTCAGTAGAGGAGCAGAAAACCCATCGAGTCAAAACTAGATAATATGCTGTATGTGATAAATCTGTGCACTGAGGAAGGAGGCGCCAAACCGAGTACCTCTTCATCACTACACACATTCACCACAAGGAAAATGAGAAATTTGAGGCCTGCTAGTACCTGCCCTTGCATGGCAGCGTTCCTTCGCCTTCTATGAGGCCAAGAACTAGAATTCAAAAGCCTTTAAAATGGTAACCCTCCTTGAAAGAATTGACTTAGAGCCAGATAACACATTTACACATAAAGCTATTTGTTGCACTGTATGTGTGACAAAGAAAATTAACTGGAATTCTGGAGAATATTCTGGGTGATGTTAAAGACTAGTTGAAAAATATATTCCACTTGTTGTTTTTGGATAGCTGCTCGAGGAGAAATGTAACTCTTTTTTAAAACCACTTAATACTAAAGTATAATTCTGGAAGATTTCAGCCACAAGCACACAGGAAAGATTCCCGTCAGCCTTTGTTTTTTCATTGGGCCTGTCGCAACTCACCAATAATTTCTGCCCCTATTGGTTTTTTGCATTAGAATATATTTCTAAAATAATGCATTCAGCATACAAGAAAGGAGACATGGACATTTAAAATTGAGATGACACCCCAAGAAACTTTAAAGGGCGCTCTTATTTATCGCCCGCCAGGGCCATTAAAAGATTTTAATCTAAAAATTATGGAAAAAATTAGCCCTTACATAATTACATCTAAGCATTTCTTGTTACTTGGAGATTTTAATGTCCATGGCGAAGATAGTGAGAATGTAGAGGCTGTGAGCTTTTAGCTGACATGGCCACCTTAGGCTTAAATAAGATTAATTTTGGACCCACACACTCAGCTGGCCACACTTTGGATATTATACTTTCCACATCCTCTTATATTGTTGCTGACCCTGCTTGCCCATTGACATGGTCGGATCATTTTATGATTCCTTTTAGGATCAACTGCAGCATTAGACCCCTACCGGCTGGACTCCCTTCGTTTGGTCTCAAAAGGCGGTGGCATAGAATCACATCTGAATCATTTGGTAAAATATATGTACCCCATGCATTAAATGAGCATATGGATAGTACCACAAAGCTGAGGTCTTTCAATGATACCATGTGTGATATGATTGACAGGTTGGCTCCCTTAACATATCAACTCAGCAACTCCCGTAAAAAAAGTGAAAAATGGTACACAGATGACTTACGTAGTGAAAAATCTAGCTGTAAACAACTAGAAAAATCCTGGCGTAAATCCCAGGGGGAAACAGAAAAACTTAAATTTAAACTGGCCCTCACTACTTATCATAAGAATCTAAAAGGGCACGTAAAGATCATGTAATAACTAAACTCAATCAGGCAGGAAATTCGGCAAAAGATCTCTACAAAATTTTGAATTCCTTTACCAAACCTAAAGCTTGCGCATTGGTGGTCACCCTTCTCAGGGACTATGTGACAATATTGCCGTATACTTCGACGATAAAATCAACCAGATTTATCAACAATTCCCTCAAGACGTTTGCCTGGTGCCATCTATTACACCCGAATTAGTACCCCTTGTAGGCTCAGATGAAGGTCTGACACACTTTAAGGTTATTGAGGTCTCTAAAATGGAAGCTATGTTGAAAAAGGCTAAATCAGGATCTCCTTTGGATATAATGCCCGCCCACAAATTTGCTCTCCTTGCCCCTCTTTTGGCTGCCCCAATTGCAGAGATCTTAAATTCATCATTGAATGAAGGCAGTGTGCCTCTAGATTGGAAAGTCGCCCAAGTATTGCCTATCAAGAAGAAAGATCAGGTACCGGCCGAAGTGCTCTCCAATTACCGTCCCATTTCACTCCTTCCGCTTATGGGCAAATTGGCGGAGAGCTATGTTAATACTCAATTAATGGACTATCTTGAGGCCAACGGTATCCTTGACCCTTCACAGTCAGGGTTTAGATCCAACTATTCCACTGAGACAACTCTCATTGGGGTCACGGATTATATAAAAATGGCCGTGGATGATAACAAAGGAGTGATGTTGGTTTTGTTGGATCTAACAGCAGCCTTCGACACGGTCTCTCATCAGAAACTGATACTTCGACTGAGAGAGGCCGGTCTACAGGGGATAGCTCTCGATTGGTTGGTCAGCTTTCTCGATCATCGCACGCAAACCATCAATCCAGGCCCTTTTTGATCCCAAACTATGAAGATTAATAAGGGGGTGCCCCAGGGCTCCTGTCTGAGCCCTACTCTGTTTAACATCTATGTGCCCCCCTTGCTAAAGTCATCCGAAAGTACGGCTTTACGCCGTTCTCCTTACGCTGATGACACCCAATTACTCCTGTCCTTTGATAAGGACACGGAGTTTGTCGATCAGCGCTTTTCTAATGGCATGTTTGCCATAGCAGAATGGATGACTGAACATTTTCTGCAGTTAAATGCGGCCAAAACTGAGATCCTTCTGTTTGGTGCTGCATCAACTTCCTGGTCCCCTGAGTGGTGGCCGACAGTGCTAGGCCCCGCCCCTCTATCTACTTCGGTGGCAAAAATCTTGGGGTCAGGTTGGATGCACATCTATCGATGAAGGATCAAGTTATGACTCACCGCCGGGACCTGTTATCATACCTTGAGCCTGCTGCGCAGAGTGTTCAGGTGGCTACCCCTAACTGTACGCAGAACTTTAATTCAGGCTTTGATTATAGGTTGCCTGGATTATTGTAATGCTTTATTGGTATCGGCGAACGAGTCTTCTCTTAGCAGACTGCAGATCGTCCAGAATGTGGCTGCACGCCTAACTCTTAACAAACCACCCGCACCTCCCCCGGGCCATTATTGAACACTCTCCATTGGCTCCCAATTCGCCGGAGAGTAAAGTTTAAGCTCTGTTGCTTTGTTCACAGAGCTCTCTATGGCACTAGCCCGAGTTATATGGTGGAGAAGTTCAAAGTGTACTGCCCGAATAGGTGTTTCAGATCTGAAGGCAAAATGTTATTGGTGGTCCCTCGTTTCAAGAAAAAACGATCTGGAGGCAAAACTGTGGCCTATCTGGCGCCAATATACTGGAATTCTCTGCCAGAGGATTTACGTAAATGTCCTAGTCTTCCTCGTTTCAGAAAACTCCTGAAGACGGAATTATTCAAGGCTTGAGCTATGGGATTTTGTGCCTGACTGACTTGTTTCTATGCTTAGCGCGGAGATACCCCTTTGGGGGTGATTCCTGCACTCTATAAATTCTTTACATACATACATACATACATACACACACACATGCCCACACACACTCTGAGAAGAAATAAATAAATACATTAGTTAGATGTGTAAGCTAACGTTACAATTCATAATGTCTTAGGGCAGTCTGTATTGAAAGTCCATATTTAATGGAGGCCTACACTAGCAAAAGTAAATCCTAAGGGCCAGTGGTAGAGGAGCGGTAATAGAAAATCTACCCTCAACTTTTGTCGACTAACTGCCTTCAAGTGGCAACATCACATGATTTTGCAGTCCATAGATAGGCATAGGTGTTTGGGAAAACTTCTCTAGCTTTATCATGCACTCCTCCAAGCTGAAGAAAAAAGTCAGTCAGCAAGGGGGTAGATCAACCACCTGACCTGTAGCAAGTGACCAGCCACCGTCTCTGCCTGTGCACATCCTCTGTGGGTTTCCAGCACATTAACGTTCATGGGAGTTGAGCATAGTGATGTTAGGGAGCCTAGATATGATGGCACTGCCTGTATATCGTCACTTTAAAGGACAAGTTTCCACATTTGGCAGGGAAAATTTCACCAACTGACATTGGCATTTATAGACTTTTTCCAGGATGCTCACTCACCCTTCGAAATAAGTAGTTCTTCTAAAGGTGGATATAGCCACTTTAGTGAAGAAATCAACCCCACTTTGTTTATGATCTCTAAGCACTGCAGATATTCCTTCACCATCTTGGTGAAGAAGTTAGACCCTCTGTAATTCCAGATGAAAACTCACCATCCAAAAACTAAATTAGGCTTTGAGAGAGGTTATGACACAGCAGAAGGTACCTGTGCCTAGTAAAGGTGGGAAGTCAGGAGTGAGTTTAGTGGTGGATGTGTACAACAGACAAGAATATCACCTGTGACTGTAGAAATCATTCTAGAGCACTAGTATTTGTATTGTTTAATAATTGCTTAGGTTGCTTTAGTAACAACTGCAGGGTAACCCTTACATAAGTACATATTTGAGCATTTATGCAGAATACCATTCTTTTTTAATTTGCTACAGTAAACATGCATCATGAGGCTGCAAAATCCCCTTAAGTATTTGTTAGTATCCCTGGTATAGCATTTCTAGGAAGCCATTATATCAAGAAAGTCATTAATAGACGATGATAGTTCAATGTGATTATGCAAATCCTTGTACTCTGAAACAGCACATTCAGTAGAAGGACCACTAGATCAAGAGCGAATAGCAGTGCCAAAAAGGACAGGCATGCCTTATAATGTAGTGTTGTTTAATAATAGTGAAGTGTTTTTACATGGATGGAGTGGAATGGACATTTGCACTAAACTTAGAGACAAAGAAAACCCAAAGTTCATTATAGCCATGCTTTAAGAGAGAGAGAGTCTCTTAAAACTTTCTGTAAAGCCCTCCTTGCATTGAAATAAGCAGGCCTTTGACAGTGTATAATATAGCAGCAGATGGTTATTAAGTCTGCTATTATCTAAAGACAGGAAACGTATGCAGCAACTTGGCAAGGTTAGAATAACGACAATACTCTACATGTACATTGCAGTCCATTGTATTTGATGAGATAGATCAGTACTTAGGTGTTCAAGGGTGTCAATGAATTGTTCAGTATTTGTTAGACCTGGCATCCTTGGTGTGGTTTCCCCTGACATTTTACCATCTGACCTCCTGCTTTGCTGACTTCATTTTTGCTTGCCTTAGGAATCTTAGCATTTTACCACCTCTGACCAGTGCTAAAGTGCATGTACTCTTTACTTTCAACATGGTAACATTGGTTTTATCCACAATTAGCATATTTACTTATTAGTTCCTAGGAGAGTGCACTATATGTGCCCAGGGTCTGTAAATCAAATGCTACTAGTGGGCTTGCAACACTGATTGTGCCACCCACTTAAGTAGACCTTTAAATATGTCTCAGGCCTGCCACTGCAGAGCCTGCGCGCAGTTTTAAACTGCCATTTGGACCTGGCAACTTAACCTACTTGCCAGGCCCAAACCTTCCCTTTTATTACATTATAGGTCACCCCTAACCTAGGCACTAGATAGCCCATGGGCAGGGTGCAGTGTATTTAAAAAAGGAGGACTAGTACTTTTACGTTTTTACATGTCCTGGTAGTGAAATATACATAAATTCATATTTTCACGGCTGCAAGGCCTCTCTCTCCCGTAGGTTAACACTGGGATTGCCTTTTATTACATTTTATAAGTGTAATTTCCATTTGGGAAGAGATGGGAAGCCCAAATTTGGGGTCTTTGGACTCACAATTTAAAAACATAACTGATGATTAAGTTGGTTTTTAAATTGCAGTTCTGCAAAATAACACTTTTAGAAAGTTGCACAAAACAGATAAAATGGCTGTGAATATTCAAGCTTCCTCATTAGACAAACCAGGTCAAGTACATCTATTTCCTTGTCCGGTGTATTTATTTCACAAGTTACTCAATAATAATTTAAAAAAACATATTATGAACTTTCAATGTGTCATGAAAAAGAACACTTCTCAACTTTTTAATTGATCAAATATACCCCACAAAAAAAGACAATTCAATTGTGACACCACATATAACAAAACATGAATCTAACGAATGACTGAATGTGTGCATCAAAAAAATAAACATCAACCTAAGTGGTGATTCCATATACACTAAACATTATCAACATAGACTTGAGTAAAATAATCAAAGCCAGTCACATGATTCATAGCCAGAGGTACCTATCAGAGTTGTTCTAATTGTCGTGACACTCTTGGAAAAAGCTTGGAGGTTTCAAAGTTATTTGACAAGTGTGGGATTTCGTTCAATATGTTTTCCCACTGTCCAAACTGATTTTGATGAAGAAGTCCCCAACGTTTTATCATCAACGCATTTCGAACCACTATGTATTTAGGGTTCTCATCAGGACATTGACTGGTCAATAGTATGTAGGATGTGTTAACTGCTGCCCCCCTTTACTCTGGTCTTTTTGACTCCATTAAACGACTCTAAGCACAAAGAAGTCTACCTTATATCCTCGGAGACGAACAGATTCCATGAGTTGTTTGTGAATTCATTATAACTTCGTATCAGCAACCATACAGCTTTCATTTGTTGGCCTCCAATCTAGAAAAGGAAGAGTGGAATTCATTGGGACTAGTTTAAATATGTTGAATTGGTAATTTGTGTTTAGAGGCTAGAAAAATATCCTTGTATTGAACGTGTGGTTGCTACACTGGAACAATGGGACTTGTCTTTTTACCTAATGAAGAGGGGAATAGTCATTTGCAATTTTATCGTACCGTGCAGGATTGTTCTAAAGCGTAGCATAGCGTGAACAGAAGGAAGGCTTCCATTTCCAGCAAACGAGGGCTGGAACAAACTTGCTACATTGTAAACTGCCATCTCTTGTCTCGACTCCCCTGTGTGTTATATAATTTCTATTTTTGCTCTTTTATGCATGCGGTCAACTTCTGATGTCAGGCTCTATTGTAACTGACACTTGACTGAATTGAGCAAGGAGCCTTTCATTAACGGTAACCACATCTTGAAAAAGACAAACTGTGGCTTTCTTTAATAGTTGGAAACATTGTTTCTTTCAAATGAGAAGCAATATTGGGCTGCGAGGAGAGACTTAACATAAACAAATACGATAAATGCGAGGTTTGTGTGCCGAGTTTGTTTCCAGGCTAGCACTTGCTTTTGATTCCTTGCAGTTTTTTGAGCTCTCATCTCTGCCGCCATTATATGATGAGTGTAGGTAGGTATGTCCTCTTCCTCTTCAGCTAATATAGTCAGACCTGAGTAGTCAAACAGTGTCTTGGCTTCCCATTGCTTTCTGGTACTTGTGGTTGTTTATTTGTGTTAAGAAAATACACTTGGACATTGTTAGATTTGGGGGTCTCTAGTTGGCAGAGGTAGGTACCTTTGTCCAAATAGGGACCCTTGAGTCTAGTCAGGGAAAGTAGGTACACTCCTGAAATAACCCCTGCTCACCCTCTTGGTAGCTTGGCACGAGCAGAGAGGCTTAGTTCAGAGGCAGTGTGTAAAGCATTTGTGAACACATACAGTAATCAAGTGACAACACTACAAATGGACACCACACAGTTTGTATATTTATAAAAATAAGAATATTTTATATAGATTTATCACAATACCATAAACGACAAGAATAATCCACAATACTGTCAAGAATGCTTAGTTCTGATCAAAAAGGCTTAATTTAAGGTTCTGTGCGAGTCGGTAGCCTTCTCCGGCTACTGCGATGTAAAGAACAAACAGAGTCTATCAAATCCAGCTGACCGCGTCGATACGGGCCAACACAGCGTAGGCGGACTCGGTCACAGTACCTTTTACTTGAAGTGGCAGGCACGGGCGTGCGAGCCGGATGGCTGTTCGTCGCGGTTGCGTTGCAAAATGGAGGCGTTGCAGGACGCGTTGTCCCTCGAGGCGGTGCAGGCAGCGGCTCGTTGACGTCGTCGAGACGGAGTCGGTGAGACCAGGGCCGGGCAATGCAGGGCGAGACGGTGCTTCGATGCGGTGCTTCAGGTTGCGGTGCGGCGACGGAGCCGGATTCAGGAGCTGGCGTCGATCAGTCCGGACGGCGGTGCGAGTCGGGCGGTGCGTCGCGAAGCGTGCGAGCGGTGCCCAACTCTGGTGCGGTCACAGGACTCGAACTCAGCAACAGTGACCGTGTCGGTCGGACCAGATGGATTCGGTGTAGCGAGGCGTTGCAAGGTGCGGTGCTCACAGGTTACGGTGCAGGCAGCGGCTCGTTGACGGAGTCGGTGAAACCAAGGCCGTGCGTTGCAAGATGCAGGCGTTGCTCGATGCGGTGCCAACAGGACACCGAGCCAGTCGGGAGAGTCGGTCACAGCTCCCTACCTCTGTAGCCACTGAAACAGAGTTTCCAGCAGCAATTCACAAAGGGGGTGAAGTCCAATGGTCCTGGGACTTCGATCAGGGGCAAGCTCTCTTCCAAGCCCTTGGAGATCCTTCACAAGTTGATGAAAGTCACAGCAAAGCAAAAGTTCCTTTCTCCTTTCTTTGGCAGTCAGGCAAACCACTGCAGGCCAATCCCCAAGCAGCACTTCAGGCTTAGGGATAGTCTCTCCTCAGTTTCATCTTGGTTCCACTCCTCAGCAAAGGTTTCTTCTTCTTCCCAAAAGTGATCTAAAGTTCCTGGGTTTGGGCCCCAGTACTTATACTCCTTTTCTCTTTGTTCTCTGAAGGCAGAGAGGCCTATTCCTAGCTTAAACCAGTTCTGTGCAGCTTTGGAGCACTCTGTGTACATGACTCCTTCTTTCCTTTCAGAATGTGGGGCAGGGTACTCAGACGCCCGGCAGGGGGTGGAGCCAGCATTGTGGAAGGCAGGCACAGCCCTATTCAGACCCAGATGCAACTCCTCCCTCCACTCTGGATGCAGATCTCTCCTATTCAGCCCAGGGCTGCCTCACCCCTGTCTCCTGTGGCCACCCCCAGCCCCTGTCACGCACAAACCAGACACACAATACACAAGCTGGCAGAGGCAGGCTGGATAGTTAGGCAAGAAAATACCCACTTTCTAAAAGTGGTATTTTCAAACACAGAATGTTAAAACCAACTTCACTAAAAGATGTATTTTATCATTCTGAGTTCAGGCATACTAAACTCGAATTTCTACCTAGTTCCTGAGTCAGTTTAGGATTATAAGATGTTATAATCAAACTGCCCATTCTGGCCTATGGGGAACAGGTAGCCTTGCAATAGTGAAAAACGAAAATGGCTGTAATTCACTATTAGGACATGCCACACACACCAGGCATGTCCCACCTTATCCTTACAATGCACCCTGCCCATAGGCCTACCATAGGGGTGTCTGATATGAAGAAAAGGGAAGGTTTGGGGACTGGTAGGTGGGTGCACTTACCAAGTCGACATGGCAGTCACAGACTGCACACAGGCTCTGCAATGGCAGGCCTGAGACACACTTTACAAGCTACTTCTGTGGGTGGCACAACCAGTGCTGCAAGCCCACCAGCAGCATTTGATTTACAAGCCCTGGGCACACTCAGTGCACTGTACTAGGGTCTGACAGTAATTCAAATAAGCCAAACATGGAGTCACTAATTCACATCACAATTTACAATAGGGAGCACTTGTACTTTGGCACTGATTAGCAGTGGCAAAGTGCCCATGAGCATCTAGTCCAGCAAAAACATATCGACAACAGTGGAGGCATTATGAAAAAATGGAAGGGAGACTCACGCCAAGGATGCCAAGTCTAACACGTGTCCCCTCCAGCTGAAATGTGGGGAGAACTATCCTACCCCTAGGGAGTTCTCATCACTAAGGCGGAAAAATCTGGACAGACCATCAGCATTGGCGTGTTCTGTACCAGGGCGGTGTTCCACCGTAAAGTCCATCCCCTGTAGGGAAATGGACCACCTCAACAGCTTTGGATTCTCACCCCTCATCCTCATCAACCATCTGAGGGGCCTGTGGTCTGTCTGAACCCGGAAGTGAGTCCCAAACAGGTATGGTCTCAGCTTCTTCAGTGCCCAGACCACAGCAAATGCCTCACGCTCAATAGCACTCCATCTCTGTTCCCGGGAAGTAACCTCCTACTGATGAAGGCTACAGGTTGGTCTAGGCCCTCCTCATTGATCTGTGATAGAACAGCCCCTACACCATGCTCTGAAGTGTCCGTCTGAACAATGAACTCATTGGAGAAGTTGGGTGCCTGGAGCACAGGTGCCGTGCACATGGCAGTCTTCAAGGTGTCAAAAGTTTTTTGACAGGCGTCAGTCCAAATCACTTTCCTGGGCTGCTTCTTGGAAGTCAGCTCGGTCAAGGGGGCAACAATGCTGCCATACCCCTTGACGAATCTCCTGTAATACCCGGTGAGTCCTAGGAAGGCTCTCACCTCTGTCTGGGTCTTGGGGGACTCCCAAGCCAGAATGGTATCAATTTTCGGTTGGAGGGGCGCCACCTGGCCGCTCCCAATCTGGTGTTCCAAGTACACCACAGAACCCTGCCCAATCTGGCACTTACTTGCCTTGATTGTGAGGCCTGCCCTCCGCACAACCATCAACACTTCCCAGAGGTGGCGCAGATGTTCTTCCCAACTGGCACTGAACACTGCGATGTCATCCAGGTAGGCGGCACTGAAATCCTCCAGTCCAACCAACACCTGGTTGACCAACCTCTGAAAGGTGGCAGGGGCATTCTTCATCCCAAAGGGCATCACCCGGAACTGGTAGTGCCCATCTGGTGTGGAGAATGCTGACCTCTCTTTGCCCCAACAGTCAAGGCGATCTGCCAGTACCCAGACGTTAAGTCAAACGTGCTGAGGTACCGCGCAGCCCCTAACCGATCTATGAGCTCATCAGCTCTGGGGATGGGGTGGGCGTCAGTCCTGGTGACGGAATTGAGTCCCCTGTAGTCCACACAGAACCGGAGTTCTGGTGTGGCACCAGGCGCTGCAGCCTTTGGAACCAAGACCACTGGGCTGGCCCAAGGGCTGTTAGAGGACTCAATCATCCCTAGCGCAAACATCTTGGAGACCTCCTCCTTGATGCAGGCTCTGACCCTGTCAGTCACCCTGTAAGCCTTGTGCTTCACAGGAAGACTATCCCCAGTGTCCACATCATGGACGCACCAATGAGTGACACTGGGAACCAGGGAGAACAGGTCAGGGAACTGTCCCAACAGCTGGCAACAGTCACCCTGCTGCTCAGGTGTGAGGGAGGTAGAGAGGTTTACTCCCTCCACTGATCCATCTTGCTCTCGGGCTGACAGGAGGTCAGGAAGAGGCTCGGTCTCCTCCTCCATCCCATCATCTGTAGCTAAGAGCATGCCCACTTGGGACCTCTCCAAGTGGGGCTTTAGAGCGGTTCACATGCAGGACCCGCAAGGGGTTCCTGGGAGACTGCAAGTCCACCAAGTAGGTAACTGGACTCTTGCGCTCCACCACCGTGAAAGGGCCGGTCCACCTGTCCTGGAGCGCACAAGGCTCCACTGGGGCCATGACCCACACTTTCTGACCAGGCTGAAGCTCAACCAGAGTGGCATTTGGTCGTACCACCGCTTCATCTCCTCCTGGCTGGCTTCCAGATTAGCCTCAGCAAGCTCTCTGAAACGCCTAGTCTGGTTCCTGAAGGCCAGCATGTAACTATACATCCTGGGGAGGTTTCCTGGGAGATTGCTCCCAGCCTTCCTTGACCAAACTCAGAGGTCCTCGCACCGGGTGTCCATAGAGGAGCTCAAAGGGGCTGAACCCTAGAGACTTATGTGGCACCTCCCGGTATGCAAACAATAGGCATGGTAAGAGGACGTCCCATTTACGCCTCATGGGTTCTTCCAGACCCATAATCATGCCCTTGAGGGTCCGGTTGAATCTCTCAACCAGCCCATTTCCTTGAGGGTGGTAAGGAGGGGTGAACTTGTAAGTTACACCGCACTCCTGCCACAGGGACTTCATGTACTTGGACACGAAGTTGGTACCTCTGTCAGACACCACCTCTTGAGGGAATCCTACATGTGAGAAAATTCCCATCAGTGCCCATCCCACCACGGGGGCTGTCACTGTCCTCAGAGGGATGGCTTCAGGGTACCGGGTGGCATGGTCCACCAAGACCAGGATAAACCTGTTGCCCATGGCTGTCTTGGGGTCCAGTAGCCCACAATGTCAATACCCACCCGTTCAAAGGGGTGCTGACCACAGGGAATGGCTGGAGAGGAGCCTTGTGCTTCCTCCCACTCTTTCCACTTGCATGGCAAGTCTGACATGTCCTGCAGTGAGTGGCGGCACTCCTGCGCATCTGGGGCCAATAGAAATGGGTGACAAGCCTTTCAAAGGTCTTGTCCTGCCCCAGATGTCCTGCTAACGGTACATCATGAGCCAACCCCAGTAGGAAGGCTCTGAAGCGCTGGGGTACCACCAGCACACGGGCTGACCCAGGCTCAGCAACCTTAGGCTCTGAATACAGGAGACCATTTTCCCAGTAAATCCAATGTGATCCAGACTGATCACCTGCTGCTGGTCTGTGGCCTGTTGCCTCAGACCCACGAGAGAAGGGCATGTGTTCTGCTCCTCGCAGAACTCCTCCCTGGAGGGTCCTCCTTCTTGCTGCCAATGGGTCAGCTCAGGTAGGTCCCCCAGTTCAGCTACCTGTTCCCCTGTAGGCTCCAGGGCATCCCCCTCAGGGTCCGCCTCCTCCTGGACCATGGGAACTTCGGGGCCGGTTTCCCATGCCCCCTGCCTCCTCTCTCTCCGGCAGGCACCTGGGCCTCCTCTCCAGGCTCCAGGTCCTCTTGAACACCTTTAGCTGCCATTGACCGGGTGGTCACACATGCCCAATCAGGCAAGACCAACATTTCTAAATGTGCACTCCGCTCCACCTTAGCCCAAGGTGAGCTCTCCAAATCGTTCCCTAACAAACAGTCAACAGGCATGGCTGGCCTCACAGCTACTTGAAGAGTACCCGAGACCCCCACTCAAAGGGAACCTGAGCCACCTTGCAGTGACTCTCTGTGTTGTCAGCGGCAACAACTGGATAGAAGGCATCAGGGACAACCTGCTCTTGAGACACCAGGTGACACTTGACAGCTGTCACACTGGCTCCTGTGTCTCTCAGAGCCTCCACCCCATGGCCATTGATGGTCACCCACTGCCTGTATTTTTTAGTGTTATCATGCAGCTGGGTCCTAGCGACCATCTCAGAGTCTCCTAATGAGACAAGGGAAAACACTGTGGGATCCCCCCCACCTTGGGCACCCCACTCCTCCCCCAGGGCTACACTAGCCAACTGCCGGGGGACTGCACCAGTGGGTGCTGGTTTTCCATGCAAAGGGCAACGAGGATCGTTTGCCTTGTGGCCAGGGGTGCCACACTTGTAACATACCAGTGGTCCCTGGTGCACAGGGGTCCTGTCAGGGCCACTGGCTTCTTCTCAGGGGGAGGCTGGGAACCTTTCCCTTGGTTCCCTTAGGGTCTACTTTGGGGCCCTTTCTGGAACTCCCTCTGTTTACCCTTGTCCCCCGCACTCTTCTGCTGGGGACCCTGCCCACCCTTGGCGGAGTCTCCCACGTGACCCTTGTGGACCTGGGTACTCACCCAGCGGTCCGCCTCCTCAGCAAGCTGCCTAGGGTTAGTCAGCTTACTATCAATCAGGTGCTGGCATAGCTCAGGAAAACAATTACTGGACAAGTGCTCCCAGGCAATCAAATCAAAGAGCGCCTGAAAATCAGTCGCTTTGCTACCCTTTACCCAACCATCCAAGGCTCTGCAAAAGAAGGTCACATATTCAACCCAGGTACTGCCTTCAATCTTCTTACAGTTCCTGAACCTCTGCCTATAAAGCTCATGGGTTAAACCATATCTAGTCATCAATGCATCTTTCATGTGGCTGTATGAATTATAGACTTCAGAGGGCAAATCCAACAAGGTATCCCGCCCCTCACTAAGGAACCGTCCCCACAACCCCGCTCCCCAATCCTTCTCAGGGACCCGGTGGGAAGACATGGCTACCTCATAGGCTTTGAACCACTGCCCAATGTCATCATTTTAAAAAATTCCTTCACCACATCTTTGGGAATATACACCCTAGCTTCAACAGGCAGAGGCGGTACACTGCCACCAGAGGGAGTAATCTCTAAGCTTTTGGCCTTCAATTCCAACTCCCTCAAAACCTTCTCATGTTCAAACTGCATTTTTTTCTCTTCTAGGGCTAATTTCCTAGTTTGCATTTCAAATTCTAACTGCCCATTTAGCTTGAGCTTGGTCAGCTCCATTTCGTGCACCCTACTCTCTTTCCTGTCCTCCAACTCCTCTGGAGACAGTCCTCTGGCAGAAACACTGCTACCTACTGGGAGACTGCTTTCTTCCCCCTGGACCCAATAGCCCTTCCAGCTGCCCATCTGCATTCTCATCCCCTTCCATAGGTATAGGTGTGCTCCTTGCTTCAACCCAGGCCCTCAGCGCCTTTTGGTGCTCATCCTTCTTGGTGAGCCCGGTCATGGAGACTTTAAACTTTCTGCAGAAATGCTTGAGCTGTTTGAGGGTGTAGCACTCCAGTTTCTCCTCCTCCCAATCACAATCAACAGATGCTACAGATGGTGCGTTATCCATGGTGATTTAAACTTGGCAGTTGCAAAAATAGGAAATCCCAGAAAAAATGCTATCAAAGAGTATGTGGTTGCGTCTTGGTCTGCACTCACTAAGTAGTGTTCACCAATTACTGTACATGAGTCACAAATACAAGTCCAGAATCCTCACTGCTGACCACCAATGTTAGATTTGGGGGTCTCTAGTTGGCAGAGGTAGGTACCTTTGTCCAAATAGGGACCCTTGAGTCTAGCCAGGGAAAGTAGGTACACTCCTGAAATAACCCCTGCTCACCCTCTTGGTAGCTTGGCACGAGCAGACAGGCTTAGTTCAGAGGCAGTGTGTAAAGCATTTGTGAACACATACAGTAATCAAGTGACAACACTACAAATGGACACCACACAGTTTGTATATTTATAAAAATAAGAATATTTTATATAGATTTATCACAAGACCATAAATGACAAGAATAATCCACAATACTGTCAAAAATGCTTAGTTCTGATCAAAAAGGCTTAATTTAAGGTTCTGTGCGAGTCGGTAGCCTTCTCCGGCTACTGCGATGTAAAGAACAAACAGAGTCTATCAAATCCAGCTGACCGCGTCGATACGGGCCAACACAGCGTAGGCGGACTCGGTCACAGTACCTTTTACTTGAAGCGGCAGGCACGGGCGTGCGAGCCGGATGGCTGTTCATCGCGGTTGCGTTGCAAAATGGAGGCGTTGCAGGACGCGTTGTCCCTCGAGGCGGTGCAGGCAGCGGCTCGTTGACGTCGTCGAGACGGAGTCGGTGAGACTAGGGCCGGGCGTTGCAGGGCGAGACGGTGCTTCGATGCGGTGCCCGCAGGTTGCGACGGAGCCGGATTCAGGAGCTGGCGTCGATCAGTCCGGACGGCGGTGCGAGTCGGGCGGTGCGTCGCGAAGCGTGCGAGCGGTGCCCAACTCCGGTGCGGTCACAGCACTCGAACTCAGCAACAGTGACCATGTCGGTCGGACCAGATGGATTCGGTGTAGCGAGGCGTTGCAAGGTGCGGTGCTCACAGGTTACGGTGCAGGCAGCGGCTCGTTGACGGAGTCGGTGAGACCAAGGCCGTGCGTTGCAAGATGCAGGCGTTGCTCGATGCGGTGCCAACAGGACACTGAGCCGGTTGGGCGAGTCGGTCACAGCTCCCTACCTCTGTAACCACTGAAACAGAGTTTCCAGCAGCAATTCACAAAGGGGGTGAAGTCCAATGGTCCTGGGACTTCGATCAGGGGGCAAGCTCTCTTCCAAGCCCTTGGAGATCCTTCACAAGTTGATGAAAGTCACAGCAAAGCAAAAGTTCCTTTCTCCTTTCTTTGGCAGTCAGGCAAACCACTGCAGGCCAATCCCCCAAGCAGCACTTCAGGCTTAGGGATAGTCTCTCCTCAGTTTCTTCTTCGTTCCGCTCCTCAGCAAAGGTTTCTTCTTCTTCCCAAAAGTGATCTAAAGTTCCTGGGTTTGGGCCCCAGTACTTATACTCCTTTTCTCTTTGTTCTCTGAAGGCAGAGAGGCCTTTGCCTAGCTTAAACCAGTTCTGTGCAGCTTTGGAGCACTCTGTGTACATGACTCCTTCTTTCCTTTCAGAATGTGGGGCAGGGGTACTCCAGATGCCCGGCAGGAGGTGGAGCCAGCATTGTGGAAGGCAGGCACAGCCCTATTCAGACCCAGATGCAACTCCTCCCTCCACTCTGGATGCAGATCTCTCTATTCAGCCCTGGGCTGCCTCACCCTGTCTCCTGTGGCCACCCCAGCCCCTGTCACGCACAAACCAGACACACAATACACAAGCTGGCAGAGGCAGGCTGGAAGTTAGGCAAGAAAATACCCACTTTCTAAAAGTGGTATTTTCAAACACAGAATGTTAAAACCAACTTCACTAAAAGATGTATTTTATCATTCTGAGTTCAGGCATACTAAACTCGAATTTCTACCTAGTTCCCTGAGTCAGTTTAGGATGATAAGATGTTATAATCAAACTGCCCATTCTGGCCTATGGGGAACAGGTAGCCTTGCAATAGTGAAAAACGAAAATGGCTGTAATTCACTATTAGGACATGCCACACACACCAGGCATGCCCCACCTTATCCTTACAATGCACCCTGCCCATAGGCCTACCATAGGGGTGTCTGATATGAAGAAAAGGGAAGGTTTGGGGACTGGTAGGTGGGTGCACTTACCAAGTCGACATGGCAGTCACAGACTGCGCACAGGCTCTGCAATGGCAGGCCTGAGACACACTTTACAAGCTACTTCTGTGGGTGGCACAACCAGTGCTGCAAGCCCACCAGCAGCATTTGATTTACAAGCCCTGGGCACATTCAGTTCACTGTACTAGGGTCGGACAGTAATTCAAATAAGCCAAACATGGAGTCACTAATTCACATCACAATTTACAATAGGGAGCACTTGCACTTTGGCACTGATTAGCAGTGGCAAAGTGCCCATGAGCATCTAGTCCAGCAAAAACATATCGACAACAGTGGAGGCATTATGAAAAAATGGAAGGGAGACCCACGCCAAGGAAGCCAGGTCTAACAGACATATTTAATTGCATTTTTATGATGAATCTTATCTGGGATAAGCCAGGAAGATTACAATGTGAGGCATCTCATGCTGTTATAATTTATTGACTTCCGACATTTCGTTGAGTCCCTGGTTAACAGTATTACATTTTAAAATTAGATTTGCTTCTTTTGCCATCAGTTTCACCTCCAAGTCGCCTCCTCTAGGATTAGGCAGGATGGCATTTAGCACCATCCATCTGAAATCTTTTTCTGTGTGCCCTTTGCTGGTAAAGTGTCTCACCAAAGGGGATGAAACCGTTTTCATTTTTTAGTGAGATTTATGTTGCACAATTCGTTTTTTGATCTTGTGATTAGTCACAGGGGCAGATTATTGCATACACAACATTTTTCGTCCTACAGTTGGAAAACTCACTGTGCTTCCATTGGATTTGACCTTTTGAAAACGTTGAACCTTCTATTGTCTGTCTGCAAACGATGCAATTACCACATTTATTATGCCCTTGAATGGGCTTCAGGTTCCACTGAGAGATAAGGGGGCAGATTTACATTCCCTGGCGCATCCCTGCAAATCAGCAGGGATGCGCCAGGGAAGATGCGTCACGCAAGTTTGCCCTTGCGCCCCCGCAGATGTGCCGCATTTACAATGCGGTGCATCGTGGCGCAGAGATAAGCAGATGCGTGACGCATCTGCCGGCGTAAGGTTGGCGCAGTGCTGAAGTTGTGTCGCAAGCGCGGCGCAACTCCAGCACTGTTCCAACCTGCCCTATCTTGCACATGGTGCGTCACACCTTACGCCTGCTTCAAGCAGGTGCAAGGTTTAGACGCACCGGGGTCGGAAAAGTGACTGAGTGAAATCTAGTAGATTTCACTCAGCCACTTTTGCGAGGCGTTCCTGCGCCGGAACGCCCCCTGCTCCCGGAACGCCCACATGAAACCTGACGCAGGTTTCATGTGGCGCAGAGCTTTACAACGTGACGCATCTCCCTAGATGCGTCACGTTGTAAATACCCCGCAGCATGGCGCTGGCTTTACGCCACCGTTGCGTCAAAGAAGTGACACAACGGCGGCGCAAAAGTGGCGCAAGGGGCTTGTAAATCTGCCCCAAGGTCTCCTTTTTTAGTTTGTTGGTTGCTGCATGCTCGTACTCGTTGTGTGCCTATGCTGCCATTCTTCCTCATTGCAAATAATGGAGCATCAAACCCGCACTCCGAGTTTTTTATTATGTGCTAGTTGTTGCAAATATTCTTTTTAAAGTTGTTGATCTGGGGACAGTACGTTGAGATGCACACCAATTTTTGCAATTGCTCCTTCTGTTTCTTGACTAGTAAACACTTTTGTGGCATGAAACACTCTCTTTTCATCGAGTGCTTGAGAAGCTTGTGCGGATAGCCTCTTTCTTTCAATTTGTCCAGTAAAGTAGCAGCATGAAGGAAATAATCTTCTTTTCAAGTACAGTTTCTTCTGATTCTTTGAAATTGCCCAGAGGGCAAGTTGTCTCGTATGTTCAGAGTGTGGAAAATTCTGTAGTGAATGGCATTGTTCTTGTCAGTGGATTTGCTATGTAAAGTAGTTAGCAGTGTGGCCATTGTGTAATATGAATGGAGAATGGTTTGTTGTTGTGAATGAACCTTTTTTCAAACTATTGTTGTTTTGGCCTTGTTTTACTTATAAAAATATTCTCAATTTTCTGAACTGGTGTGGTGTCTTTTTGTGGTGTTTTCACTGTGTTACTGTGTGTTGTGTGCACAAATACTTTACACATTGCATCTTAAGTTAAGCCTGACTTCTCTGTGCCAAGCTACCAGAGGGTAAGCACAGGTTATTTTAAGGTGTGTTACTGACTTTCCCTGACTAGGATTGTGGTTTCCGCTGGGAAAGGGTGCATACCTCTGCCAACCAGAAAGCTAATTTCTAATAGTATTGCATACAATAATGACATTCCTGAATGTACCAAAACACTTTCCCCTCTTTTGAAAACTACTGAAAGACTCCACCTGGGTGGCATGCCAAGATTTCTTCAAAACTTTGCATAAGCCAGTCACTGGATCTAATCTCATCTCTATGAAATTGTCTCTTTAGTGCCTGTTCATCTAGGGCTGGTAAGCTTGAGTTGTTCACTGTGGAATCGACATACAGGTTCCCAGAAAATCTTGCTCATTATGGCATGGTCAGAAATCCCAATGGGCTTGATTGTCAGTTAAAGCAGATCCACAAGATTATGATAGTCTACCCCCGTCTTGAGTGGTAGTTGTGTAGGCTAGATGAGAAGAAAGACCTTTTCTGGATTTGAAGTTTTAACCTGCATGTCCGATCAGCTGTACAGAATGATTACCTGTTAGAATGGAACCTCTCATAACCCCACTTTCATATAAGTTCATTAGAACACTGTGGGAATCTGTTGTCAAATGACAAGCTGCTGCTGCTGTTTGAAGTACACGTTTACTCGGAATATCAGACTTTATTCTCACATGGCTGAGGAAGATAGTGTGAACCACCAAACAAATGATTTATATGATAAATAAAATATGTTATCACCTTTTAAATGTGTTTCTTCTCATGACACTAAAAACCTGGCATTTACTATAATGCATTTAAACGGGGACCATGTCCTCGAGTCCTGCAGTGACTGCCACAATATGTTGTTTATGTTGTGGCATTGCACCCCTCCCCCCACATACCCTTGATGTCAGGATGTGCTCACCTTGCCCCCTCATATTTTTAATTCATTTTTTAATTTAATGGTTGCCACAACATATTGTTCAGGTTTTGGCTCACCAATCAGGATTGACTAGCTCCCTTTAAATGGGCCAATTAGTGCATATCTGGCCAAGTATCACTACCTTTTTAACCTTTTTATGATAATCCTGAGTATCTCTTTAAATACAAGTTTCTTAAAAACAGCTGAACAGATGTACACCAAAAACTTTATGGCTTGCTTTTTGAATAAAGTTCTATGTTTTGCTAAATTTGGCGTAATTCCGTTCAGCCATTGTTTTGGTATTGCGTGCCAAAATTTCCTATGGGAAGTAACATAGAAAATCAACATTTTGAGACTGCCCCTTTTTCTTGGCCCCAGCTAGATGGATCACCTTTGAAACTTTCCAGAATGGAGTTGAGGTGGATGATCTTTTTGTTTTTAGAAAGCTTTATGAAGGCTTGTCAAACCCCACTAAAGTTCTTAGTGGAACAAAAATGCTCTTCGAGCCAACTTTAACTACACAGTGGTATATATATATATATATATATATATATATATATATATATATATATATATATATATATATATATATATATATGATACTTGTATCATATAGAGTATGAGCATTATATAGCTTTCTTGCATACACGCTCGCTGACACTTTTATTAAATGCCTAAGTTTCACACTGCATTATGGCTCAGGATAGATACTTTGTATCATCCTATGTATGCTGGTCACCCACGAATCAGCGTAGAAAGATACATTCTACCATCGTTACAGTGAGCGGTAATTAAACCGCCACCAACAGGCCGCCATCTTTGGATGAGGCCCCCGAGTGTTGCACAGCGTGCACACTTACGCTACAGCTGACTGCGGTATCCCACTTTTCTAGTGGGTGTCCTCTACCGCGCTTCATTGTCCAGAAGGGTGGCAAGGAGCAACAGCGATTGATTCATTCCCATTTTTAAGTCATTGGTAAAGATCAGAAGCAAATTTATTTTAACCCCTTAAGATATCCATTCACGTTTTTTCAAAGATGCCTTAATTAGTAGTTTATTATTTTTTGTACTTTTTTAGAAAGGACAAGTTAGTACTGCCCTTTTGGAAACTGTTGAGGATTCATAAACTGGTCCACACTCGGTACAGCTGCCTGAGATGACGATTCTATCACCCCTCACTTAAGCAATAGGTGAGAGTGCCATTTGAATGGCCAATTGATCCTTGCCATTCAGGTTCTTTTAGATGCACTTAATGACATATGTATTTTCCTAGGAAGGGTCCTATAACCAGTTACATTTTCCCCGTGGACACCACTTGGATTCACAAGTTGCACCGCCCACATATGACCCCATCCCAGCTGGGAGGTGAGAGGAGGCATGAATTTTATAACTTTAACTTGCTTCCACCATATAATTATTGACTAATATTAACGAGGGCATACATTCCCTTATAGGGGCTCATCTAGCCAGCACATTGCTTATGCTCCCTTAATCAGGATTGAAACTGGGCTTAAAATTAATTTCCTGTGACACCAGGTGAGTCGTGATTCAATCATAACATTAAAACAAATTATTGTCATGTAACAACACATGTGGTCCTACACTATCTATCTCTTTTATCACAAAGGCTGCACATATTTTTAGTACTGAAAAAGACCCATTTCAATGTTTTTATTAAACACGACTAAGAAGGGTCAAAACATTGGCATTATTTGACCCTGCTGCATTCCAATACAAACCTGGTGCATGCTGGGAGCTGTAGGCTGACATTTGACTACAGACGTCCTGATAGGAGCAAGGTCAGCTGTTCTCCCACCAATGGGAGCGCCGCAGCGATATCAAAGGAGGAAGAAGGTGCTATCCATTAAAGAGCGGCGTCTGAGGAAGACTGGAAAGCTGAAATGCATTATGCTGCGATTTAACATGTGAATAAAGGATTCCTGAAATAATCCCCGCTGTGTCCTTAGACTGCTTTCCATTAAGTGGTCTTCTTCGTGTTTTTCCGCGCCTGCCAGGAGCGCGCCAACAAGGATCCGTCCATCAGGAGTCCTGGGAGTTCGCTGGCACAGAACTTTCATGTATCAAGGGATAGATTCTTCCCAGGACCGCCATGAGAATAGGCCATTCATGTGGCCGCTGCCAGTGGTAGACTGTGACTTCACGGGGAAGTGAGTTTATTATAGCTTATTTCACGGCCCGGTTTGTTCTACGATTGTGGCTAGGACGTTGGGGACCGGAGGGATTCCTGAACACTTTATCTACGGTGGGCACCTGCCACTACATGCCCCCCCCCTTTTTTGCGAGGCACACACAGCGCTCACTTGGGCATTAGTTGTCCCTGCTGCATTCCAATACCAACCTGGTGCATGCTGGGAGCTGTAGGCTGACATTTGACTACAGACGTCCTGATAGGAGCAAGGTCAGCTGTTCTCCCACCAATGGGAGAGCCGCAGCGATATCAAAGGAGGAAGAAGGTGCTATCCGTTAAAGAGCGGCGTCTGAGGAAGGCTGGGAAGCTGAAATGCATTATGCTGCGATTTAACATGTGAATAAAGGATTCCTGAAATAATCCCCGCTGTGTCCTTGGACTGCTTTCCATTAAGTGGTGGTCTTCTTCATATATATATATATATATATATATATATATATATATATATATATATTTATTCACTGAAAAAAACATAGGTTTTACAGACGTTATAGTTAGAAATTAGCATTTAAAAAACCTTTGCAATTCACTGAAAAAACCATAGGTTTCAGGGGCGTTATAGTTAGCTGGACATTTCACTCGTACAAAACCATAGAAATTCCACTGTTATAGTTAGTTCAGCTAACTATAACTCACGCCCCCTCAATGCACTGCTCATGACGTCACATATTACATCATTCATGGCATGGTCAGTGACATCACTGATGACATCACTGATGACATCACTGCTGACATCATCCAGTGACTGTGTGTTTCTGTAATTTTTAAATATGTTTTACATATATTCTTAGGTGTATTGAAGAATGAGTGGGTGTATAAGTGTCTGGATGGGGGATTTTACAGGTGTGTGACTGATTGTATAAGTGAGTGATTAAACGTGTCTTACTGAATGCATGGGTTAGTGACTAAACTGTGTGAATGTGTGTATCAGTCTGTCTGTTGTTGTGTAAGCTGCTACATGGGTTGGTCAGTAGCTACATGAGTGTTTATATGGGTTATTGATTGTTTGCCTGAGTATTTGTATGGGAGACTGAGTGTGTGTGTGGGTGGGTTGGAGGTGTGTGACTCTGCATTGATGTGTGAGTGGTTGATTCACTGGGTGTATGGGTTCAAGAGTGCATGTGGAAACAGCTGTATGGGTGGATGAGTGTGTGTATGGGTGTGTTGGTGAGTGAATGGATGTCTCAGTGGTACATGTGTGAGTAACTACATATGTAAAAGGCAGTATATGTGAGTGATGCTATATATAAATGAGTATATGTGACAGTGAGTGATTGTGAGAGTGGCTGTATGGATGAGTGTGTACTTGTATCAGTGATTATATAAGAGAGTAATTATGCGTTAGTATCTGTATGAATTAGGGAGGTGGTGTGTGTATAACTGTATAGGTGAGTAAATGTGAGTGTGATTGATTCTTTGCATGACTGACTAGGTGTGTGAGTAACTCCATGGATGAGTGGCGGTGTGTGAGTGTCTGAATAGGTGTATGAGTGCATATCATAGTGTTGTATTGATGAGTAACTGCATGTATAAGTGAATGTATGGGTGAATGAGTGGATGTGTGTGTAGACCTAGGAATCAAAGAGTGCGTATGTAGTAACTGGTATTGATGTCTCGATGGTTTCGAAAATGGTAGTCTCTATTTTACAGTGGGTGTATTAAAGGTTATATTAGACTGTGAGGAGGTGCATCAGATTTTCACGTGGATGATGTCATCAGTGATGTCATCAGTGATGTCATTTCAGATGTCATCAGTGATGTCATCAGTGATGTCACTGACCATGCCATGAATGATGTAATATGTGACGTCATGAGCAGTGCATTGCGGGGCGCGAGTTATAGTTAGCTGAACTAACTATAACAGTGGAATTTCTATGGTTTTGTACGAGTGAAATGTCCAGCTAACTATAACGCCCCTGAAACCTATGATTTTTTCAGTGAATTGCAAAGGTTTTTTAAATGCTAATTTCTAACTATAACGTCTGTAAAACCTATGTTTTTTCAGTGAATTTCAATGGTTTTTTAAATGCTAATTTCTAACTATTCAATATAATGGGAAACCCAATCTACCCTTGAGGGCTTGGGCAATTCAAATAAATGGGTAAACAATGCCTTCAAGGGATTTGTTTGAAATACTCTGTTCTATTGCTTTTGATAAATATTTTTTAGCTGCAAGAATTGTTGATAAACTTGCCACAGAAATGTTATTCAAACATCTTTTATCTAAAATAATAATTTTGTTCCTTGTAAAAACATAAGGACCAATGAATCAATCACGGAACAATGAATATTCAAAACACGGGTATATATAGAAAACACATTTTTATCTTTTGAAATTTATCAAGGGTACTACACAGTTATATAAACAATGTAACACGAGGAAAATAGATACAATTGTATGATCCTTCAATGCCACTATTGTAAACACTTCTTCTCAATGTACATTATTTTCCAGAAGAGAGTGTGAGTGTCGACGTTTCGGTCTCTATGCATTTGTCCATGAGACCATCTTCAAGACTACCATAAATATAACAAATGACCCCTGAATGATGTTTCCAAAGATTCAGAATTACAATTGACACACATATGTCAAATCAATCGTCATTCTGTAACTTTTGTTTAAGATGAATAATCATTAAGAGATACAGGTAAATGATATAGGTAAATGAAATCTGGTGCTTTATTGGACGGTGTAAATAAATTTCCAGTCCTCAGCCACTTCTCAGTTGAAAGAGTTTATTCTGTTAGATTTTGTAGCGCAGCCAAAGTTCAGCAGTCAGCAGTTGGATTAATATCATTAATCCAACTGCTGACTGCTGAACTTTGGCTGCACTGCTTTCAACTGAGAAGTGGCTGAGGACTGAAATTTATTTACACCGTCCAATAAAGCACCAGAGTTCATTTACCTTATCATTTACCTGTATCTCTTGATGATTATTCACCTTAAACAAAAGTTACAGAACGACGATTGATTTGACATATGTGTGTCAATTGTAATTCTTGAATCTTTGGAAACATCATTCAGGGGTCATTTGTTATATTTATGGTAGTCCTGAAGATGGTCTCATGGATAAATGCATAGAGACCGAACGTCGATCACACTCTCTTCTGGAAAATAATGTACAATGAGAAGAAGTGTTTACAATAGTGGCATTGAAGGATCATACAATTGTATCTATTTTCCTCGTGTTACATTGTTTATATAACTGTGTAGTACCCTTGATAAATTTCAAAAGATAAAAATGTATTTTCTATATATACCCGTGTTTTGAATATTCATTGTTCCGTGATTGATTCATTGGTCCTTATGTTTTTACAAGGAACAAAATTATTATTTTTAGATAAAAGATGTTTGAATAACATTTCTGTGGCAAGTTTATCAACAATTCTTGCAGCCAAAAATATTTATCAAAAGCAATAGAACAGAGTATTTCAAACAAATCCCTTGAAGGCGTTGTTTACCAATTTCTAACTATAACATCCCTGAAACCTATGGTTTTTTCAGTGAATTTCAAAGGTTTTTTAAATGCTAATTTCTAACTACAATGTCCCTAAAACCTATATTGTTTTTAACTAAATTTAAAAAGACGTGCATACTTTTTGTAGTGAAAAACTAACTGTAACAGTAGTCTGTTATAAGTTATAATTTAACAATGTTTAAAACTTAATTAGCACTAATTAACATATAAGTGTGGAAAAAGTGTGAAGGAGCAGCTATGAAACCTGACTTCGAACAACAGCGTTCACAGTTCGATTCCCGGCTCCAGCGGCACGTTAGCCCACCACTATGTCACTGTGGGCAACACCTTGCTTAATCTTTCCGACGCCCCCGAGCGCCGGCACACCTTTCCAGGGTCTTCACATTTTGTAACTTTTCCCAACACGTGCACAAGTGAAACAGTTAAAATGTGAGCACGTGTCAACTGTAAAACGTGACATCTAAATGGGCGGAGCCGCATCTTCCTTCCATAGACTACTGAATAACCAAAAAGTATATAAACCACACCCGTTGATAGATTAGTTTCGTTTTTGTTAGTTATTTACGCGTCTCCATTCAGTGATGCAGGTGCTCTTTTCTACAGTCAGATTCTTCTTTTGCTGCCACAAAACATAATCCTGAGTTGTAAGTTGTTTGATTATGCAATACTAGATATTTATAATACGTAGCTATTTGTCAATCTTTAAACACTTGTATTTAGAAAAAAGTGTTATTGGTTGTTTTTGCCATTTATATGTAACGTCAGCAGCTTGTTTTCAGAAACAGACAGAATACAGCAAACATTGTTCCTGTTCTGGCTCCTTTGAGCTCATATAGTGTGACTTTGTATATTATAATATTGACACTGTACTTGACCTCAGAAGTGTTGTTGACCCGTCGGTGCGAAGACTAAAGATTTATATGTAATGTCAGCAGCTTCTAGTTTGTAGTCTATTTCCCCCTTGACATCATATAGTGTGAGTATGTATATTATAATAACCACACATTATGATCTCAGAGGAGTTTGTGACCCGTTGGCGCGAAGACTAAAGATTTATATGTAACGTCAGCAGCTTCTGGTTTTTAGTCTATTTCTCCCTTGAGATCATATAGTGTGAGTATGTATATTGTAATATGAACATTTATACTGACCTCAGTGGAGTTTATGACCCGTCGACGCGAAGACTAAAGATTTATATTTAACGTCAGCACCTTCTCGTTCTTACTCTGTTTCTTTCTTGGGATCATATACTGTCAATATGTATATTATAATATTAACAGTCATTGTGATCTCAGAGCACTTTATGACCCATTGGCGCGAAGATGAAAGATTTCGAAGTCCCGGAGAAAAGAAGCTCTCAACATACTCATCGCTGGAAAGTATTTCGTTATTGATCTTGTTTTGTATTGATGACTTCATTTTCATTTTCCTTTTTGCGTGCCATCAGTGACACTGTGTATATTGTAAGAGTGTGATATTTCCACACAACAGGAATTGGAGATTTCTCGCCGCCAGGAGAAAACCGTCTGAAATACAGTTTACTGACCTTTATAACTTACTTGATCAGATATTTTTACAGTGACAATATTTTTGGAAATAGCAGTTTAAAAAAAAATCGTTTCCATAGATACTTTCTTAGTGAATACCTTTGATAAATCCTACATTTCTGATTTTTTTTTACTATTTCTATTTTTGTCTGTTGCTGTTCCTATTCACCTTCTCCCTATAGAATATATCCGACCAGTAGTGTATATTATTATACTACTATCCTATATATTCTTAAAGGAGTACATGATCTAAGCACTACAACTGAACTTTCCCGAATTCTACAATAATAGAAATTATAAAAAATGATAAAGCGTACATTTCTATGTAATATAAAGTGATTTGTGTTTAACTGTTTTTTACTTGTTATTGTTCTTGTGACCTGAGATGATGTAGTGCGGGAGTGTTTCTTGTAGCACTTCTTTTCTACTTTATCTAAAAGTAACTCATGCCCTCTTCTATTATCAAGAATATGGGACAACACTTTTACAAACTATAGCAGAAAAAAAAGGGAGGGTGTGCCCACGCTTAAGGGATATTTTATGAATTGCGTTTTTATTTGTCACCCCTTTGATATATACAGCTTCAGTTTCCGAACAAAGTATATTTCTAATTGCTTAATAAAAACTATTTCAAACCTAGACTGAAATTTTTGCTGTGTAACCACAGCTCCCCGTTAGAAAAGTAAACACCACATTATAACTAAACAGTGCTCCTGGGAAGTATCCCACCCGCAAACGTAATAAAAAGAAGACCGCAACACACTTTGTTATTTTCCCGCCGTGATTTGTACACCCCACGCCAATTATATAAATGGCCCAAAAATATATAAAAAACTATTCTTACCTTCACAATCCCTCTCCACCACCTTGTGACCACTGTACAGAGTTAATAGTGTTCCTACCCTCCCCACTACTACTTTCTTTTCCCGTACTCCAAAATGGTTCACAACAGTGAACCGTTCCCAGCCAATAATGAGCAAACTTGTACTAGGAACAGTTTAGCCAATAAAATGTCCATGGTGTTCCGCAGAGGGGGAGGGAATAGCTGCCTACACTCCTACTTTCAATGGTTTACAGCCAATGAACATTAAACTTGGGAAGGTCCTGCTTGGAACACGTCAACCAATAACATGTGCCTGCTACTCCGCAGACGGGGAGGAAATGGCTGGCAACACTTGTACTTTCAATGGTTCGCAGCCAATGAACATTAAGCTTGGGAAGGTCCTGCTTGGAACACGTCAGCCAATCAGATGTCCCTGCTACTCCGCGGACGGGGAGGAAATGGCTGGCAACACTTCTACTTTCAATGGTTCGCAGCCAATGAACATTAAGCTTGGGAAGGTCCTGCTTGGAACACGTCAACCAATAACATGTGCCTGCTACTCCGCGGACGGGGAGGAAATGGCTGGCAACACTTGTACTTTCAATGGTTCGCAGCCAATGAACATTAAGCTTGGGAAGGTCCTGCTTGGAACACGTCAGCCAATCAGATGTCCCTGCTACTCCGCGGATGGGGAGGAAATGGCTGGCAACACTTCTACTTTCAATGGTTCGCAGCCAATGAACATTAAGCTTGGGAAGGTCCTGCTTGGAACACGTCAGCCAATCAGATGTCCCTGCTACTCCGCGGACGGGGAGGAAATGGCTGGCAACACTTATACTTTCAATGGTTCGCAGCCAATGAACATTCAGCTTGGGAAGGTCCTGCTTGGAACACGTCAGCCAATAACATGTGCCTGCTACTCCGCGGACGGGGAGGAAATGGCTGGCAACACTTGTACTTTCAATGGTTCGCAGCCAATGAACATTAAGCTTGGGAAGGTCCTGCTTGGAACACGTCAGCCAATCAGATGTCCCTGCTACTCCGCGGACGGGGAGGAAATGGCTGGCAACACTTCTACTTTCAATGGTTCGCAGCCAATTGGAACACGTCAGCCAATCAGATGTCCCTGCTACTCTGCGGACGGGGAGGAAATGGCTGGCAACACTTCTACTTTCAATGGTTCGCAGCCAATGAACATTGAGCTCGTTGTTGGAACACCTCAGCCAATTAAACGTTAATTTTGTTCCAGACACACGAACAGAACACGTCCTCCCACATAATATTAATTTTCGTGTAAGAAAGTGACACTGTCTGTGATAAAAGTGAACACCGCATTATAAGTAAACATTACTGCGCATTATATTAAAGGAAGGCTGCAATACGGCGCATTGTTATTTTCCCGACGGGATTTCCAGAGCCTACGCAACCTTGCCGCAAATACCGCGCACCGTTGTTTTGCGGACGTGATTTCCACGGCCTACGCAACATTAAAACTCCCTGCCTCTGCACCGTACAGACTGCTTAAACTAAGACCACAGTGTTCCTACTATACCCTCTTATACAATTTTTCTCTTTTGTTTCGCCCTACGCCTTTCAACTCAGTCACAAAATGGCTGCCAACACTTCCTAGTTTGAACAGTTCGCAACCAATGAGCCGCACGCTCGCCGTACAGACTGCTTAAACTAAGACCACAGTGTTCCTACTATACCCTCTTATACAATTTTTCTCTTTTGTTTCGCCCTACGCCTTTCAACTCAGTCACAAAATGGCTGCCAACACTTCCTAGTTTGAACAGTTTGCAACCAATGAGCTGCACGCTCATGCTCGTAACGCCTCAGCCAATCAGATGTCAGAATTCTCAAATATCGATATCTGTAAATTTTGATATTTCTCTAAAACTACTGGACGGACTTACCCCATTTAAACAAAAGCGTACTTTCTGGACCAAGACCTTTCTCCCTGCCAAATTTGGCGTAATTCCGTTCAGCAGTTTGACCTGTAGCCTTGTCTAAAGTTTCCTATGGAAATTGCATTGAGAAAACATGTTTTGGGACCCCCCTTTTTTCTCAGCCCCCCCTTCACGAATCACCCCCAAACTTTCAGGATAGGAGCTCACCTGAAAAGAGGAACTTTTTGAAAAATTTCGTAAAAATTCGTCAAACGACGCCAAAGTTATAAGCACATCAAAAAATGCTTTTCCTATGGAAACGTGGTCCTAACTATAAGTATCTACTGGCGACCTCCAGTAGATTATATATATATATATATATATATATATATATATATATATATATATATATATATATATATATTGTTGTGTCCCGCATCTACTCTGAACACTGCAGAAAGCACCTACAATTAGCAAACCTAGCCGTTGTTGTACAGATTTTTTTTTAAAACCAAACAGCCACTGTTATTGATTTATGTCAATGAATGTGTTGTCTTTGTTGTTTTGTTTAAATCACTTGATCACATTGCATGACCTTTTTGTCACCGACCGAAGCAGCCTTGCTTGACTTTTTTCTGTAACTTTGATATATGAATGACAATATACAAAAACTCAGACTCATATGTGTTGGTAATCATTTATTGATCTGTCAAAATGAAATGACAAAATATAAACTGAAATATTCCTTTCCTAACAGAACACATTGTAACTATATACTTTGAGAAAGTTGGCATTTTCCCGCCTTAGCCATTTGTTGCCTGCAGCCTTTCTCTGGATCACATAACTGGGTGTAGTTGGTATTTGGCCTTTGTGTATTCCTCATAGACAGCCACACACAATGAGGAGTTTAGGTGTGAATGGATGGGCCATCACTGGTAGGGTGGGTGGGAGGAACTGGGTCCAGCCCCATTTACAGATTAATAGGCTGTGCCCTGCCTCCACAAAAAGGGCTGCATGCCCCTTGTAGTTAGTCTGGAGCCAGGAAGGCAGGGCATCTGTGCAATTCAAAGGCATGCCCCCAGAAGCTTCTCCCCACTTCAAAGGCACAACTGTGTATAAATACTGGACCTCAGACACCAACCCTTCAGAACACTTCTGGACCCGTGGATACCCTGCCAAGAAGAAGGACTGCTGTGCTGCTACAAGGATTGCCACTCAGCTGGACTGCTGCTCTAAAGGAACTGTTGCCCTGCTGTGCTGACCTGCTGCCCTCTTGCATAGGAGAGGAAGAACTGGACCTGCAACTTCATTTGAAACCCAGTTTCCAGAGTGACTCCAAGGGCTAGTCTGCTGGACTCCTGATCTAAGTCTCAGACACAGCAAAGGCTCCCCAACATCCTGCACCAAACCCTGGACCCAGCTGAGCAAGTTCCTGACCAACAAGTGGTGCTTCTCAGGACATCAACCCTTGGTGTGGCTCAAGGGCACTGAAATCAAGCTTTTGAGCTCTTTGCGACTGCAAACAGTCCTGTTTGCAGCAAGAAATCACTGCTTGCACCGCAAATCAGCGCTAAGCTCCGTCAGCCTGACTCTTTGCCTTGCAGGATCGACCGCTTGTTCTGGACCACCAAGGTGAAGCTCCAGCAACGCCTACGATGCTGGCCTGCTCTTCACGCTTTGCCAACAGCCTCCCACTACACTCTTTCTGCTCTTTGTGGCCCTCTTCAATGCAAATGGGACTGTTGGCATGAACTTGAGAAGGTAAACTTGAGTCGGCCCAACCTGGTTACTGAATCCAACCTATGTTCCATCGCGGCAAACCTGAAAGTGTGACTGTGACCTAGTCCTGCATGACCAGTTATCCAGTGTTGGTGCTTTGTTCGTTTAGGCACTATATTCACTAAATTCTTTTAAAATGCATATCCCCAGATCTTTTGATTGGATTTGTGTTGTTTTGGTCTAGTTTTATTTATTAAATGTGCTCTGTTTTTCTAAACTGGTGTGGGATCCCTTTGTGATGCGTTCTCACTGTGTTACTGTTTGACGTGTTGCACACATATTTATAGATTGCCTCTGAGTTAAGCCTGACTGCTCTGTGCCAAGCTAACTGATGGTTGAGCACAATTTAATTTAGGGTTTGCTTGTGACTTCACCCTGAGAAGAATTCTGGTTGCATGCGTTTTCACTGTGTTACTGTTTGATGTGTTGCACACATATTTATAGATTGCCTCTGAGTTAAGCCTGACTGCTCTGTGCCAAGCTAACTGATGGTTGAGCACAATTTAATTTAGGGTTTGCTTGTGACTTCACCCTGAGAAGAATTCTGGTTGCTGCTTGAGAAGGGTTTCATCCCCATCAACTAGGAACCCAGGCCCAGATGTACAAAGCTTTTTTGCAGTAGCAAACGGCCTGATTTGCAGAAAAGCATTTTACAATGCACAAAAGGCGAATTGTGATTCGGTATTTGGAAGGGGTGCCCCTTACAAATACAGAATCAGAATGGTATGTATTACTGTTTTGCGTTCAAACTCCAGTTGCAAAACTGTAAAAGTTTACCACCCGTTTAGAACTGGAGGTAAAGCATTCGCAAATGGTAGGCGGTCCCTTGGGGACCCCTTACCCTTTGAGAATGTTAAAGAATATTTTTAAGAGCAGGCAGTGGTCCCACGGACCACTGCCTACTCTTAAAAATGAAACTGCAAAGCTTCATTTTTTCTTTTTAAATGCATCCCATTTTCCTTTAAAGACAACGGGCTGCATTTATAAAAAAAAAATTATAAAAAAAAGATTGCTTTATTAAAAATCAATCACAGACATGGTGGTCTGCTGACCTCAGCAGGCCGCCATTCCTTTGATGACTACAATTCCTAATGTCGCATACTGCAACCTACTTCATTGATATGCATGAGGTAGGCCTATTTACGATCCGCTAGAAATGTTTGTACATCTGGCCCCTAATTTCTTTCAATGGTGCACATAATGCTACATAATCTTGCATATTCAGGGTTGCCAGATGAATAAAAGTGCAAACTATAAACTAGAACCTGTGAATTCTCCTTCTGCATACTAGCTAGCATCTGTCTCAGTCACAAAGGGGAACTGGCACACTCCATTTCTCAATTATCTAGAAAGGAATTTCACAGAGCTCACACAACAGATTTAGGAGGCCAAGAATAGTTCTGGAGAGAAGGCACATCTCTCTCTATTTCTCTCTATTTTTCCCACACCTCCATTTCACTGTTGTCGAACTACAGATAACTTAGCCAGACGGTTGAGTAAAGTTCACGCCACTCTTGCAAGACACTGATTCTGGACTACAGGTCAAAATGTAACCAGTCCCTGATGTGACAGCAACAATGGAGTCCATTACATTTTCTATTGCCTTGAATTTTCACAGTTCTTATATAATTTGTTTGTTATATTTGGTTCTCAATGAGTGCCATTATTGTGACTACTAAATCCTGAATCTAGATATTCACTGCTAAGATGTGATTGTTTCTCACTGTTGCTATATCATAAAGGAATTTCAGGCCACACTCACTGGGCTCTCTGAGTGCCTGGAAATGTAGTGCTGGCTCTCTGCTCCAATGTAAAATAGAGACCAGGGCTTTGGGTGGGGCATGGAAGGGAAGGTGCAAAGGTTGTTGGGGGTGGGTGTAGGATGACCAGTTATTTATTTCATTTTTTCCTTTCAGACAGTGAGGAAAGGCCATGTTATGTATGACTCCCTATTTATCCCTGCCCCTGCATAGCAGTTGAAAGCAGGGCCAGATGGTTTTTGTTGCCTTAAAACTATAGGGGGTATATTCACAAGAACGTGTGATAACTGCCGCAAGAGTAGCGTAACGCAACTTTCAATAACGCAGCCTATCACGGGAAAATAACCCTGTGTCAACGTGGAATTCACAACAAGGCGGTAGCATGCGATAGACACCAGATAACGCGTCAAATGCCAGAGTGGAAATCAACACCACGCCCAAAAAATGCATAACGCGAGAAATCATGCGATGAGGCCAATCGCGGTACAAAAAGCTGCGAAAAGCAGCCTCAGGCCTGCAACTCCCACGTGTCTGGTGGGCAATTGCACCATAAAAACCACAGGCACAACACACCAGAAACAAGCCAAAGCACGTAGCAACATCCATGCACCCTGACCCAGCGCAGAGGGCAACGCGAACCCGACAACCCCCACAGACCACCAGCAAGGAACAACTGGCTCGGTAAAGGCCAAGGAGAAAAGGGAGAGGAAGACGGGGTGCAGACCGCAGGAAAACAAGACCAAGGCCACGGATGCGACAGAACACTACTAGCAAATGACCCACAAGCAGACCGCCTGGAATGCAGTCGCAGATCCCAGGAGGCCAATCCAGGAGGCCAAGAGGCTCCGCCAGGACGTGACAACCTAAACCAGGCACAAACCCGCTGCCAACAGGAAGGCAGCAACGGCGACAGGAGGTGGCAGTCCAGCGACACAGGAGGAAACCCAGGCCACAGTCATCAGTGTGTAGAGGGTGCAAGGAGTAGGGAGTACGGACACAGCCCGACAGGACCTGACACAACAACAACAGGGTGAGGATCCAACAGGGACTGGGGGGACGGGGGGTGATGGGCACAATGCCACACATGCACAATGAGGTGTAGCACACTGCACATCCACAATTACCCAGGGACATGTCCCCTATCCCCGTAGCACACTGCAGCACACACACATAGCAATCACAGCACATACCATGACAATGTGGCACAAAGTGCAACACCCACATTGCAGAACAGGGGACACCACTGGGTCCACCCAGGCACAGAAACAGAACAATCACATTGGACAGAGCAGGGAACTGTGAGATGCACATCTACCCCTACAGCCCCACATCAGCCATGTAGGCCAAATGTACACTGTCCCAACTCAAATAGCCACCACCGCCCAAACAGTCACAATGTACATTGTCACACAGTCTGCATGTCGACAAGAACAGTGTGCCAACACAATGCCAACATGCACCTCCCCTTCACAATGCAGAGGGACAAACAACACCTCCAGCAGGTCTGAACAGACAACCCATCAGCGATGCCCGAGATGAACACCACACCCCCGACACTGATGCCCTACAACAGCCCATGGACATCCCACACAACCCACCACCAGGACCAGGGCAGACAAGCTACTCAGAGGAGAACCCAGACTCTGCAACAGACCACACAGCATGAAGCACCCGCAATAACGGCTGCCTCACAACACGTCACCCACCCACACATGGCATCCCAATGCCAGGTGGCAGAACGCCAAAAGGAGGTGGCCCAACAGGTGAGGGTGTTGCCTAAACCATGGAATGCGAACTAGAACACATACGTGGGTGTCCAATACCCTTCAGGGACCACCTACACCCCACAAAGGAGACCCACACACCCACAGAGACACATGCACATATCATGTTGAACTGGCTACGGGCACGTGCGCCCGGCCCCTTTATTGGCAGGGCCACATGTACAGTGATGCCTGTGCTGGATGTGTGTGGGGTGAGTATAAGCCAGCCCGCACAGAGTGCTTGGTGCTGGCAACAACCTGAACAGTGGACACAAGTGTAATGGAAACAGAAAACACCAGCATAACAGAGTCAAATGCAGAGCAACATGGCGGGATCTGGAGTAAGGACAGAGGACACCCAATATTCAGTCAGGCGGTTCCGTGAGTTGCAGTGCACTGAGGTAGGGGCACTAGAGAAGCGCGCGCTCATGTGAAGAAATTGCTAGGATTGTGTCCCTTCGGGTTAGTCCTGATGCAGATGCAGTGGGGTGTGTTACACCTGCATCAACTTCCTCATCAACGTCCCAGGTCTCCCACACTGCCTGAGGTGACAGTTGCATCCGCAGTCCACAGCGCAATACCCAGTATTAGATCCGGGTGTGTAGCTTGACTACCACCACCAGTCTGCATTCCTGCCTTGGGGCTGTTGCCACCTGCCCTCCCATTGTCTGTGCCTTCTCCCGTCCGCACACTTGACACACCCTCCTCATCATGGTCCCAGGCCTTCCCCACTGCATGAGGTGACATTGCTGCGCAACCTCACAACAGCACAAAACCCAATCAGTAATGGACAATGGCTTGCGGTGCACTGAGTCACTGGCACCTGGAGTGCTGAGCAGGGTATCAGGCCGATGATGGCATCCACAACAGGTCTGAGCAACTCCGTAGGTCTGTCAGGACCACCATTTCGACTCTGGCAGATGGCGGTTGGAGGTGGTCCTTGCGGTGGTGGCGTGTGCCTCCTGCGGTGATGCGACATCCGGGCCGGTCAAGACTCGATGCTTTGTGTGGGCCCTGGTGGCCCGCAGTTGAGGCCGGAGGATGCGGACAGCCCAGGGCCACAGACACATGGCATTGATGACCCCAAGACCATCGCTACAGAGGCCATTCAATGTCTCAGAAGAAGGTGTCCCAGACCTGACCAGCACATAGTTAGTGGCCCCGGATTCACTGCAGCCGGCACAGGCACCCAGCCACGGGACGGTGACATGCAGTGCAGTCAGATGGGCCATGCGACCTGAGCGGGTCCCCATCAATGTCCGAGGTGTATGTTGCGGAGGGTTCCGGGGGACAGTGGAAGGTGTCCTCCAGGGCATGATGCGGAAAGTCTGATGTCATCTGGAAGCAGCAAATGGAAGAGTGGAAAGCGCAACCCTCGTTTGCACCAACAATTCGGGATCAGCTACATGAGGATGAAAACTAGCCCATAGTCCACCGACTCAAACGCCACCAATGTACGACCAGTGATTGTCCATGTATGTCGGGGAACAAACTGAGTGGCACAGGTGCTTTGAGGGGATGCAGTCTGCGATGATGCCAGTACACAGATGTGAACTCCAACATTGCCAAATCAAGGCTCTGTGACCTACTGGACCGCAGTGTAGGCCGGAGGCAGCGGTCAGCAGTGGCCCACAGCCACGGGTCGTTGGCTCGCGAGGCACAGAGTTGGTGACACAGTGGCAGTTGTCGGTAGTGTTCAATCACCTCCGTGACGCTGATCCTGTTCCCTCCGGACTGCAACGTGTCATCCTCTTACGCCCCTCCGTGCGTGCGAGGAAATGTATTCTGCCTTCTGAATTACCGATGTTCAGTTACAAATCAGTGATCCCACTCGTGCGCAGCATAGGCCGAGGGCAGTGGTCCGCGTAGGCCCACAGACACGTGTGGTTGTGGTGCCATGCACAGATTTGTTGCCACCACATCGGAGGGTGTATAGTGTATTGTTCTCTGCCTTAAATGATGTTCATGGCCATAGTGTAATCAAGACTCAGTTCCATATGTGTGACTTACCTGACCGTGATGTAGGCCTGAGGCAGCGGTCAGCACGGCCTATTCACATTGTGGCGCCCGCATAGGTTGGATGGCCCCACCGGCCTGCGTAGTTCAGGTTCAGTGGCACCACATGTAGCAGGCTGGCGTTGAACAGGGTTAGTGGCATCACGTGTCGCAAGATGCCCATATGGAACTATGCCTCACTGAACTGGGGGGGGCCTGGTGCTGTGGCCGCTGGCCGGGATATGGGGTCAGTGCCATTCATGACTCAAGACACAGTTCCACATGTGGGACCTACTGGTCCGAAGAGTAGTCCGGGGGCAGCAGTGGAGTACGTGAACGAAAAGGGAATAAAGCGGGCCTGTGTCGTGGAGGCCTGGTGGTCTGAGCTGACTGCCAAGTTCGCGGGACTTGGGCTTGGAGCTTGTGCCGGCACGTGGTGGGCCCTCCTTGACACATGCCGGTGTCGGAAGGTGATCAGTGTGGCCTGGCTGCGCAGGGGCGGGCCTGACGTGTTCATGGTCCAGCGTGCCGGGGACCGGCAGGCGCACTGCATCGCAGGCAACTCGGCTCTCGTGGCCGGGTGGGAGGCTCCGCCCTGGCAGGGACGTTGTTCTTTCCGGGAGGGGACCACGCCTAGGCCTACGTGCTTTTTATTCACACCCCTACGCTGGCGTGGCGTACGCCGGGCCATACCACTCCGCTGACGCATAGGGGGGGCGTAATAGGCAACATTTCCGCGATGTCCCCCACTGGCTGTGGTGACATGGTGGCGTCCACTGTCCACTACACTCCATACGCAAGCGGTGTATGTCGCCATGGATATGGGTGTGTTCTGCATACTGCGAGGTGTCCAGCACATCTCCTGCACTGTTGGCATTGTGTACTTTCCCAATCATGGTTCTCCTGCATCCTTCACACATGCCTGGTTGCCACCTCTCCCCACATTCGGCTATTGTGTGGCTGAGGTGCCATGCTGTTGCTGGGTCATGTTCAGGGCTTGCCCATGTGGACATTGTAAGTTGTTCTGTCGTGTCTGGTGGGTGGGCATATTGTTGTGCCTGTTGTATGTGATTTTGTGAAGTGTGCATTGCCAGAGTTGTGAGTTGCATGGTTGTGGTGTTGAGGTGTGTGGGATGTTCATTTGTATATTGCCAAGGGGCTGTACATTTCCCTTGTTGCCATCCTGGGTACACTGGTTGATGATGGACTGTCGGAGGATGAAGGTATCATGCACCCTGGCTGTATATTTGGATGCAACATTGTTGGGTGTTCCACGGTATTCTGTTGTTGCCTGCACATTGGTGTGAGACGTGTGCTTCCTGTTGTGGTGATTGTGTGCTGAGTAACCAGGGGTCACAGGTAGTACATGTGTGCTGTGTGTTGCCCCCAACATGTGCGTGCATCCTGCTATGGCGTATGGTCCTTGCTTGGTCTCCAGCGGATCCTGCGCCTTGTGTTGTACGTATGGGGACTGGGGTACCAGGGTGATGGTGATGTCCAGGACAGGTGTGGGGGACTTGTATGTGGCTGGCTGTGAGACTCCTCCGACTCTGGCGGGTGTTGGATGGGGGTCTCAGGGGCCAACAGGTGTAGCCACGCCATCAGCTTTGTGTGGGGTGGGATGTTGGTTGTCTGCTGTGTTGTTGCCGTAGGCCTGTTAGGCGATGATGGTCAGGATGCGTAGGTTAGTTGTCCCTTTCGGCCTGTAGTGGAAGGTGACATTGTCAGATGTTGGGTCGGTGCGGCTGGTACGTTTCCTGGGGTTCCGCTGTCTTTGTCTGCGCTGCGTCTGTGTTGGTCCGGGGGGGGGGTGTTCCGAGTGTGGGATGGGGTCCTGGGGTGGTGGGGGTGGGTGTTGTGGCCCTCTTGGGTGTCCGGCCCGCATGATGTGTGGCTCCATGGCATCTGTTGCCCTTCGGATGTGGCCCTGGGCTGTGCTCCCCTTTGTGGTGCTGGCTGCCGTCCGACTTTACACCAGGTCAGAGCAGGTGTAGATTTCCTGGTGCTAACACGCCTTATCGCCTGTTTTGTGTTTTTATCGCGGATGTGGCTGGTCATTGTGAATGTTGAGGTGTGCTGTTGTCTCTGCTTTTGTCACAGGAACGCCTACTCTGCATCTCATTTGCGAGGGTCCTCTGTGGCGATGTTTTTTACGGCTGCTATCACGGGAAAACTGGTGCTGTGGGCTGTTTACACCGGCTTGTGAATGGGGGGGTAAATTTATCACGACTTTGGCTCCGATAAATTGCCGTTAATTCAGCGATAGCTCCTTGTGAATATGCCCCTAGATGTATAAAAAGTGAATCATTTATATAAAGTGATGCGAGCAAGCTTAATAGACAAACGTGGGTCCAGGGTGGGTCCTCCTCCTGAGATTTTTTTTTAAAAGATTGGCAAATGATGCATTTTAAAGCAAATTAATTTAGTGATAAAGCAAGGCTTAAAAAGCAGTGGGAACGTACAGTCTTAAAATATTAAACACATTAAAAACTGACCCATATCTTACTGAATTAATATGTTCAACAGTTACTGTAATGTGCAAATGTTACAGCTCGATAACTTCAGCCCTATAAAGTGTGTGTTTCCTAAGTGTCTTGCACTGCATGTGGCATCAACTTTGGAGGAAAATGCTCTAACCAGGCTCCGTGAAGCACCCACAGCGGCTGGCTGCAATTGGTCATATAGAAATAAGTGCAGATGGGTCTTTAGTGGGATGAAAAAAGTGGGGGCTCTCTAAAAGGAAACATGTGAAATACATTTCTGATTCCCATAGTGTGCCACCCAACCTTTTGGTTTCTCTCTGAGATGTAATTGCATCCAGATATATTACACAGCAACTGACATGCACCTTAAACCTGTCAGTGCGATTGGCTTTGTCAATGTTAGCTTAGATAAAATGACTAACAACGATTTGTTTTAAATAATTAACATTAAAAATGTTTCAATTCTGAGATTGTGAGTCTGTGAATTAAATATTATTAAGGCCTGTGGAAGGAATTTTGTCCTTCAGTTATGTGCGCTTTATGTGAGATATTTAGCCCTTTTTCACTGCATATCTCATCCATCTGCACATCTTCAACTACCTCTCTTTCCTCTTCAGCATCTCTTTTCACTCTTCCCCGAATTCACTTCCTCGCATCTCCCTCACTTCACCACTTCCAAACATACACTGCATTCACACACATTTAAGCAATTTATTTCCTTTTCCTTTTGTCTTGTAAATATTTTTACTTCCCCTTCACACACATTTCCAAAGAATTTCAATAGCAACTGGAATACATGACCATTGTTCTGTGTGTGCTGCAGAGAGGCCAACCCACTGACAATCAGTTTGCTTTGGCTTCAGTCTTAGCCTCAGTCTCAGCACCGGAGCTCTCAATCAAAGCCCCTCATAAACACCTTGCATGGCTCAAAGTATGCACTATGCAAGAGTGATAAGATGCACAGAAAATAATACCGAAGCACAACATAATAAAATAGCTAACACTCTGGGGAAATACAAAATTTAAGTAAAATATATGAAATAAGAGAGGAATTAAATTGTTGACATGCATTGCCTTTAACGTTTTTAACATTCATTGTTCATACATCAATCCAGGTTTTTGGCATTAATATTAATTGCATGGTGATAGGGCCAGTTTCATCACCATACAGTAGATAACTGTCTTTACTATAAGCACGCATTTGTCCCTTTGCGCTTGACTTCAATATTTGGATCAACTTTGCAAGGGAACAAAAACCCTGCTCATCTTTTGGATCAATTTTTCTGGGAAACAAATACAGCAGTTCTAATTCTGAAGGGGCCAGCAATGTACATCCATGGCCTGAAGTGTCACAGTGGGGGAGGTTTGCATGACCAGGGCTCTCAGCACAATATAGATAACACAAGATTAGCATTATAACACTTACCAATACTGAACAAGGCGCCAAATCACACTTGCTTGCATCCACTCCTATGTGGGACGAATGGAAAAGGGTGGGATCTATGCCTGTGAATGACAGAGGGCTGTCCTCATGCAGGAACGGAGATTCTGACACCTGAGACCGTGATTCTAAAAGCGTCACTGGCCTATAGTGGATACTGCCATAGACAAAAATGGCAATGAAGAGCTCTAGAACAGTAAGCCCTGCGCTTTTCATCAGTGCAGAAAGTCGATTTACTGCCTGACTTCCATCTCCCACTTCAGAATGAGGCGGGGCAGGCAGCCTGGGACTGACAGCCAAGACATAAATACATCGATTTGTTTAGAGTTAAGATCGCATCTCTAAATAAATTGATATTTAATATTTGTGCAGGAATGTGTATGAATTTTAGTGGGGCTCAGCCCCAGAGCTCTAATGGATAAACCACCCCTGTTTAGTGTTAGTGAGCTATATTTGTAAGTATTGGGCACCTCAAATAAGAGATTTGCTGATCATTTACATATTCAAATTTTTTAGATCATCTACTGGGTATATCAATTTTGTATTTAAGATTCATGCCCAAGTCCATGTTGTTCTTCTTTGTTAATGCAAGTAAACTAAGTTCTCTTTCTTATCTTCATCTGCCATTAATCTAAGTGGACATGTAGGTCAGTGCCCAAGTCATGACCTTTTGGGAGTAAAGAGCAGTGGCAGCTGGTGGATTTTGAAAGCGGTGAAGCGAAAAATTGTATCGTAGTATAACGAGCGAGCGAGCGAAGCGAGCGACCCGGAACTGCAAAGGAGGGTGCGGGGGGTTTTCCCCCCGCAAGAAAATTTTGGAAAAAATGGATTAAAATGGTGGCTTTTTACACCACATATTTACAGCAAATTGTTGCAAAAAGGGATCTAAATATAGCATTTTAAAGCACAAGTGTGAAGAAAACATTAGAAACAAATCAAAAATGTGCCCCATCCTCGAACTGGACTGCTTGCAAAATGACCCCCAAGCCAAGCACACACAACCAATGGAAACAGGGCCTCTAAGTGTTTTCTACCTGTAATACATCTCTGCCTCTTTACTGTATTGGTTGATGAAGTCAAGGCTCACACCATTGGTAACACTGTACATTGCAAATACTTTAAAAATTAGATGGCGAAAGAGATCCATCCCAGGATTGCAGTTCATCCTTGATTTTTTTAGTATTAGCCAGGCAAACAGAAATTATATTTCAGCAAACTGTGGGATTTTTAGATTATAACTCTCTCCACATGTACCTCAGCACACTAGCACAGGCACAGCGAGCGCATGTTCTCACAAGGGTCAGAGCCAAGAAAGGACAATCCTGCCAGGGCCTCTTGACTCGAGGCAGTCCAGTTTGGCCCTGGTTACGTCTGCGTCATTGTCTGTACAAGTCCCCAGCACAGTCAGAGACTAGTATTCCTGTCTGTGTGGTTGCACGGATCGATTTCTATGCACTTATTGATTAGCATTCCTTTTTTTTAAATGTCTATTTACCTCTTAGTACTGAATGAATATACTGATTGAATCAATCTTCTAGGAGCAGATACAGGACATGAGAGTGTGGGACCAGAACAGCACTATTATCATTTCCAACATCCCTGCTTCTCAGACACTCAAACATATACCAATAGGAGCTTTGTTAATCAAAACTGTTTCAGTGTGTGCCTTAGAGTTCATAGCCCGAGAGTGAACTCTAGTGCCTCTCAGTTCTCTGATATTCGTAAACACACCCAGCTCAGCCGCGACCGTGCGGAACCCATGTGCAGAAGATCACACCTGTATACTGTGTGCAAACATTAACGGTAGGGATCTACCTTCCAGACCATAGACCAGACACCCTGTGCCTTTTAATGCTTGTAGAACTATTACATTGAGCCACAAGTTCACCTGCAGCAAAAAAAAAAGATGTGCTTAATCAATCCCTGTCCGGCCACAGACATCGAAAAAACAAAGCCAGGTGGCTGCAACCCGCGCAGATAAACATATTCTCTGGCATCGGTCCTCACAACTGTGTTGATCTTTAAAGCACATATATTACAAAATCAACACTTGTAGAGAACCACGAACGCAAACAACTATGTGAGACACCTGAGTTCATTTGTTAGTGTTATATTTAAAATGCCAACCAAACGCCCCTCTTTTGCTTGCCTGTGTCTTGTTTAAATGCTTAGCCCCCCCCTAACCCCCTTTAATGCAGAAACACGAGCAGTGGCACAGGAACAAAAATACAAACAATAAATTGTTGTACAAATGGGAAACAAAATACTAGACTCGGGGGTCAGATAAATCCATTGACATCTTTTGCCTCTGCCAATAGGTAGTATGGGATTCTTTAAAAATATATTATTTAAGTGTTGCCACTCATATAATGATAGTATACCTCAGCCCCTACACCCCCCCCCCTCGAACAACCCCCATGAGTCCAAACACATTTGTCACACAGATGAATGCGTGGCATTGAAGTTGGAAGGTGCGGGCCATTGTACTATAGAGGCAGGCGTTAGCTGCTCTAAAATTATTATTACTCCTCTTCATTTTAAAACGCACCTGTGTTTTAAATGTCAGGTGGCGCGTTCACCAAGGGAGGAGCCGGGCTGTAAGAGGAATAGCGCCAGCTGAGTACTGCTGCCCTGACAGCTACACACAGGCAGTGTCTCATAGAGGCCAGGCACTTGAATGCATCGTCAATGAGTGCAGCTATGTGCACCAAGAACTGCGAGTGAACCAACCGCACCCCTCTACCCTCTGCCTGTGTTACAGTGGAGCGGCCATGCATGGGAGTGCCCATATTGATTCACGCATGCATAGTGCTGCCTATATTCGTAGCACATGCCGCACAAGCGCACACGTCAGTCAACTGGTGTTACACGTAACAGAATGCACGGGTATTTGCGGAAGTCACTGTTAGGTGCCCGCAATTCCTCCCTGTTAGGTGCCCGCAATTCCAGTGAACAGATAGTCAAAACCTAAGATCACGCTAGGAAGGACGCGTTGCATCTGATTAGCCGAGTGTCACCAGCGTGGTCAATCAAGCCATTACACATAAGATCGTAAATGAAAGAACAAGCAAAAATGCAGAAAGGAAGAACGTGCAAGGGTCCTCAGTGGTGCACACATTTAAACAACACGAAGGCTCTGAAAACAAGTACATTACTTAACTTGGACATGAATTACTTAGACGACACATCTAGAAATTAATAAAGTACAAGAAAATGATGTGCTTGAGTGGTCCATTTACATTCTGGGATGGAGAGCACAGTGAACCGTATGTTATCATGTGACTTTTGGCAGAGTAAAAACAGAAAAATAGGTACATGTACAGTATATTCATGTGTGCAAACATAAAATGCATTATGCATTACATGGCACACATATGGAGACAAGTTCTATCAAAAAGGTTTGTAATGCCACGTGTTATCTACCCCATCTCGAAGAGATAAATGGCCCTTCAAATGCAAACTGTGTTTCTGCAACACATCACATTATGTCTGCAGAGCCCGTGTATGTGACCACCGAACTAAAACCTTTACAAATATTCTCTTTGTAATAAAAGTCAGACGAGAGGGAACGTCCCACTCTAGAACACACACATTAAAAGGGAATATTTGTAAAGGATTGAAAATGGCTAAGGCATTTATAGACTGATTTCATGCTTTCCACCTGTAACTCGCACAATGTGCTCTGGAGCAGTTGCTTTAAAACGCTGGCCTCCGATGACATATCAATTACTAACAACATGCGCTTTTCAGTAAAGGATTCACACTAGCTGTCAATTTGGCAACTAAATTCTACAGTTGTTTATCGCCCCTTAAGGTCGAGCAGAGAGAGCTATCACGCACGACGGCGGGATTCCAATCCAGCCACAAACTAATAGGAGGGCATGAACACAGTTAAACACTACTAATCGTTTTAATTGTTTGCTGAGAGATGAAACAAGCACATGCATTTTAAACACTTTATTCTGGAAATATGTGAGTTTCATTTCCTTTACCGGAGGTGCGAGGAATCATGGCGCAGCTTCTTTCTTTAACTTTAACCCGCCCTTATTTGATTGGTCACAGTCAGGGTAGGGTGGGGTTAACAGTGAGGCTTGCTCAACTGTGATTGATGTGTAGCCCTGGCCTATGCAGAGCTGAAGCAGACAGCGCCCAGGGCTAGCTTTATTGGCGGGGGAGGTCCTTCAGCAAGGACTTCAATGGGTTTGCTGAGCTGGTGACGTCACAAGCCTCAGGGCTGTGAGCTCGTCAGCCGGCAAATCTAGGATTGCTGACGCATGCTCTGAGTGCATGATTTGTGCCTGCCATAAACCTGACTTGCGAACGCTGCCTGAAGTCACCAGACAGCCTGAGTCAGTTTACTGGCACAAAGTTGTTTTGACTCGTAATTGTATAATAAAAAGCACAAATTAGGGGGCAGAAAAAGGACGAGGGAGTAGCCCCTCCGCCCATATAAAAGAACCGCCACTGGTAAAGAGTTGAAAAATAGTATTATTTTTTATTCTAGTCTCCTCAAATGTTTGTGACAATCTCCAATGTTTTCATTCATCATCACATTCTCTAATTCTGTAAGTTTAAGTGATGTCTCAATTTGATAATGTTGTCATGGTAGTGCTTCGTCATTGGGAACAAATAGTTACTTTTTTAATTGCAAATGAATGCTCTAGGATTCTGTTCTTTAACTTACATGTTGTACTCCCAATGTAAAACCTTGTTATGTTATATTATATAAATGTATAGATCGCAACGGTTACCGGAAGGTGTCTTGGTGCTTATTCCAAACAGTTGTGATAGCAGGATAACATGGAGACCCAGGTACCAAATAGTTGCTGAATAGCCAAGTTTTCAATGCTGTTCTTAATGACAGCAGGGGGGTGGAGGCCTGAATGTGGAAAGAAAGTTCATTCCATGCCCTAGTAGTGCAGGTAACGAACCTTCTGCTGCCCCAGCGAAGAGTTCTGTTGAGAGTGTACCAACTGAAACACTGCCTAAGATGGACTTGTCCACAATCGTGCAGAGCCTTGAAGGCCATACAGAAGGATTTAAATCTGACCCTTTGCCTAACTGGCAGCCAGTGGAGCTTTCTGATTTCTTTTTGTACAGATATAAATTTAGGTGTACCTGTTAGCAATCTAGCTGCTGCATTTTGCAATAATTGCAATTTGTTCCTATGTTGCTGTTGGATATTCAAATATAAACCGTTGCAGTAATCGACTTTTGACAAGATGAGGTAGGTTATCACTATTTGTTGGCTTTTCTTGGGTAGTAAGTGTAGTATTTTGTTGATCATCTTGAGAGTCTGGAAAGTAGAGGAAGTGACCACGTTCACCTGATCCCCAAAGGTGAGCCTATTGTCAATTGATACTCCAAGGTTTTTTGCTTTCATGACGGGCGTCGGAAGGATACTTCAGGCCACCATATGGGTGACCAAAAGCAAGCATTGTTTACAAAAATGATCACTTCAGTTTTACTCGCGTTCAACTTTAAACAGTTTTCACTCATCCAGGTCTTTGCCGACTGCATGCAATAGTGGCATTTCTCACCCTCTCTATTTTCTTATTCGGCAGCGGAGACACCACTATTCGCGTGTCATCCACATACGAAGTTAAATGAAAGCCGAATGTTCTAATCAATTTGGCCAAAGTTTATACATACACATTGAAAAGCGTAGGACTTAATGAGGACCCCTGTGTGACCCCACAACGGAGAGAGAAAGGTTTGGAAGTAAACATGTCTAAGGCAACTGTTTGATTTCTCTCCGTAAGGAAGGAGCGCAGTAGTTTCCAGGCCGTGCCCTGAATGCTGAGATCGTGGTGGACCGTGTCGATGGCTGCTGAGAGATCTAAAATTATCAGAGCTGCATTGCTTTCAGCATCCACAGCCTCCCTAATTTCTTCGGTGGACTTGATAAGTGCTGATTCTGTGCTGCAGCCTCCCCTAAAGCCATATTGCATTGGGTCTAGAATGTGATTGTCTTGTATAAATCTGGTAAGCTTTGAATTCATGGCCATTTCTATCAATTTTGCCGAGAGAGGGAGCCAAGAGATAGGCTGAAAATTATTGGGATCTTTTGGGTCGAGATTTTGTTTTTTCAACAGAGGGAGAATGGATGTCTCCTTCCATGCTTTAGGGAAATACCCAGAGTTAAACATGGCATCGAATAGTGCTGTAAGTATTTCTGAAGTGGGTTCAGGAGCCAGTTTAATCACTGAAACCTGGCAAGAATCAAGAGGAGAGCTTAATCTAATGGATTGAAGTAAATTAAGTGTTTGTTTTTGAGAGAGCAGGGTGAATTCTGTTAAACAAGCCAAAGGCTTCGAGGGACCCGAGATAATGTGTTTATTTTGGTTACCCCAAGTGGATAATGCCTTTCTTTCCACCAATGAGGAAAGGTTGAAAGTAGAAAAGATCTGCTCAACTTTACGTAGAAAAAAAGATACAATTTCATCGCATAATGTTTGGCTGCTTGCAATCTTTGGTGCACAGGGGGAGGCTAGTCTGGATGCCGTTCGTAAAAGTTCTTTGGAAGAGTGTTTGGCTATACTAATCTGATTGTCAAAAATGGCAAAAACCTTATATGAGATTAGACTTAGTTTATATTTCTCTTTTTCTGAGAAATTGTAGCTCTTTCTCCAATTACGTTGAAAAGGGAAAATGTAAATAGGGGTTGTGACTTGCTTAGGACAGAAACCGATGGAGCTGAAGGGCAGAGCACTAGGTGCAAGACAACAACATGGGAAAAACTGTATGCATTAATAGGAAAATATTCATTTGAATGTTTGCCAGTGGTTTAGTCATTTGCAGGATATTTAGCTTTGCTAAACAAATGAAAATGTTAAACACAGCAATTTGTCTTTCTTTAAGTGCAAAAAAACACTTTCACAATGACAGAGCTGCCCTTAGACCATTATTAAGAACACCCGACTAGTTCCCTTTTGCAGGCCCATCTTTTATGCAAGCATTTAACTATTAATCCTCCTCAGTGTGTAAAATAAACACTGTAAACACAGAGCCCTGCCAGCAAAAAGTTACACTTTCCCACATTGCACATTATTTCTATTTCTTGATAAACCTACTCTATAGTGTAAATGTTCTAAAAAGAAAATCACATTTTAGAATGCATGTTTTTGAATTCTCTATTATTCTTTTTGCATTTAAAATTTGATTTCTAATAATACATTTTATGCAAGCATTTACCTATTAATCCTCCTCAGTGTGTAAAATAAACACTGTAAACACAGAGCCCTGCCAGCAAAAAGTTACACTTTCCCACATTGCACATTATTTCTATTTCTTGATAAACCTACTCTATAGTGTAAATGTTCTAAAAAGAAAATCACATTTTAAAATGCATGTTTTTGAATTCTCTATCATTCTTTTTGCATTTAAAATTTGATTTCTAATAATACATTTTGTGCATGAATCACATTTCGTATATAAGCACAATATCCCCCACAAAAACACACATATTCCAAAACATTGACAGATATTTCTGCAGTTTCAGGGAATCAATTAATACTAAATGGATGACCCTCAATGCTCTAAATCTTTCTAAAGAGTATAAAATCAATTAATAAATCATATAATATAAGAAATACATAACAAGCAACTTGTATAATATGGTCCTAAATTACCATCTCGAGGTTCAGGTGACATCAATGGCAATATGAGCCCATATTATTTGCTGAATATATTCGCATATAATTTATGCCATGGCATTATTCAGGTGTATTTGTTTTAAAAAACGGTATTAGATAGGTGTGTGAACATGGGTAAATCAATGCATTTGTTGCAAATAATATGTGTAATCGGGCCACATTCATTTTCACCTCTCTCTCTCTCTCTCTCCCTCGCTATGTCAATATGCAACAGTGGTGGAAATGTAAAAGACAAAATAGTGGAACTGTGCTATGAAGATAATGGAGGGATGATCATCTTGGAATTGGGAAAGAAGGAGGGCTACAATGTCAGATACATTCTCGCACAATTAGTAAATTCTCCTTCATATAAAAGAGTTCAGTGACTTGAACATTTATTGTTGTCTGTGCTTACAGAATTTGCTCACCCTGAGCTTCTCCCACTTTGTCTATAAATACCCAGTAGGCACAATTTGGGAAAAAGGTCTGCCAGTCTGGCTAGTATATCACTCAATGATTTCAGAATCTGATTCCAAAACATAGCCATTTTGGGGCAAGACCACGCCATGTGTATCCATGAGTTAATTTCCACCTGGCACTTGGAGGAAACTGGCATTTTATCCATTCCTACTTTCCAAAAACAGTGAGGAGAAAGCATACTCTATGCAGAAAGTTGAGTTGGATCAGTCTAATCTGAACTGAAATCACCAACTCCCTAGAAGCAAGGAGTGCATCTTTCCTGTCATCTAAATACCCCACATCATCTTTCCACTTGCCACAGAGTGCTGACAAATCATTCCATGAACGGGCTATAAGTGATCCATAGATCATGGAAGTACTGCCCCTGCTGTTTTTTCTGAAGGTTATTCAAGCCTGTATAAGGGAGAAATATAGAATCTCTGTACCTAACTGGTGGACAATTTAGAGCATGCCTCAACTGATTATATCTAAAAGATTGCATATTGGAAAACTTAAATTTGAACTGGAGTGCCAAAAAGGGTTTAATAAGTGCCTTCCAACACATTACCCAACAGTGAAATGCAATGTTATGTTAAAAGAACTTCGAAAGCACACGGCTGCCTCCGAAAAGGCCTCCTGTTGCTGCTCACAGAACAAACCAATGGCAGGGAAGAGAAATCCTCTGCCTAGCTGGAAAACAGCCAGGTCTTCAACTTTTTCCTGAATTGTAAGTGATTTTGAGATGTTCTGAGGTTGGGGGGCATCGAGTTCCATAAGGTCAGAGCTAAGACATAAAAGGAGAAGCCTCACATTCTAGCTCTGATTTGACGGGGATGTTAGAGAGGTTTAGATCAGAGGAGCGTAATGCTCTGGAGGGCCTGAAGAATTGCATCAAGGTAGCTAAGCTGGGTGTTCCTTGCTTGCATAGGATTTTGTGGGAGATGCGTAGGGCTTTGAACCTTTTGCGATTTCCAAAGGGGAGCCAGTGGATCATGCCCAAAAGTAGGGAGGCAGAGCTGAATTTAGGGAGGGAAAAAAGAAGTCTGGCAGCAGCACTTTGAACAACCTGCAATCTTTTCTGAGAAGATTATTTGAGCTCAGATAGAGGATGTTGCAGTATTCATGATGGAAGATAACCAGGGATTGCACAATCAGTTGGGGTAGTTGCGATACAAAGAGTACCAACTTGGGTTTCAAAGGATAAAGAGTTGTTCATCCCTAGCCCGAGATTTTTTACCACTGATTTAGGTCTGGGGGAACCCTAATATTTCCTGCCACCATTGATCAATCCAGAGATGGGTATGCCTACCCAGTAGGAGGATCTCCATTTTATTGTCATTGCACTTAAAACAGTTATCCTGCATTCATCCTGCAACCGCTGTTAGACAGTTTTTAAAGTTAGCACATCCACTAGTCGATTCTGCTGATAATCAGCTGAGTGTCATCAGCATATGACACATTTGCGATTCCGAAGGACCTAGGCAGGGGTCTGCAGTAAATGTTAAAAAGGATGGGGCTGAGCGCCGAACCCTGGGGGACACCATGTACCAGTGCTCTTTAGGATGAGACGAAAGGGAAAGATGTAACTTGATGTCACGACTTGCTCCCTGCGTTCTCGTGTCCACCACCAGGGGACTGAACTGTGGGACTCTCCAGTGTCATAATAAGCTACTGTACCCTCCTGTTCATGCACATACTGACTTCCAGCCATTTGGACACTATTTGGGAATTGACATCCATTCCCAATCCATGCCGGGTTTTGTGGAAGCCAGTCTGCTCATGCTGGAAACTCCATTACCTAAAATTCCCTGCTCACTGCTTCATCTCCACCTCTGCAGGCCAAGGATGGGTGGAGGAATTCAGCTCACCTGTGGCTGGTTGCTGCTAGCCTGCTCACACCTGATGCATGTGATACTGTGAGCTCTTTTAAACCCCAGCTCCCTTCAGGCCAAGGTTGGTCATTGTAGCTGTGTACCGGTGAGACCGATCCTTGTTTCCAGTGTTTCCTGAGCTTTTGATATCTTTGTTGCCAGTGTTTCCTGAGCTTTAGTTATTTCTTGTTCCTGAGCTGCTGCTGTTTCCCTTGTTCCTGAACTAACACTGCCTGCAGTGCTACCTTGACTCCTGAGCCTTAGAATTCCTTGTTCCTAACCTGCAGCAGTTTCCCTTGTTCCTGAACTAGCACTGCCTGCAGTGCTACCTTGACCCCTGAGCCTTAGCATTCCTTGTTCCTGAACTGCAGCAGTTTCCCTTGTTCCTGAACTAGCACTGCCTGCAGTGCTACCTTGACTCCTGAGCCTTAGCATTCCTTGTTCCTGACCTGCAGCAGTTTCCCTTCTCCTGAACTAGCACTGCCTGCAGTGCTACTTTGACTCCTGAGCTTTTGCTCACTTCTAGTTCCCGCTCCAGCAGTGCCCTCAGTGCTACTTTGTTTCCCTGATTCCTGAACCAGCACTATTCTTGTATACCCTTGTAGTCTCCCTTTCTGTATATCCTTTTCCAGTCCCTGCCTTTCTTCCCATTTCCTTGGTTCCAGTTCCTAGTTTGCTGTCTCTCTATTCTGCTGTCTTGCTTCTATTACCTTGTATGTTTGTTACTTGATTTCTGCCAAGAGTGCCCTGTGATTTCCTTCCTTTCCTGTTAAGCACTCCTCCTTGCTAGCTCCTTGTCTATTGTGCTTGTGTTTAGTTCTACCCCCTTGCTGTTACTGCCTTGCATGTTCCTGTTTGATCGCCAGGATCCGTGGGCATAGCTGACTACCAAGGTGGTGTTTCTTGTTCACTGTGAGTATTGTCTTTGAGTTGCATTTATAACATCACCATTGGTATCAGCTCCACAGACCCTGCCTTTGCATGCATATCCTATATGTGGGTATTTACAGTCAGTATCTGTAACAGCAATTGTGGGTGAGGAATTTACTTAGCTTCAGTCTTACCGTGTGGAGCTCCCGAGTGCTTTACCCCACATTCCCTTTATTGTTAATGTTGTTTTATATATAAGTGTATTGCACATCCGTCCTGGGTGTAGTGATTCTGAATGCTGAGCCGCTTCATGAGTGCCAGTCCTTTCTGATCTCACCCATCTTGTTCACTTGTACAGGCTTCCCCTTTGGATCCCATTTTCTCCGCTGACTTCCTGTGTGATCCTGGGCAGCACTGTACTACTCTTTCTGTGTACGTTTTCTACCCAGTTCCCAGTCCTTGCCCAAGTCCCTGACTGTGTTCCCGACATAGTCCTGGACAGTCCCTTACACTTGAAAGGATTGCTTTTTTAAAAAGGAGGCGAACCAGGCCAGGGCTATGCCCTGAACTCCCAGTTCCGTGAGGCGAGATAGTAGAATCGCATGTGAGACAGTGTTGAAGGCTGCACTTAAATCTAGGAGTATCAGAGGTTGGGATTTACCACCATCTACAGTGCTGTGCAGTGCTTCAGTAACTGTTCAAAGGGCAGTTTTGGTGCTATGTGATGCTCTGAAACCATTTTCGGAACTATTTATCCTAAAAATTTGGTGAGGAGATTATTTTGGCATCTAGCAAAGGCTTTTTTAGAAGAAGGATAACCTTAGCATGTTTCCAAGATATTGATACTTCTGCAGTTCTCAGCAAGCAGTTGGCTAAATCCAGAAAGTGTGATGCTCTCCTGAAATTTTCAAAATATAGTCTGGTCTTGATGGATCATCTGGAGATCCTGATTTTACTTGATCCATTATGATGGAAATAGCATCTTTATCAAGCAGAGCGAATTGATCCAAGGGAGCCCATTGCATGAGGTTGGTCCCTATGCCAGGAGAGGGAGGTTTGACTGTTTCTTCACCCTTATTAAAGTGAAGATAGATATCATGGACTTTATTGAAAAAATGATCAGCCATTTTATTGCAGTGGCTGTGCTAATACAGCAGTGGATGTAGGTTTCGTCAGACTGTTCACAATAGAAAAGATTTCCTTGGAGGGGTTACTGCTGTTATTGATTTTGTCTGCAAAAAAGTCAGCGCAAGCTCTTTTAATGGATTTCTGGTAGCATTTGCTGTCCCGTTCCTGGAAATTCGGTAGTTGCTTAGCTTATGTCAGGAAAGTTCAATGCCACAGTGGTAACTGAAATGTCAATTTGACCTTCCACCCGATCCCCCTGCGTGCCTTGTACCAACAATTAAAGGCTGTACAGCTCTGTGGGAGCAAGCCAGACTGAAAAGACCTCCTATGTAGCCATTCTTGAAACCCCAGCTCTCAAGACATGCTCTTTCCACTCAGGAGGCTGAATCTCCTCAATTGCTAAATATTAGATCATTAAGGATGATAGGTTTTGCCACACAATAGTATCAGTGGAGGTATGCCATGTCCCTTCAAAGACTGACCTAACAACTTGTCAAATGAAATTTGAGGCGATTTATTAGCATAGAGAAAGTTATTTGCTTCAAATGTGAGCATGTTCAGGAAGAAAACCTGGATTTAATAGAGGCAGATTTGAAGTATATAAAATATTTTAGTTAATAAAATCATCTTTTATAGGACAAGTCTCCCAAAGATCTTAAAACAAGTCTTTCCCAGTTACTAACAAGCCTCCAAGTCTCATTTCTAAGGGAGACCTATTTCATTTCTAAGAAATAATCAGGATTCAATGCTAGATATACTCCTAAGTATTTAAAGCCAGCCATAGCCACTTTAAGCTCTTTGCTACAGCAATGAACTGCTATGTTGACACCAGCATCACCAGGAAGGATTTGTCTCAATTTATGTTCAGATGAGAGGACTGGCCAAATGAATTAAACATGTCCATAAGTCTCATGCCTGTCCACTTGGGGAACAGCATGAATAATAATAAATCATCTGCATGAAGAGAAATGATGTCCTATAGCCCCTCCTTGCTGTTGAAATTCCTGAACCAGGACATCTCCCCAAATCCAGGTTTCCAATGGTGCAATAGGGCAAAAAGGAAAAATGAAAGGGAACAGTCTTCCCCTTCTACCTTACTAATGTAAAAATTGGATGATAGATGTCCATTGACCGAACATAGGCTATCTTAAAGATGAAACTAAAACACTGCCTTTTAACCTCATCTATTATTATGAAAATGTTACATTCTGACTCCCTCTTATAACACTTTTTATAATCACGCTTATGATTGTACATAACTATGCTATTCAAAAGCACAGAGAAGGGTCAAGGCACCCAAGTCCTTCACTAGTCAATACTGTATAGTGGCAACAGGAAAAAGTTCAAGCGTGGTGCAATGAACCAGAGACGTGACCCTCCTATGTCTCCAAAAATGGGGAGAAAAATCCCCAAGACAAAATTAAACACAAATGGTTCTGCACTCAACTACATAAGTAAGTTAATATGCAATGGATATTATGGTCCATGGTCCATCACAAAAGTGAGTAAAAATGTATCTCCCAAATAAACCATTGTATGAGTCATTCTTTTCTTTGAAAAATTCTCTTTTATTCTTTACTCTTTATTCAATGGCCGTTTCTTAAAAACACAGCACACAATTGACAGCCGATGCATTTCGTCCTGCCTGGGACTTCTTCAGGGCTAAAAATATACACAAAACAAGACTTATTTACAACATTTACAATGATTAAAAACAATTCATATTTACACTGCACAAAGAACCAGACATTATATAGTATTATTTCCTACAAATTTGTATGCGAAATGTCCAGTAGTGACTGACACATACTGTACATTCAATACCAGGGAGATAACCTAAACACAGAATTATTTAATGTTAATATACACTTTTTGAAATAACAATGCGTACTGTACACATATTTACACATTTACAGGGAGATAATCAGAAACAAAACTATTCGCAAGTTTGAATGAACTTTTTGATTGACATAATACCTTATCATTGTCCAGACAGTTCATGACTTGTACTTTATAATTGTTGCCACTTAATCAGGAGGAGAAACAGCCATAAAACAAATGGGATACTAGTATAAATAATGTTGTAACACAAGATTAACTGGCATACCTTAGCATGTAAAAAACATGTTCTGCATATTCTCTATGTCGGGCTTTTAAGTAATATGATATTGATATGAAGAGTAAATCTGTAAAGATATTAGAGAAAAGGCTCACTTAATTGTTCCCTAAATAGTAATTGAACTAATAAAAAAAGTGACAGAGGTACTCTGATATGGTGCCAACATTCTTTTGATTTTCATCCATACTCATAAAGGGTTCAAACGTGTAGTACGTCTCATAAAAACACGTATTGTAGAGCACGCTGTCTCATGGTAACAGTATGTCACCTGACATGCATATGTGTATCTTCCCATACCCGCAGCCTTATTGTAAAGGTGAAGGTCCCATATTACGTTATGAAGAGAACAATAGTCACAATCATTAATTGATGCATTTTTAGAAATTGAACCTATGGTTGGAACAATCTTTGAGAAAAAGTCGTCACTCGTTTCTAGGTACAGACATAGAAAGCAAAACCAGCTACATTGTTCTAAACACACATGGAAATCTAATGCTATTGTAAGCATTGGTTTGAAATGGGCGCATATTTATAATATAAACATGATAATAAACTAAAAGACATAAAAACATTTGTGCTGGATAAACACATATTAAGTGCGCAGTTACCCCGAACCAAAACTGTGACCAAAATTAACTTGAAGAGTAAACCAAGGAAAAATTCCAAATAGAGGGGTAGGTGACCCTCGAGCACTAAGAACAGGCCAAAGAGCCGCTCACACCCATATAAATCTGTTACAACGTGAGCGTCATATAATCTATTGCGATATCAGCACGTTCTTGAACCGGCAAACATTCATAACAAAGCAGATCACAAGTTTAGACATGTGATGTTTATTTCCACAATATTGAATGGAAGATCACAAATAAATTATCATGAAATGGACAAACTACGGTGTCCCGGTCACATGTAGAAACTTAATGCTACGATGAGCGCCATCTTGGAATGTGTACATATTCGTAAATTATGAGCTAATGAGTCAAAAAGTATTAATTCATTGGTGCTAAGTAAGCATATCAAGTTTGGATGATCATGACCAAACCACAGCCAAAATTAACCTAAGGGTTAAACCAAGAATTACTCCCCAACCAAGTCTGATAGCCCTTGGACAATAAAAACCGGGTCGAATAGCCAATGCTAGCTGTTGATTATGCCGAAGAAGTGTCAGAAAACGTGGTCCTATGGACCCGTTATATTGACGATCTTTTTATTATCTGGTGAGGTGATGTAGCTTCTGCTGAGTCATTTATTGACCGCATCATTATCAATTTAAACCTAAAGTTTACATCACATGTAATTAGAGAGGAGGTCCAATTTTCGGACCTGACAGTGTACATAGAGGGTGGGGAGATTAACACAAAGACATTCAGAAAAAGCACAGCAGGAAACACCATTCTCCATGCCCACAGCTTCCACCCCCAGAAATTGGTGAACAGCATACCTTATGCTGAAAATTTGAGGATAAAACGCAACTGCAGCTGCCCCAAGCAACTATATCAAGCACAAGAAGAGCTAGAAATGAGATTTAAATGAGGATACAGTCCATCAGTCCTGAGAGCAGCTAGAATAAAAGCAGATGCAAGGCCTAGGGACCAGCTGATTTTTGAGTGTAGAAGTCAAACCACAATTCCGTTTCATTACAGGGTACAATAAACAACATAAGGATATAAGGTGTATTATGCAGAAGCATTGGCGTGTACTACGTGGAGATACATTTTTACGCCAAAAGTTGGGCAATGGGCCACTTATTACCTTCCGCAAAGCAAGATCATTGCGGCAGGCTTTGGTTACCAATAGCCCAGGTATCCCGCAACAGTCAACATGGCTTGGGGAGAGTAGTGGCTTCAGGAAATGTCACAAGTGCAAGGCGTGCAGGTATGGAGAGAACACCACTGAGGTACCCTTGCCATTTTCCAATAAGAAGTGGCAAATCATGAAGACCTTAACATGTAAAAGTCAATTTGTGGTGTATGCTTTAAAGTGTAGTTGTTTTAAATTGTACATAGGCAGTACGATTTTACAAGTGCACCAACGGATATTACAGCACATCCGAGCGATAAATAACATTGACCAGGCATACCCCATGGCCAGACACTTCCATGAAGTTCATGATAATAAGCTGGAAGGTCTGAAATACTTTGTAACTGACCAAGTCCCTTAAAGATTGAGAGGCGGGAATAGAGAAAGATGCCTGAGACAGCTCGAATCAAGATATATTCTTAGATTCAATAGTAAGATTCCGTATGGGCATAACACTGAGGAAGAACTACATGTACACCTGTAAATATAAAGAGAAATAGTAACAGTATCCTCAAGATGATATGATGAAAATGATGATGAATAATTGTTTTTGTGTTTTTGCATTTTGATGGGTTCTGAGTTTTGAAGCAGTATGAGTCTCTCCTTGGAGGGAATCGTTGACTAAGTTTATGAATTGTTAGATTTTAGCGATTCCATGTAAATATTTTAATTATATGGTCACACTTGGGGTGTAGCACAAAGCACTTTAGTTAATGAGGTTGTGAATAGCCTTGAGATCTATTGAAAGCATAGGGACACTTGCCCATAAGGGATAGCAGGAAAAAGCCAAAGTGGTTGCCTTTCCGAGTATCTGAGATATATTCTTTATGAGCTAGTTTTGCGTTGTTTATTTTGGAATGCGAAATAATGATGCGCTATTTGCATAAGGCACTATTCACTTTAATAGTTGAGCGACATTTGCACACAAGAAGCGCTAAAGCATGAATAATCAGCCCCGAGAGAATGGGGCATGTGATATATATATGAGTTATTAATCGGGCTCTTGCCGCAACTCGTAACATGGTTTTAGCACTCAATTGTTTTGTTTTCAGTGTATTCACATTGCTTAATATTTGTAAAAACTCGCGATATTGCCGCATAGTTTTTAAGTGCTTGAAACATTGAGCATTAATGTGTCAAAAGCAATGATGATTCATTGGGAATATTGATTGCAAATGTCACTTTTGGATATTTATTGTTGCACTGTCACTTTAAGTTTCATGTTAGAAATTTTGCTGCTAATACTGCACTGTCACTTTAAGAATGCACGAGTATAAAAGGAGGAAAATAATGGCGGCGACCTTAGGTTTGAAAAAGACCGCTGAGGTGGTTGAAACGCATCACCTACCTGTATGTGGCCTGAATAAAAACTCATTCAAGCAACCCAGAGCGTGCTGCAGTCTGTTTTGAACTCTTGGAAACAGACGTTGGAATGAATATATATATATATATATATATATATATATATATATGTATATATATATATATATATTCACTGAAAAAATCTGAGGTTTCAGGGACGTTATAGTTAGGAATTAGCATTTGAAAAATCTTAGAAATTCACTGAAAAAAACAGAGGTTTCAGGGACGTTATAGTTAGGCTGTCATTTCACTTATACAAAACCAGAGAAGTTCAGCCGTTATAGTTAGCTGAGCTAACTATAACTCACGCCCCCACAATGCACTGCTGATGACATCACATATTACATCACTCATAACAACGTCAGCGACATCACTGATGACATCACTGATGACATCTCAAATGACATCACTGATGACATCATCTTTTGAGTGTTTCTAAAAAGTTTAAGAATTTTATATATATATATCCGCCAAGGTGTATTGAAGAATGAGTGGCTGTATGAGTGTCAGAATTTAGTGGGTGCGTGACTGACTGTATAAGTGAGTGATTAAACATGTCTTATTGAATGCATGAGTGAATGCCTAATCAGTGTGAATGTCTGTATCAGTCTGTCAGTTGGTGTGTAAGTGGCTGCATGAGTTGGTGAGTAGCTACATGAGTGTCTATATGGGTTAATGATTGGTTGTCTGATTACCTATATGGGTGCCTGAGTGTCTGTGTGGGTGGGTGAGGGGGTGACTGACTCACTGCATGGATGTGTGAGTGGGTGAATGCTTGGGTGTATGGGTTCATGAGTGCATCTGGAAGCTGTATGGTTGAGTGAGTGTGCGCATGGCTGTGTTAGTGACTGTATAGATGTTTCAGTGCTATATGGGTGAGTAACTGCATTGTAAAAGGCAGTATATGTGAGTGTTGGAGTATATAAGTGACTATATGTGTGAGTGAGTGATTGTGAGAGTGGCTGTATGGATAAGTGTGTGCTTGTGTCAGTGATTGTAGAAGAGAGTAAGTATATGTTACTGTCTGTATGAATAAGTGAGGTGGTGAGTGTATAACTGTATAGGTGACTAAATGGCAGTGTGATTGATTCTTTGGGTGACTGACTAGGTGTTTGAGTATCTCTATGGGTGAGTGGCGCTGTGTGAGTGTCTGTATGGGTGTATGAGTGCATATATCAGTGGCTGTGTTGATGAGTGACTGAGTGTATAAGTAACTGATGGGTGAGTGAGTGGATGTGTTTGTAGACCTATGAATCAGTGAGTGGGTATGTACTAACTGGTATTGATGTGTCTATGGTTTCGAGAATGGTAGTCTATATTTTAGAGTAGGTGTATCAAAGGTTATATTAGGGTGTGAGTAGGTGCATCAGAGATTAAGTGGATGATGTCATCAGTGATGTCATGAGTGATGTCATTTGAGATGTCATCAGTGATGTCACTGACCATGTCATGAGTGATGTAATATGTGACATCATCAGCAGTGCATTGCAGGGGCGCGAGTTATAGTTAGCTCAGCTAACTATAACGGCTGAATTTCTCTCGTTTTGTATGAGTGAAATGGCAGCCTTACTATAACGTCCCTGAAACCTCTGTTTTTTTCTGTGAATTTCTAAGGTTTTTTAAATGCTAATTCCTAACTATAACGCCCCTGAAACCTATGGTTTAGGCAGTGAATTTCTAAGGGTTTTTAAATGCTAATCCCTAACTATAACGTCCCTGAAACCTCTGGTTTTTTCAGTGAATTTCTCAGATGTTTTAAATGTTAATTTCCAACTATAACATCCCTGAAACCTGTGGTTTTTTAAGTGAAAATCTAAGGTTTTGTTACTAGTACTGACATTTTTAGAGTGGAACAAAAATGCTGTGACATGTTCAACCATTTCTGAAGAATTGCACTGTATACAAGTTACAATACATGTTAAGAAGGTTTCTTCAAAATATTTTTGCATTCATAAAGGTAATGTAATTTTTAATCCTTTTTTAATATATATTTACAAATGTATATATTTTTTTTCAAAAATTGTGAGCATCTGGTACCTATCGCGTACCGCTCGTGGTGGGTGCGCGAATCCAAGCATCGTGCCGCCATATTTGTTTGGTTGCGTAGCATATGCGTAGGGTGCGCGATGGCTACGCTGTTCCCAAATTTTTAATTTCATTTGAATTTAACTACGTTATATATATATATTATATACTATATATTTTTTAATTCAATCGTATATGCTTTATTGAAAGAGTTATAAAAATGATATTAAAATAAATATTTTGAATATTTGAGTTCTTATAATGAAGTTACGGGAGCCGCGATGGTCCCACATACCCTCACGCACATATTTCCGGGTACGCTATAGGTACATGAATCCATCCCAAATCATTTAGTTCTAAAAATATATATATAAAAATATATAACTTTATAATATATATTATACCAATAGATTTACATTCAAATTTGTAAATTTACTATATTTGTAACTGGAATAAATATAGATTGTTGTTAAACATATTTTTTGGAATCGCGTCCGGTGCGCGGTGAATACGCGTCCGGTACGCGAATCCCAAGTGACTTCAAAAGTAAGCATTTCATTGGTTAAGAAGCTTTCTATTCTACTTGGAGGACCCCACCCAATGTTTTCATTCTTCCAGGAGCATCTTTACAAGAAACACCTCTTGTGTTTTCTGTGGCTCTTCATTTCTTTTTTTGGTGTTTTTTTTTTTACAGAAGAAATGGCATCTCAAAATCCACCACAAGATGTTCTTGAAGATGAAGAGGAGCTGGAAGAACCAACAAAGAAACTGATGTGTGGGCTTTTTTCTCAATTCCACGTGGTGAGAAAAAAGTGAATGTGCGCAAGGTCACTTGCACTGTGTGCGACAAAGTTTTATCTTGGGGCTCCAAGAAGAAATACTCTTGTGGCACTTCATCCATGATGAATCATCTTCAAACGATGCATCCAAACTGTATTGCGCGTGAACAGCATCGCTCACAAATGCAAGACACACAACAGGATGATGAAGTAGCAGGAACTAGTACTTCTGCGGGATCCACTCCAAGGACGCAAACATCTTTAATTGTGCCAGAGTTTGCAGTACTGGAACAGCACTTCATAAAGTGCAAGAAACTTCTTTGTGCAGGCGAACAATCTAATGCAGCAGTTGTTGTTGCTGCAAAAAATCATAAATGTAAATTTTTTGTTTGTTTTTGCAATGACGATCTAATTGCAAAATGCTTTGAAAAGTTTACTACAGTTCATTGCCTTATTTTTTCAATTTTGTTTTAAAAAACCCAAAAAAAAAAGAGTTAAAAAAACAAAAAAAAGAAGAAAAAAAATGGTTCTTTTTAGAACCGCCTATTTGGTTAAAGATAGACAAACTTGTATGTGTTGTATGAATTACTGCAAGGGTAATGTCTGAGTCATTGTATGAGTACTGCCTGAGTGAATGAATGAGTGCAAGGTTAGTGCCTAGGTTATTGAATGAGTGCATGGGTAGTGCCTGAGAGAATGGATGAGTGCATGGTTAGTGCCTGAGTGATTGGTTGAGTGAAATAGTAGTGCCTAAGTGATAGCATGAGTTCATGGGTAGTGCCTGGGTGATTGCATGAGTACAGGGGTACTGCCTGGGTGATTGGATGAGTGCATGGGTAGTGCCTGAGTGAATGGATGAGTGCAAGGGTAGTGCCTAGGTGACTGGATGAGTGGATACATACTGCCTGAGTGAAAGGATGAGTACAAGAATAATGCCTGGGTCACTGGATAAGTGCATGGGTAGTGCCTGAGAGAATGGATGAGTGCATGGGTAGTGTTTGAGTGAATAGTTGAGTAAAACAGTAGTGTCTGAGTGATAGCATGAGTGAATGGGTAGTGTCTGGTTGAATGCATGGGTACAGGGGTACTGCCTGGGTGATTGGATGAGTGCATGGGCAGTGCCTCAGTAAATGGATGAGTGCAAGGCTAGTGCCTGGGTAATTGGATGAGTGGATACATAGTGTCTTAGTGAAAGGATGAGTACAAGGGTAATGCCTAGGTCATTCGATGGGTACATGGGTAGTGCCTGAGTGTCAGGAATCGAGAAGACAGCATTACCAGCCAACTGTTAGGAGCTACTTCCGCAGTTTGTAGAAAACAGAGTTTAATCTCCGCTGACACCCGGAAGAAACAAAGAAACCAATCTTGGACCACGTTGGTGAAACTGCGTTTTTCCAAGATGGCGGCTAACTAGAGGTTAGCGTTCCAGTCTTTCTGCTGAGGGCGTGAGGAGCAGTGTGAAGCTCACGCGCACCCTCAGCTCTGCGCACTTCACCGCGAATATTCTGGAGAGTAGTTGCCTCAGAGCTTCTGCGTACTAGAGTGTTAGTGAGAGTAGTTTAGTTTTCGTTGCGCTTGTCCGGCGGTAGCTAGTGTTCCGCTACTCGTCGGGTGCGTTAGTACCCTTGAAGAAGTTTGGAGTCGTCAGAACGAAGCAGGTCATTTTGAACTCTGAAGAGAAATTCATAGCCAGAACGCATACTGCTTCAACCCAGAGTTGCATGGTCACGCAAGTACCCTAATGAGAAAATAAGCCTTAAAGAGAAATTGTACATAGTTTTAATAGAACTTACCTGTAAACCAAATTCCTGAAGAGTTTATAGTTGTTCTCTCAGCACCTAGAGAAAATTAGAGATAACGAAAAGTATAGTGAGTATTCCTAGCTTTACCAGTTTGATCTCTTTAGAAATAATTAGTGTTAGTGGCACAGAAAAGAAAACTCATTACATCTTATCTTTCCTTAGGTACAATATACTTCCTCTGCATATAGTTATCTAGCAGAATAAACAATAAAATAGAAGAGAGGCCAGAGCCTAGTCCATTAAAGGTATGTAATAGAGCTGTAGTAGAAAATACTAGAGAGAGAGAGAGAGGAAAAGAGTAAAAGACAGTAGACATTTGTACTTTGTTATTTTGTTTTGCAGTGATTCAACAACAAAAACTGTGAAGGAAGACCCTAGTAGCAGTTGTAATCCTTGGAAGTGGCGTGGAGGGGTTTCCGGAGAGGCATTGGGTAAAAGCGTCGTTCTGCTCCTGTGAAGTATCTGGAACACTTAAAGTAAGACTCTGACACTGAGTGAATAATTTTGTACAAGCGTAGTGCCTGAATGATTGCATGAGTGCATGGGTAGTGCCTGGGTAGTTGCATGAGAGCATAGGCAGTGCCTAGGGGATTGCATAAGTGCAGGGGTACTGTCTGAGTGATTGCATGAGTGCATAGGTAGTGCCTGATTGACTTCATGAATGCAAGAGTAAAGTTTGAGTGATTAGATCAGTGCATGGGTACTGTATGAGTAAAAGGATGACTGCAAGAGTAATGCCTGGGTCATTTGAAGAGTAAATGGGTAGTGCCTGAGGGAATGGATGGGTGCATGGGTAGTGCCTGAGTAAATGGTTGAGTGCAAGAGTAGTGGCTGAGTGATTGCATAACTATATGGGTAGTATTTAAGTAATTGCATGAGTGCATGGGTAGTGTCTGGGTGATTGCATAAGTGTAGGGGTACTGTGTGAGTGAATGGATGAGTGCATAGGTACTGCCTCTGTGAATGGTTGAATGCAAAAATAGTGCCTGGGTGATTGGATGACTGCGTGGATAGTGCCTGAGTGATTGCATGAGTGCAGGTGTACTGCCTGGCTGATTGAATGTGTGCATGAGTAGTCCCTGAGTGAAAGGACGACTGCAAGGATAATGCCTGGGTCATTGGATAAGTGCATGTGTAGTGCCTTGGAGAATGCATGAGTGCATGAGTAGTACCTCAGTGAATGGTTGAGTGGAAGAGTACTGCATAAGTGATTGCATGAGTGCAGGAGTACTGCCTGGGTGATTGGATCAGTGCATGAGTAGTGCCTGAGTAAAACAATAACTGCAAGAATATTCTCTGGGTCATTGCATAACTGCCTAGTTAGTGCTTGAGTGAATGGATGAGTGCACATGTAGTGCCTGAGTGAATCAATGAGTGCATAGGTAGTATTTCAGGGAATGGTTGAGTGCAAGAGTAGTGCCTAAGTGATTGCATGAGTGTATCAGTAGTGCCTGGGTGATTGCATGAGTGCAGGGGTAGCATCTGGGTGATTTGATGAGTGTATCAAAAGTATCTGAGTGAAAGTATGAGTGCAAGGCTAATGCCTTGATCATTGGATGAGTGCATAGGTAGGGCCTGAGTGAATGAATGAGTGCATGAGTAGTGCCTGAGTAAATGGTTGAGTGGAAGAGTAGTGCTTAGGTGACTGCATGAGTGCATCAGTAGTGCCTAGGTGATTGCATAAGTGCAGCGGTGCTGCCAGGGTAATTGAATGAGTGCATGGGTAGTGCCTGTGTAAAAGAAAGAATGCAAGGGTAATGACTGTGTTTTACTGTTAGTGCAAAACTTGTGCTTCAGAGAATGCATAAGTGCATGGGTAGTGTCTACATGTAAGGATAACTGCCTGCTTGATTACATGAGCAACATAATGAAAATTTTCAAGTAGTCTAAAGGATCAACATTATTTATATTAGAAACAAATAACATATAATTAACCTTTAAACATTTTTTCACGTTATCATGCATATTATATTATGTATTCTTACCTTTATCTCAAATACATTTGCCAAAATATAGACTTTACATCTGGTAGAAAATAAACAACAAATATATAAACTATTTCCTTTTAAACAGAATTTTCCAAATGCAATATCAATAACCGCAAATAATAATCCAAATACTAATTATAAATATTAATAATGTGCATTCCTGTTAAGTTTCTGTTCACATCTTCCCAATTGGCTGAATGATGTACTCAAAACTTTGGCTTTAAAAATAACAAATATGAATTTGGTAATTCATAAGGCAATCTAGGTTTAAATTCCAAGTGGTCATCATTGCAATATGTCCATCCTTTATTACACTTCAAATACACAGTATAGTGTCCAGATGTTGCAGTAAGTCTATCATAGAAAATATTAGCCACTGCTATGAAAGTTCTTCCTGAAATAGATATTTGACTTGCATTAAAAAATTTAATTTTCGTTTCCAATTTTCTTCCATTTGCTCTACAACATTGTAGCATTAAAATGAGATATTTTCCAAATCTTTCTATATGTAATGTAGACAACATCTCTGATCTACAATTTGAACATTTCATGTCCTGATTGGCTGTTTTAATCAATTTCTTAAAAGGTACTGATTTGCAGTCTGGTATCGTCAAGTATATGAATCGTTATGTTTGTATTTCAGTGATGGTAGTAAATGAACACTCTTCACATTTATGATCCCATCTGTAACTTAGTCCAAATACGTTTTCAATCAGTATTCCTTCATGTTCTAACACTTCAAGCATAAGCATTAGAAATTCTTGTGCATCTTGTTGTACATTAAGAGTAAATGTCAATGAACCAGTACATATATCCAAAAGATGCCGAACGCCAGAAGCAGTATGGATTTTACTTCGGTCAGTTACCAACTATTGAAATATATGATGTATTAAAGAACAGAATCTTTTTTCATGATTTCCCATGATTTAACGATGAAGATCTTCTAGATAAAACACAACATTCAGAATCACATTAGCATAGCAGTTGATACCTGAACTATTTTCCAACTGGTATCCTACAATCTCATCAACAGTTTCCATTTTCTTTTTCTTTATGCCTTCAAGTTTCTCTTCATTTGTTTTCTTTATTTGAACCTCAATTCCATCTTTGACATATTTCAGTTTTGGACACATTATACGTTTCTCATATATGGGATATTAACCTAAATCAGGAGCATAAAGTCGTCTTAAACGATTATACTCTCTTACACAATTTGCATCAGCACTAACCTTTTTCTCATCGAAATCTATCAAATACAAACCAGACAATGTTCTAACTCGAGATAATGCAACATATGCCATTCCCTCTTTGAACACTGTACTTCCGATATTTACAAAAGCACTGTCTATACTTAAACCTTGAGATTTCTGAATAGTTACTGCATATGCTAAGGACAGAGGAAACTGTTTTCTGCGAACATACAAATCTTTTACAAGCACAAAAAGTACAACACAATGCGCAATCTGTCTTATCTCTTAAATCTGATCAAATTTTATAATCAAAAATTCTATTCCATCTCTATTCTGAAATTTTACAAAATCAACAATTTTTCCCATTGCTCCATTTACTAAACTGTCTTCTACATTCAAATTACGCCATAAAATTACCAGACAGTTTATACATACATGTAAAGTCTTTTCTCAGCCTGCAGTTTTAGATACAAACTTTTCCAAAGAATTCAATTTAGCCTGTAGTTTCTCTGTGAGAAGAATAGTCACTCCATGGTGTTCAATTTTATCAATAGCTTCAATTTCCACTATTTGTTGTTTTTCCAGTTTCAAAAGTTCTGGATCAAATGTAGAACACTCTTGCAGTGTAGGCATTAAGCAAACTATAGACTGCTTTTCTCCAAGGATGTTGTACATTACTTCAGCTGCTGTGTTTCCAGTTGTAAACAAGTTCCTTAGTAGTCGACTTTCTAAAGCTTGTTTACCATGTTTCGTCAAGACACCAATTCTTATATCTTGAAGAATATTTCCATACTCTTCATCACTTGCTTGTTGCATATTCTTAATAAGTTCTTTATATTCAAAATGTAACCAAATGTTCACATTTCCAATACTTCCCAAAGATTTCCTAGTGTCTTCATGGACAAGTTTTTTAAAAACAGGTTGTCCTTTTACAGGAGTAAGTTGCAGTAGATCTCCGAATACAATTAAATATTTTCCTCCAAAGAGAACATTTTTATCTGTTTTTAAAATCTGTTGCATTCTCAATTGTACAAATGCAAGCATTACGTTTGAGACCATGCTCACCTCGTCAATGATTAAAAGTCTCATTTTCTTCAGTACTCTTGACACTTCATAACAAGCTTCTCCAGATAGCTTCTGATATTCCAATTTATTATCATGTTCCACTGGTAGCATAAGTAATCGATGTAGAGTAATCCCTTTAATGTTGTGTGCTGCTAATCCAGTTGGAGCTGTTACAACACAAGATAAATGTGATTCTGTCGTTTTGTGTTGATAACTGGTCAAAACTTTAATTAAGAAACTTTTTCCTGTTCCAGCTTGACCGCTGATGTACATTAGACTAGGGTTTAAACGATGAACATTGGCATTCTTTTTTTTCATGCAGCAAGCCATGTTGTATCTGTTCTTTCACTTGTATATATATTTCTTTCTGTTCAATATTTAGTTGTTCTTCTAACTTTTCCAACTGAATAATATCCTGTTGTGCTTGTTGCATTGTAGTTTCTACCTCATTCATGGCTATTGCTGCATCATTTTCAATAATTGGTTGTCCCAGTGGATCTTGACTCAGTGCAGCGGAACTTTGACTATCTTGAGAACTTTCTCTAGCTATTCCTGCTGCAATAGTACTTTATTGTTCAATCTCATCATTTAACATTTGTAGATATATAGGAAAAAACTGTGCACTGAATACTATCTTTACTTGCATTAAAAGAATCTTCATAGCAGTCGAAATCTCCAAGTAATTCTGTTTCACTTTGCCAAGGCTTGAACAGTTGCAGAAGTGCTAAAAATTCTCTCTTCTCTGGACTTTCACAACTCAGTTTTCTGTGCTTAATAAGATTTCCTTTGGCATGTTTTACCAAACATTCGTCACATCCAATTACTGCATATTTTTCTTCTTTTATATTTTCTGTAAATTTTCTTTTAAAGCTGTAATGTTGAAGTATTTCATACAGAGATAGATTTTTGAGGTGTGGACTCCTTTTGGAATAGTATGTATCCAACATATTATTTTTAACATTATCAGTACTTTCTGGTTCATTCAGTGCTAAGATTTCGATTTTTTGTAATGTTTTCAATACTCTATTTCATGTGGCAGCAAGACTTACCCAAATGATTTCTCTTGACTTTGAATACAAACTGGCAGAGTTCAAGTGATCCGAACATTCATAGGATCCAATGTCTCGATGAGAAAGCAATTTCAAGCTGAAGCTGTACAATTTCTTGCTAAGACTCTTTTCTTGTGAAATTTCTTCCCAAATTTCTTTCATCTCTGTCTTATCAGATTTGGTTATATATGATGTAACATAGCGAGCAACAGCAATTGAATTATCTGCAACCTACTGAATTTCCATGTTTGCATTCCACATTTTGAAAATCACTGGATTGTAGTCATTAATATACCTTGAATCTATGGTTCTTTTTAAGTTGTATCTATTCTTCAGAGATTTCAGAGTTATTGCATGCCTTACTGCTGACATAAAACTATTTACTCTTCCTTTAGAAATTATTGGACGTGCCAATTCAAAACGACATTTTGTATAACATTTCCCATTAGACTTGTATTTTCATCGATAGTATTTTCCACGTTGATGACTTTGAAAACGTAAAACTTGTTGTCTCAAACTTTTTTCTCCTCCTTCTCTTGGAATGGCACAGGTAACATACTGTTTGATAAAAGACAAAACACTTTCATCAATATCAGTTCCAAATTTTGGAGCATTCTTGATCCATAATAGCATGTGTATATGAGGAGCACCTCTGGCTTGGTACTCCTTTCTCCAAAAGAAATCTGTTACCTCTCCAAGAGGTGGAATATTTTTATTGCAGATAAATGACATCATAGCTTGAAACCTATGGTTAAAATACCTGCAGACATTTACAGGATCCAATGAACAGAGTTCTCCAGCTGTCTTCAATTCAATGTTTTTAACATTTGAATTTGCTTCTTGTAGAAATTCAAGTAAATGTCCCACGCATATTCAGCACAGCTAAGTGTTACAAACCATGTAGGAGTACCTAAGTTTCTTAACATACATTTAAGTTCTCTGTGACGACGATACCAGTACTCATTTGTACCACGTTGATACGCCATCAAATTAATTAACTGAGATTCTAAATGTTCATCTCTTTGTTGAACTTTGTCCATGAATTCCTTTGCAGAAACATGTGGAAGATGAGCTCCTGTTTTTAATATGTGGTTCACTGCATATGAAAGTGCAGACAAGTCACTTTCAAACAGAAGATGAAATATATATGGAATGCTCTGTCAAAATCTTGGATCTTCAGAGTACAATCTTGTCGAGCAGTATTCTGAAGCTGGAATCTGTACAGCTCGCTCATCAAATCGTCCACCTTCTCCAGTGGGGAATAGCTGTGGAAAACGAGCTTCTAAACTTTTTCCCATACACTCATGGGAGTTCCTTTTGCTTTCTTCATTTGAAATAATTCAATACTGTTTCCTATCACTTCCTTTGAATGTAGAGGATGTATACTGTAATGTTCATAAATCTCTTCACTCCTGGACTTGTCCACTTTTTCTATTTGGCCACTTGAAAATTCTGTTTCATCTTCTAAGCATATTACCTGTTCATCAACATTCACATTCTTATAATAAATATTGTTCTGTACCAGATATAATGTAGCCTTTTGAAGTTTATTAACAACTACAAACTCTTGCCATATTTCTTTACTCTTGGTTGATACACCACTAAGTAGAATAACTACTGGCTCATTTTCCTCCTTGTCTACACCAACAGTTTCAATATTTTTCTTAAAATCTAAAGGTAAGTACACAACTCTTCCTTTGAGACCTCTTTGGAAATCTGTTGGTGGCAGCTTACCTGTTTTAGGCTCCATACGAACTATAGCCTGAAATGGGTACGCAGATTGAATAAGAATGGACTCATATGCATTCAAATCTGCCAGTTCCTGAGGTATAGCTACCAGCTCTAACTTGTTATGTACTACTCTAGCTGGCATTTTGTTCTCTTCTAATTTGTTGTAACAATATTTACAAATAAGTTGATCTGTAGCCAATTCAAACTGACCTTCTACCAATAAATAAGCACCAAATTGCTGCCACTTATCACTGTTTTCCTTTTCACATTTCAAATATAAATCAACATTCCTAATTTGATTTCTATAGTGAGTAAGTCAACAAAAAATACAAACATAGTTTGTTTTTTCAGATGAAACTGTCTTAAACTTTGTAATTTCCTCTGCAAACTCATCAATACTAATATCTTCAACCTGTTCTTCAACACCTACAGTTATCAAGCTCTCACTTTCTATACACTCCTCTTGTGAACCAAAAAAACAAAACTGTATATCATCACAAACTTTTTGTACATCAGATAGTGAACCATGCAAAAGAGCTGTGTTCATTTCACTTAAAGATAATGCAGGACTTTTTACATAGTAGAGTCTCCTTACTAACTTCCGCATTTCTGAGTGGTGTACTGCTAACATTCTTAAATGATGGAAAGTACTTTGACACACTATTCTTGAAAGACAAGCTAGAGAATGACCCTGCAAGTTAGTATATTTTCTTACTTTACATGGATCTAGTCCTTGTAACATCTTAATCTTCTGTTTAAGACTGTTTTGGGCTTATCCTCGTATAAATGTTTTTAATGTGTCAATAGATTTCTGTTGAATACTGCAAATACTACTACAATCCCACTTATATACCAGAGCTTGTGTACTCCTCCCTTGAACTTCTTCAGCTATTACTTCTTCTACATTCCTAGGAACCATCTTTTCTTTTGGAATGGGACAACCATCTTTCATCTCATAGCATCGACCATTAGTATCAACTGCATGAACTAATGTGTTCTGTTGAAAATAGCTTTCTTCATTAAAGAAAGGCTCAGTACTAGAAGTGTGCTTCCATTCACCAGTGAAAGTTTTACGAAAGTTGCTTCTAATAATCTGTCTTTTTCTTTTGCTTTTGTCCTTCATAAACAGCATTGTTTTATCCAATGTTCTCATTCGCTTTAATACTAATATAAATAATTTTTGTTTCAATTCAAAAGCAGTATCTACTACACTTTCAATGCGTTACTTCTTCTTATATGCTGCTGATATTCTTTTATACTTTTTACAATCTTTTAATACATTTTGATTTACTCTACTTCGAAACATTCATACACGTATTTGTTTAAACTGTTTTAGTTTTTTTGTTACGTCTTCTTTTTCCAAAAATGAATGTTTTTTTAGGGGTGGGCGGAATTTGCGTAGTCGCGCTACGCAAAGCTCCGCGAAACGGTAAAAAATCTCCGCGAGCATGCAAAAGTTCCGCGAACACGCGGAATTGCTTCTTCCGCCCGTTCGCGATGCTTTTTTCCTGTTCGCGAATCCTGTTTGCGTGCTCGGGGAGAAATATCTTGCGAACACGCATTTTGAAAGCGCGAACAAGCAAAAAATTCCACGAAGCTGTGGATTCACGTTCTCCGCGGAACGCGAAATTACCCAAATTCCGCAAATTCCGCGAGCGGAACGGAATTTACCGCCCAGGCCTAGTTTTTTTCCATTACATCTCTTTATTTGCTTGTGCTTTGTTTTAAAATTTTCCTTTTTGCTTTCATTACTATTGTATTTCTTTAATCTCTCCACAAGTGTTTTAATAAATTGTTTAATACTCTTACCAGAACAGACTTTATCCTCAGTTAACATTTTGGTCTTTTTCAAGTGCACTCTTTTTCTTTTTCTTTAAGTACTTCTGTTTTCTTTGTTCGCTTCTCTTTTCATGTTTTCTTGCCATCTTCAATTTATAATCCAAACAAAATAATTTTCTAAAAAACAAAGAACAGTTTGAATAGTTTGTGACATCAATTAACAATTTTAAATTAATTACATCTCAATATTGATAATAACTAGTAATTATTAAATCACAATTACATTCCTATTCATGTATAACAAATAAAAAAAGAAAAGTGTAGAAACAAGGAAGACAACAGTAGAAAGAGAAGAAAAGGTGCTGACAGAGATAGAAAAAGACAGAAAAAAAGAAAGGTTTAGAAACAGCAAGAAGAAATACACAAACAACAACACAGCTACTGAAAAATGTGAGAAATGCAGAAAGAGAAAACAGAGGTGCAGAAAGTGACAAAAGAAAAAGAAGCAAGAAAAGTACAAAAAGAAGCAAGAAAATTACAAAAACATACAACACAAGTGCAGATAGACAGAAAAGAACAGTTAAAAAAGACAGGAGAGGTGCAAAAAATGAGTAAACAGGTGCAAAAAAGGGGCAAAGGGAATGCAGAAAGAGGCAAGAGAGGTGCACAAACAAGCAATAGAGGTGCGCAAAGAGGAAAGAACAATAGTGAAAGAGACAAGAGGAATGCTAAAAGAAGCAACAGAGGTGCAGAAAAAGGCAAGGCAGGTGGACATAGAGGCAAAGAAGTACAGAAAAAAGTAACAGAAGTGCAGAAACAAAGTAAATATATACAAAAAGAACCAGGAGAGATGCTCAAATTGATAAGAGAGGTACCAAAACAGGTAAAAGAAGATGCAGAAAGACTTAAGAGACGTGCAAAAAGAGGCAAGAAAGGTTCACAAACCGATAACAGAGGTAGAGAAAGAGGAAATCTCAGTGTAGATAGACATTAGAGGGTTTCACAAAGAAGCAAAAGAAGTGCTAAAAAAATAAGAGAACTGCAGAACGAATCAGCAGAACTACACAAAGAGATAAGACAGGTGCAGAAAGAGACAAAATAAATGAAGAAAGAAGCAAAAGAGGTGCAGAAACAGTGAAGAGAAATCCAGAAAGAACCAAAAGAACTCCAGAAATGCAAAACAGCAATCTTTGCAATGTTACTATTATAAGCCTCACCATATTATAGAAAACATGCAAACATGCATCTCTACCTTTTGCTAGTGCCATAACTCATAATAGAAACATAAAACTACATATATATATGTTACACACATGTACCATCTTCACATGCATAATACGTAAAAAATATATATGCAAGTAGAGACATACCTCACTCACAAGACCATGAAGTCCTTTTAACATGTCAGACTGTATTTCCTATTTCAAAGACACACCTAAATGTATGCAGTGTAGTTCAAGTGTACCATTTCACAGACTCATACGAGGTAGTATAATCACTAATCCCCCTGCCTATATACCTAAAACCTCAGTTTTGTGCTACAGCATCACTATTCAGTGACTACTAAGAGTTCTTGGAGTGTTCCTTTACATAGATTGATACGAGGTAACCTAATCACTAATCTTTCTACCAACATGTCTTAAACCACACTTTTGTGCTCTACCTTCACTATTCAGCAACTACTGGGAGTGTTGGGCCTAGACAAATACAAAGCAGCAACTTTTTCAATGTGTCTGTTGTAAGTCTCTCTATATTCATAAAAGCATGCATGCATGTTTCTGTACCTTTTCCTAGTGACATCATATATATAAGAAACATACAAACACATGTATACCTGTGTTTTATACCTCTACCATCTTCATAGTCATAACATGTGTGAGAACACATGTGCAAGTACAGAAATACCTCAATCATAAGACCATAAAGTCCCTTAAACTTGACAAACTGCACTTCCCATTTCAAGGAGACACCTATATTTATAAGGCTTAGTTGGAGTGTTCCTTTAGATAGATTGATACGAGGTAACCTAATCACTAATCCTTCTACCAACATGTCTTACACTACACTTTTGTGCTGCAGCTTCACTATTCAACAACTACTGACAGTGTTGGGCCTACCTAAATACAAAGCAGCAACTTTTTCAATGTGTCTGTTGTAGGTCTCTCTATATTCATAAAAGCATGCATGCATGTGTCTGTTCCTTTTCCTAGTACCATCATATACAAAAGAAACATACAAATAGATGTATACCTGAGTACTGCCTGAGTGAGTTTATGACTCCAAGGGTAATGTCTTGGTGATTATATCAGTGCATGGGTAGTAGCAGAGTAAAAGGATCACTGTAAGAGTAACAGTATTGGATGAGAGCATGGGTACTGCCTAAGATAATGGTTTACTGCAAGAGTAGTGCTTGAGTGATTGCATGACTATATGGGTAGTATGTCGGTGATTGCATGAATACAGCATTTGTGCCTGGGTGATTGCAAGAGTGCAGGGGTACTGCCTGGCTGATTGGATAAGTGTATTGGTAGTGCCTGGGTGAATTCATGAGTGCAAGAGTAATATCTGCCTCCTTAGATTCGTGCATGGCTAGTGCTTGAGTACAAGGATGACTTCAAGAGTAATCCATGGGTCATTGTATGAGTGCATGAGAAGTACCTGAGGGAATGGATGAGTGCATGGGTATTGTCTGAGTGAATTATTGAGTGCAAAAGTAGTGCCTGGGTGATTGAAAAATTGCATAAGTAATGCCTGATTGATTGGATGTGTGTATAGGTAGTTCCTCCTTAACTGTCTGAGTAAAAGGATGACTATAAGAGTAATGGCTGGGTCATTGGATGAGTGCATGGGTAGTGTTTGAGAGAATAGTTCAGTGCAAGAGTAGTGCTTGGGTGATTACATGAGTGCAGGGAAACTGTCTGGGTGATTGTAGGAGTGTACAGGAAATACCTGAGAGAGTATGAATGGAAGGCTAATGTGTGGGTCATTGCATGAGTGTATAGGTACTGCCTGAGAGAATGGATCAGTGCATGAGTAATGCCTGAATGAATAGTTGAGTGCAAGAGTAGTTTTCTGTGTGATTCCATGAGTGCGTGGGTACTGCCTGTGTGATTCTATGAGTGCAGGGGTAGTGCCTGAGTGATTGCATGAGTGTATGAGAAATACCTGAGTGAAAGTATGAGTGTAAGAGTAATGCCTGATTCATTGCATAAGTGCATGGGTAGTGTCTGAATGAATAGTTGAGTACATGGGTAGTGCCTGAGTGAATGTTTCAGTCGAATAGTAGCACCTGGGTGATTGCATGAATGTATGGTTAATGCCTAAGTGATTGGATGTGAGTATAGGTAGTGCCTCCTTGATGGCATACTTGCATGGGAGCACCTGAGTGAATTCATGAGTCCAAGAGTAATATCTACCTCCTTAGACCAGTGCATGGTTAGTGCTTAAGAACAGAGATGTAACTGTCACTATATTCCAGAACACAATCATGCATGTGTGTGTACATTTTCCTAGTGGCATCATATATAAAAGAAACATATAAATAGATGTATACCAGTGTTTTATACCTCTACCATCGTTTTAGGCATAACACATGTGAGAATACATGTGCAAGTACAGACATACCTCAATCATAAGACCATAACATCCCTTAAACTTGACAAACTGCACTTCCCATTTCTTAAACCTCACTTTTGTGCTGCAGCATCACTATTCAGTTACTACCGAGAGTGTTGGGCCTAGCCAAATATAAAGCAGCAACCCTTTGCATGTGTGTATTGTAACTCTCACTATATTCTAGAAAGCAGGCATGCATGTGTCTGTACCTTTTCCTAGCGGCATCATATATAAAAGAAACATACAAATAGATGTATGCCCTTTTTTGTATACCTCTACCATCTTCATAGGCATAACACATGTCAGAATACATGTGCAAATAGAGACATACCTCAGTCACAAGACCATAAAGGACTTTCAACTTGTCAGACTCCATTTCCCATTTAAAAGAGACACCTAAATTTAAGCAGCGTTTTTCAAGTGAACTTTTTCACAGACTCAAACAACATTCTCTAATCACTATTCCCTCTCCCAACATATCTTAAACATCTCTATTATGCTGCAGCATCAGTATTCAGTGACTACTGAGACTGTTGGGCCTAGCCATATTCATAAAAGCATGCATGCATATGTCTGTACCTTTTGCTAGTGTCATTTTCAGATGCATAACACATGTGAGAATACATGTGCAAGTACAGACATACCTCAGTCAGAAAACCATGCAGACCTTAAAACTTAGCATACTGTAGTTCTCATTTCAAGAACACACCTACACTTATGTGGCATACTTCAACTGTACCATTCACCAGACTCATACAAACTACCATAATCAGTAATCCCTCTGCCAACATGTCTAAAACCTCACTTTTCTCTTGCAGCTTCACTATTCTGCGACTACTCAGTGTTGGGCCTAGTCAAATATAAACAAGCAACCCTTCATATATCTCTTTTATAAGTCTCACCATATTATCGAAAGTATCCATGCTTCTGTCTGTACCTTTTACTACTGTTATTATATATAAAAGAAGCATACAAATAGATGTATACCTCTTTTTTATACATCTAACATATACAGATGCATAAAACATATGACAAATACATGTGCAAGTAGAGACATACCTCAGTCACAAGACCATGCAGACCATGAAATTTGACAGACTGCACTTCCCATTTCGAAGAGACACCTAAAATTATGCACACTTCATCTGCACCTTTCCACAGACACATACAAACTACCATAATCACAAATCCATCTACCAATGTACACATGTTACTATGCACAATCTATTTCAATCATCATTTCATTACAATTAAACAAACTACAATACACATCTGTACATTTCATAACATATTTCAAACATCACACTTCTCTAATTATTTCCAAACTTTGAAAATAATGCTTTTCAAATCTAAAAATATTACTGCAAACAGTGAAGCACTACTGTATAATACATAACACACCTTGCAAATTTGTAGCTCACCTTTGAAATAGTATTGCAGAATATCAAATATCAGAAACTTATAAAGATTTTCTTTTGCACACAATAAATGTAATGCAGCACTCTCAACAAGGTAAAACCAGTAATGGCAAACTTTCCCTATCTTTCTGCACACAAATAAATGTACGTAACAAATCACGTTGCTTCCTACATTATTTCAAATTGTGAAACACATTTCTATTGGTAAGACATATTAACCGTTTCTAACTGTCTTCTAAAAGTGCCCGAACTGGTCCTGTAATTTTCTGGAGTCGCGACTCCACTGCGGTGCCTCAGTAAAGCGGCGCAATGGAGACGTGAACCCTTACGGGAGTTCAAAAACCTATATCTAATAATACTAGTATTTCTTTTTATCAACTCACTACTTCTACACATACTACTGACTTAGAAAAACTTAATTTACTAATATATCACTTATATTTAAGTTTCCAATTCACATTTTAAATCCACAGTTAAATTTCAACTCTTCCCCCATTCTGCTTAATCCCACTTTCCATAGTAACAGTTACTGCAACATTCAACTCTATTGGCAGGTCACAAGTTCAGCACACTAGCTAACAAATGCAAATAGCAGGTGTGGCTGACTTTTGCAAAATAGTACCTTATCCTATCTACTGTACCTTTCAAACATTTTTTAACAAACAATCAGAAACATGATTCCTCAGCAAAGTAACATGCATCCTATTTTTGAGTGCACAATGTTGATGAACAGCCACTCACTTATCGGCTTTTTCAAAAATAGCATCTTCTCCACCATTTTAGTTACCAGTCATTCTACCAACTGACTACCTCAGCTACAGACATCTTTTCATTCCTTTCAGACATCCCTTCAAGATGCTTACAGTATGGATTGTAGGGCACAGCTATGTTTTCTGGTGGAAAAAGTATGCGGAACACAGAGGTATTGACACATACCTAGGTTTGCAAAATGTGGATATTAAATGGTCTGCATAGAGAGGATTAAAGTGGCACAAATTGTTGCCTTTGGTTAAAATCTTTTTGCATCTCCAACCCCCTAACCTTATGATTGTGCACTGTGGTGGCAATGACCTAGGCACATTGACTGGGGTAGGTCTGGAAATGCTAGTGAAGGATACCTTTGCACAATTGATGTTGCTTTCCCCTCATACTGTCTTTGTATAGTCTAATACACACCAAAGACAGAAATGGAAGCAGTCAAATCAATTCTGTCCACAGTTTGAGAAAGCTAGGAAAAATGTCAATAAAGCTATTTCTGCTTACCTCAGAGACCATAGGATGGGCTCCATCTATAACAACAATCTACGTTTTGATATGCATGACATTTACAGAAGTGATGGAGTTCACTTCAAGGATGAAGGAAACAGAGTATTTCTCAACAAGCTTATGCTGTCCCTCCGCACTTACATGTAGCTCCAACAAAGTCATAATGAAAACAAGGGATCTTTTTAGAGCAACCCTATAACCCAACAATGAATCTTTTTCTTTTTTAAAACATACATACTCTTTTTTTTTTGGGATTCGCGGATCCGTCGCGAATCTGCAAAACAAAAGCACAAATTCAATGTACTACAACACAATACACTATTCAAGTTTAAATTTTAATTGTAATTTTTTTATATTATTAATAACTCCATCAAATTTAATGTGATTAATAACTTCAATCTCACTAACTTCATAAAAAAGGTCACAAATCCAACACTACCTTCTTAATTATATACTATTAAAATATTTATTTCAGGTGGATCCGCGAATCCACCGCGACGTTACACGGGGGGCGCGCTGAGAGCCACGATGGGGTCACGACTCCAAACACAAGAGAAAAAAATGCCCCCCAGTCCTATTACTCGATGTCCGCCCCCGGGACCCCATCCCCGGGACATGCCCTCATGTTGGGGACCGCGGGGGAGCCCCAATGCCCCCGGCGGTCCCTGCTGGCTCCCTGCCTCTTGCGGGAGCCGGCATTGCTTTTGGACAAGGGGAGCTGCTAGCATGCAGCTCCCTTTGCCCAAAAGAAAATCTGGTTCGCTTCATGGAAGTGAGAGCAGTTTTCCTGCTCTCGCTTCCATGAAGCGAAGCAGAGTTTGCTGTGACAGGGTGGGAGCACTGCTCCCGCCCTGCCATAGCAAACTGCAATGTTCCGGGGGTGGGCACCAAGGGACATTGCTGGAGCCGGCCCTGGGGGGTGGCGGTCCCCAGGGACATGGAGGGCTCCAGGAGGGGGCCACACAGCCCCCTCCCTGGATGTTTTAAGCCCTGGGGAGGTGGTGGTCCCCGCGGCCGGGGGTCCGCAGCAGACCCCCGCCCTTAATTTAAGTTTGCCCCGGGAAGGTGGTGGTCCCCAGGGCAGTGTGGGGAGGGGCAGGACCACCCCCACACTTCTTTATAAAAATTTAAGCCCCCGGAGGTGGCGGACCCTGGGGCTGCCGCATGCCCCCGCATAATAATAAACCATAGCTGCCGGTACCTGGCCCACCCAGGGGCTTAAAAGAATCGAAGCGCGGGAGACCGCACTGCGTTTTTTTTAGGGTCCGCAAATGCTGCCGATTTTTATTTTTTTTTAAAATAATTTTTTTGCATTTGGGGTCCCTCTGGGACCCTTTGAGCAGGCCTAGGGGTCAGGGTGTTTCTACCCTGCCCCCTTTTCTTCTTTTTTCACCTTTTTTCTTGTGTCTTGGTTCAACTGAGTCACAAGATGGCTGCCAACTCTTCCTAGTTTGAAGTGTTGGCAGCCAATCAGAAGTCAGCTCATGCTTGGGAGGGTTCACGGATCCACCACGGTCACCAGATACTAATATTTTTTTCAGTATGAACTTCCCAGGAACTACTGAACAGATTTACACTATTTAAAGCAAAGAGTGCACTTTAGACCAAGACCTACCTCTTTGCCAAATTTGGTGTAATTCCGTTCAGCAGTTCGGGCTGTAGCTGCGACAAAAGTTTCCTATGGAAATTAAATGGAGAAAACACGTTTTGTGACCCCCCTTTTTTCTCAGACCCGCTTGACGAATCACCCAGAAACTTTCAAGACAGGAGCTGACCTGAGCAGGGCATTAGTTTTGAAAGATTCATCAAACGTGCCAAAGATATTGGCAAAAGAAAAAACGCTTTTTGAATAGAAACAAGGTCCTAACTATAACTACCTACCAGTAGGTAATATATATATATATATATCTATATATATATATATATATATATATATATATATATATATATATATATATTCACTGAAAAAACCATAGGTTTTAGGGACAGTTATAGTTAGTTGGACATTGCACTCGTACAAAAACCCGTGAAATTCCCCCGTTATAGTTAGTTCAGCTAACTATAACTCGCGCCCCCGCAATGCACTGCTGATGACGTCACATATTACATCACTCATGACATGGTCAGTGACATCACTGATGACATCACTGATGACATCTCAAATGACATCACTGATGACATCATCCATGTGATAATTTCATGCATCTTCTCACACCCTAATATAACTTTTGATACACCCACTGTAAATTACAGACTGCCATTCTCAAAACCATAGACACTCCAACACCAATAACTACATACCCACTCACTGATTCTTAGGTCTACACACATCCACTCACTCACCCGTACTTATGGCCCCGGGGTCCCCATCCCCCGGCCTCTCGTTGGAGACTGTGGGGGGGTCCCCAATCCTCCCACAGTCCCATCCGGCTCCCCGCCTCCTGCGCGAGCCGGCTTTGCTTTTCCACATGGGGAGCAGCTAACATGCTGCTCCCCGTGTGGAAAAGCAATTGGGTTTGCATTTTGAAAGAGAGAGCACGCTTCCAATATCCAAACCAAGTTTGCTATGACAGGATGGGAGCCGCGAGGCTCCCGTCCTGTCATAGCAAACTACAGTGTCCCGGGGTAGGCACCCCGGGACACTGCAGGAGCCGGCCCTGGGGGGTGGTGGTCCCCAGGGCCATCAAGGGCTCCAGGAGGGGGGCCGCGCGGCCCCCCTCCCAACTTGTTCAAAGTCCCAGGAGGTGGTGGTCCCCGGGGCTCTGGGGGTATGTTACTGACCCCCATATTTAAATCTTTAGTGCCCCGGGGAGGTGGCGGTCCCCGGGGTGTGTGGGGGGGCTGAAGCCCCCCCACACAGGTTTTTAAAATAAAAATAAAGAAGCCCCGGGGGGTGGCGGTCCCCGGGGCAGCGGGAGGACAAAGAGCCCTCCCGCCATCATTTTTTAATAAAGCCCCGGGGGGTGGCGGTCCCCGGGGCTTGGGGGGCCTTAGAGGCCCCCCCATAAACAATAAACCCACCCCCCGCATGCCCCTGGGGGCAAATTTGTATCGAGGCGCGGGAGACCGCGCTTCGATTTTTTTTTTTTTCGGCAGGATCCGCGCACCCTGAGCGCATCCTGCCGATTTTTTAAAAAAAAAAAAAAATTTTTTTTTTGCCCTGGGGTCCTTATAGGACCCCCTGAGCAGGGCTAGGGGGTCAGGGTGTTTCTACCCTGCCCCCTTTTTGCGTTTTGCGCCCTTGTTTTTGTCTTTTCTTGTCCCTCGGTAGGAACAAGATGGCTGCCAACACTTCCTGGTTTGGAGTGTTGACAGCCAATTACCATGCAGCTCGTGGTCGGGAGGGTGCGCGGATCCTCCGTGCCTCTAAATATCGAAACTTTTATTTTGGATTTTCTCAGCAACTACTGAACGGATTTACACCATTTTCAAAAAGTGTGCTTTCTGAACCAAGCACTACCTTTTTGCCTAATTTGGTGTAATTCCGTTCAGCAGTTTTTGCTGTAGCCTTGCATAAAGTTTCCTATGGGAAATCGATTTTTTCACTCTTATTTTTTGAATTTCTCCGCAACTACTGAACGGATTTACACCATTTAAAAAAAAAAAAGGTCGCTTTCTGAACCAAGCGCTACCTTTTTGCAAAATTTGGTGTAATTCCGTTCAGCAGTTCGGGCTGTAGCCGTGGCTAAAATTTCCTATGGGAATTAACATGGAAAAAACGGCGAAAATGCGTTTTGGGACCCCCCTTTTTTCTCGGGCCCCGCTTGACGAATCAACCCGAGACTTTCAGGGTAGGAGCGGAGCTCCCCAACAAGTTGGAAGCTTTCGCGAAGATTCGTCAACCGGCGCAAGAGTTATTTCAAATAGAATGTTGCGGATTTCCTATGGATAAAGGTCCTAACTATAACTATCTACTGGCGACCGCCAGTAGATAATATATATATATTAATTATATATATATACATATATATATATATAGCTACTGGTGACCGCCAGTAGGTAATATATATATATTTATTACCTACTGGCGGTCACCAGTAGGTAGTTATGGTTGGGACCTAGTTTCCAGAGGAAAAGCATTTTTTGAGTTGGCTCTAACTTTGGCGTCGTTTGACCAATCTGCATGAAATTTTGCCAAAAAAGTGTCACGGTGGGTACTATTGATTGGGGGTGATCCGTGCACTGGGGACCAAGAATTTGGGGTGTGAAATAAGGTTGCATTTGCAATGTTAATTCCCATAGGAAACTTTAGCCACACCTACAGCCCGAACCGCTGAACGGACTTACACCAAATTTAGCAGGGAGGTAGATGTCGGTTCAAAGAAGTGCCTTTTGCTTATTTGGTGTAAATCTGTTCATTTGTTTTTGAGTAATTTAAGCCAAAATGAAGAGTGATATCTCTGGCCGCGATACCTTCACAAAGACTAACTCATGCAGGGAAATACACTACTCTGATTGGCTGCCAACACATCAACCGGTAAGTGTTGGCAGCCATCTTGGGACTCGGCTTGACGCAGAGTCCCAGAAAAAAAGTAAAAAATAAAGAAAAGAGGGCCGGGTAGGAATACCCTGACCCCCCAGATATGGTGGGGAGGGGTCATTTTAAAAGCTTTTTCAATTTTGCTGCAGAGTCGAAGTGGATCCACAAATCCAGTGCAAAATAAATAAAAAAAGACATGCAGTCTCCCACACGTCTTTTTTTAAAGCCCCCGTTGGGCCAAATTTTAGTGGCATGAAGGAGGGGGGCTCATGGGGCCCCCCTCTTAGGTTTATCAGAAGCCCTAGGGACCACCACCTCCCAAGGGCTGTAACAATGAAAATGCAGGGGACTGCAAGGCCCTCTGCAGCCCCGGGCACCGCTACCTCCCCGGGGCACAACCACTAATTAATTTTTTTTTAAATGCAGGTGAGGCCCTATGGCCCCCCCAGGCTGCCCCGGGGACCACCACCTCCCGGGGCACAAATGAAGTAATGACGAGTGTCCTTTGCAGACCCCCAGCCCTGGGGACCTCCTCCGTCCCGGGGCTATCTACAAGATGCGAGGGCTGCCGCGCGGCCCCCTTTCAGGAGCCTTGCATGTCCCTGGGGACCACCACCGCCCAGAGACAGCTCCAGCAATGTCCTGGGGTGCCCACTCCGGGATATTGCAGTTTGCTATGGCATGGCGGGAGCACTACTCCCGCCATGCCATAGCAAACTATGGTCCGCTTCTTGTAAGCGAAAGCAGTAAAAATGCTCTCGTTTCCATGAAGCGGAGCAGAATTGCTTTTGGACAGAGGGAGCTGAATGTTAGCAGCTCCCTCTATCCAAAAGCAATGTTGGCTCCTGCAGGAGGCCAGGAGCTGGAAGGGACCGCAGGGACTTGAGGCTCCCCATGCGGTCCCCAAGGAGCTGGCCATGTCCCGGGGGATGGGGTCCCTGTGGAAATATCAGCCTGGGGAGGGGGGCCACATTGATCCTCATCCCCATTTTAAAAAAAAAATGAAGGTCTGCCATGGGGGATGGGGTCCCCGGGGCCAAAGTAGGCCTTGGAAGGGGGCTACATGGCCCCCTCGAATTCTTTTAAAAAAAAATAAATTAAAATGGGCATGCTCCAGGGGATGGGGTCCCCGGGGTAAAAAATGGTTCAGCAGGGGGGCCCCTTGGCCCCCCTCCCTTTGAAATTAAAAAATAATTTAAATAAAAGGCCGGCCCCGAGAGATGGGCTCCCCGGGGCCAAAATCAGCTGGGGGGCACGCAGCCCCCCTCCTGTTTAAAAAAAATAAATCAAAAAGGATCAAGCCACGGGGGATGGGGTCCCTGGGGCCCAAAATGGTCTAGGAAAGGGGGGCCATGCGGCCCGCCCTTCCTCAAAAAAAAAACTCATGGGAGGCCCTGCCCCCTTTCTCCACTACTCTGCAAATGTGCCTTCTGGTGCGCTCCTGGTTGAGGGAAGAAGTCCCCTTGACTGCTGAGGGTCCTTAGGGACCAAGAAGACCTCCTGTTACCTCAAGTAAGCCACACACAGCAAGATTGCTGAAAGGTGGTCGGAGGCCACGCCCCTTTCTCCACCACTCTGCAAACGTGCCTCTCAGCACACGGCTGGTGAGGGGACGATGTCCCCTTGCCTCCTGAGGGCCTTAGGACTAGAGTGGACTTCTTCTCCCAAGCAGCAGTTCGCCCGGAGGCTCGTTTGCAGAGTGGTGAAGAGAGGGGGCTTGTGGTGCACTACTGATTGGGTCATGAGGTCCACTTTACTCCTGAGGGACCTTGAGGCAAGAAGCCCTTCTGGTACCTCCTGTAAGTTGTACACAGCGAGGTTCCTAAGAGCTGGTTCAAGGCCCAGCCCCCTTTCTTTACCACTCTGCAAATGCGATTACTAGTTAAAAAAACCTTAGAAATTCACTGAAAAAAACCAAAGATTACAGGGACGTTATAGTTAGGAAATAGAATTTAAAAAACCTTAGAAATTCACTGAAAAAACAAAGGTTACAGGGACATTATAGTTAGGGTCAGATTTCACTTGTACAAAAGCAGTGAAATTCTGCAGTTATAGTTACCTGAGATAACTATAACTTATGACCCTACAATGCACTGCTTATGACCTCACATATTACATCACTCATGACATGGTCAGTGACATCACTGATGACATCATTGATGACATCTCGAATAACATCACTGATGACATCATCCACAGAACCACTCACACACCTACTCACACCCCCATACAACCTATTGTACGCCCACTGACACACCCATACAACAACTGACATACCCATTCACAGACCTATACCATTACTCACACACCAACTCACTCCTCCATTGAGCCAGTCACACACCCACTCACTCACTCATACAACAACTCACATAACCATTCACTCACCCAGATATCCACCCATACAGCCAGCCACATAACCACACACTCACCTATAGAGCTACTCACACACCCACTTATTTACCTACAGGGTCACACACCCACTCACTCACATAATCAGCCTCTTAACAGAGCCACTCACTCGCCCATAGAAGCACTCATACACTTACTCACACAACCCCTTACATACCCATTGACACATTGTAGTGCTAGAGGCACTCTTGTGGTCTGACACCACGTGATGACCTTTGACTACCATCATTTTGATTGACTTTGGTGTGTTATTTGATCCTAGCCTGAATGTACGACGTCCTGCATATGTCTTGTTTCTCTTCTCATAGTTTTGAAGTGGGAGCTGTCACAGAGTAGAACAGCCTTGCCAAGAACAGAACGTGATGGATGTGCATTTGAAAGCATGAGAGAGAGAGAGGTGTGGAATGTACTTTTTGGTCTTAAAGTCGAGTGTTATGAGCAGTGGTGCACAAATGTGCACTGTGTTGTACATTGAGAGATGAAGTATGTGATGCTATAAGCAGTGGTGCACAAATGTGCACTATGTTGTACATTGAGAGATGAAGTATATAATGCTATAAGCAGTGGTGCACAAATGTGCACTGTGTTGTACATTGAGAGATCAAGTATTATGAAGTTCTTACTATTGGCTTTGACATGGCCTCATGTCATCCTGAATTCTGACTGTGCCTTGCTTGAGCTTTTCTGCGTGCACAGACAGGCTTGCAAATTGGTTGGTTTAGTCACGTTCAAGGTCTGTTTTGTGAGAAATTGTTTAATGTACCTTGGAAGGCTTTCGTAAGCTTCTTCAAGATAAAGGCTGGAACATGTGAGAATGTAGAGGGAACGTGGGAACTCCTTCCTGCCGTGGAATGCTTGCCTGGAAGCTGGCCAGTTCCAGTAAGTTTCCTTGGCGCAGAGGGAAAGACTCTCAAACCTTCTAGTGTGTTTTGAGACTATAAAGCTGAGGGTTGTTGACAGCCAGGGTGGGAGTTCAGTTGTAGAGTAGACGTACTGCCACAGCAATCTGGATTTGAGTCCTGATCGAGAGTCCATTGCCTGGCTGTAACGGGCTCCCCCAGCTTGAGTTGGCAAGGATGTCGAGTGAACGATCAGGTGAGGTGATTTGTTTCTGACTAGTGCCATTGTGATGCGTGGTTCCAGTGGCTGTGGTCATTTGAGGTGTTTTCTTTGTGATGTGTGAATGAGTCAGAGTGCACATCCAAAGTAATCATTTGATGTATTTAGTGTATATATATATCTTTCTGATTTCGTGCAGGACATCCCATATTATTTGCTTGAGTTTTATCTTATATTATTTGCTGTATGTATTTCATATTATTATCCATGCATTTAACTGTTGCATTTACCAAGTGTGTTATTCTTGCTTGCATATAAATTAAAAAAAATATATATATATTCACATTTTAATGTTATTCATTTGACATCTGGAAAAGCTTTTCTGTTAGAGAGCATTGCATAAATAGAACCCCAGGCCTTATTCGAAAAAGAGAGTCTTTGCATTTTGTAAAGTAAAACTCTTTTCTAGGTATTGTTTTATGTCTCTTGCTCCGCCGTGTTTGAGCCACTGTGTGGGAGATTTGTGGAACTCTGTATTATCTGTAAGGCGGAGCAAGACACACATCCATACAAGCACTCACACATTCTTGTACTCACTTATACAGCCATTCACACAGACGCTCACTGTCCAATACAGTCACTCACACACAAAGTCAATAAACAAAACACCAACTCAAACAGCCGCTCACTCACCCATACAGCCGCTTACACACCCAGTCACTTACTCATACAGCCATTCAGAAATACACTCACTCACCCATACAGTCTCTACACACCTACTTACACACTGATAGAGCCACTTACACTGTCACTCACCCACCCATACATCCACTGGCACACCTACTCACTCAACAATACTGCCACTCACGCAACATCTCACTCACCCACACAGCGACTTACATAAACAGTTATACTTCCACTCACACACCCATACACACAAGGATACATACAGTCACACAGCCACTCACATGATATATATTAAAAGTGGTATCACTCATTAGTAGGACACCTAGTATATTACTTTACGTTTTATAGTACATTAGGATATATGTTTAACAATCATAAACTCTTACAAAATACACTCACTGGATGGTGTCATCAGTGATGTCATTTGAGATATCATCAGTGATGTCATCAGTGATGTCACTGACCATGTCATGACTGATGTAATATGTGAGGTCATAAGCAGTGCATTGCAGAGGCGTAAGTTCTAATTAGCTCATGTAACTATAACTGCTGAATTTCACTGGTTTTGTAGAAGTGAAACCTGACCCTAACTATGGCATCCATGTAACCTTTGTTTTTTTTGGTGAATAGATATATGTATATATATATATATATATATATATATATGAACCAACAAACAGTCCTGAGCAGGGGGCGCACAATCCAGCTGAGTGCACACGGCGAAAACAGGACCAGTTTTCGCACTAATATTCTCAACAAATGAAAAAAATACGTGGCACTCTCCTTGAATATTTCAGATGTTTTATTTAAATCATCTCTCTCCTCTTTCCCTACGCGTTTCGACCATCTCGGTCTTGATCACGGCAGTAAACATAGTCCTATGTTTATTTTCACCATTTATACTCAGTCTCCACGTTGCCCGTTAGGAGGCATTGTGGGACTCGTAGTTCTTTAAATACCATTAAAAAAAATTCAATTAGACAATCATTGAAAATCATACATGTGATGGATTTAGGTGATCCCATTCATAACCCCAGTAGTTATGGAAACAATATTATAACTTATGATGAGTGTTAATTCTAACTTGTCGCATATTATGCAAGTTAGATCTATTTGCATCCTACTCGCGCTGTCTATTGACTCGAGGGTGCCAGCATTTAGTATGTTGACACCTGTCACGTTATATTCATATTATTAAGACAGACAGATCAGCTATGCCCTATACTGTATTTAAGAGAATGCGACAAGTCTTGACTTAGTGTTTATAGACCATTTTCTGTTTCCATGGGTATCACAATTAACTTCATATGTAAAAGATACTAATGACTTCCTCAAACAGATTGCCACAATAAGATGGGATTCATCGTATCATCTTATGGTACTAGATATTACCAGTCTATATACTTGTATAGACCATTCTAATGGACTTAAAGCTGTACAATATTATTTGAACCAACGTCCATTAAAATTTGCTGAGCATAATCTTATGTTGTTGGAATTTACAGAATTTTGCCTGACAAACAACATTTTTCTCTTCAAGGATGACTACTACAGGCAGATCTCCAGTACTGCGATGGGCACCTGCTTCGCCCCCAGCTACGCAAATTTATTCGTGGGCTGGTGGGAGAAGCGGGTGCCCAGAACATACCAAGGAGAGATAGATCGAGGAGAAGTCATAGCTTGGCACAGGTATATAGATGACCTGTTTTTAATTTGGAATGGCAATGCAAGATCTGCTCAAGAGTATATTAATATTCTTAACGACAATACTCTGAATTTAAGATTCTCAGGAGAAGTAAGTTCAGTGGCAGTGAACTACCTCGACCTGAGGGTATTTATAGCAGATGACCAAATAAATACAGCATTGTATAGGAAGCCCACTGCGGGTAACTCTACCCTGCATGCTCGAAGCAGTCATCCATCCAGACTAATACAGAGCATTCCTTATGGGGAATTATTAAGACTCAAGAGAAATAGCACAAGAAATAGCGATTTTGAAATTGCGGCCCGTGAATGCATTACAAGGTTTGGTAATAGGGGATATGATCCTCAGCTTCTGGAGGGCACCTTTAACAAAGTCAGGGCCATTCCTAAACAACAGGTCATGGAGGGAGTAAGTCCAAAAAGCTTTAAGAAAGATACTCAGGGTAGTAAATTCAGGATGATAACAGCATATTCTGATGAAGCTAGCACTTTAAGAAGAATTCTAAGGAAAAACTGGCACATCCTTAAAACGGATGTTGTCATTAGTCAGGATATACCCAACTTTCCAAAGGTAACCTTTAGAAAGGCAAGATCTATAAAGGATATGCTAGTGCATAGTCATATGGGTAAGGAGACACAGAAAATTGGCACCATTAAAGATATGAAGGGGTTTTTTCCGTGTGGAAAGTGCAAGGCTTGCAGTAAAAGCAAGCGAGTTCTGGGATATATGATTCCAGATATTAAAAAACAGAAAAGAATAATGAAGTTCATTACCTGCAATACCACACATGTAGTCTATTGCTTAGTGTGTCCTTGCGGAATGAGATATATAGGCAGTACAGTACATCCAGTCAAGGTCCGCATTTTAGAACATATGCGGGCCATTACGAAAAAAGATGAAACGTATCCAGTTGCCAGACACTTCGCAGTCATGCATAATAGTAATAGGGATTTGGTGGAATATTTTGGTCTGGACTCTGTTGCCGCCAATTCGAGAGGTGGGAATAGAATCCAGAAACTGCGAAGATTAGAGTCTCGATATATAATCGATCTCCAAACCAAGTTCCCAAAGGGCATGAATAGCGGGGAGGATTTGGCAGTGCATTTGTGAATGATGGTCACTAAAAAGCCGATATGCGGCCTAATAATGTTTGAAGTGCATTAAGTGTTTGAATGATATAAATGTAAATAACATGTCATATGAATATGACTCTCAAGAAGCAAAACAACAGAGTCAAGCCGATATACGGCGAGATTTGGGTTAAATATTGCCATAAGTTCTGTTATAAACCTGGTGATTAAGCAGATACACTGCGAGATTTGGTTAAATGACCAGCAAATGTTAAAAAGTGATAAACGGTAATATGATTAATTTAATGCTGGCAATACAAAGCATAATGGTGTTTGTAACCCAGATATTGGAAATAATGACTAGGCTAAAATGGCGCCTATGGGAGGAAGAAAGAAAAGTGAAATGTTATTGGGAGTCCTTTGTTTATGACCATGTTAAATGCGCTTTAAAACTGGCTGCGGCGCGAACGTTAGTAACACCGATGAAGGCGCTACGCCAAAACGCGTTTGTTTGTTGCTTACAGCAATAAAGTTTTTGCAACAATTCCCCGCGAGTGCTGGTTTCTGTTTTGGCAAACGGAGAAACGGAGGAGCTTGGATATATATATATATATATATATATATATATATATATATATATATATATATATATTATCTACTGGCGGTCGCCAGTAGATAGTTATAGTTAGGACCTATTTTCCAAAGGAAATCCGCGACATTCTATTTGAAATAACTCTCTTGCCGGTTGACGTATCTTCGCGAAATTTTCAAACTTTGTGGGGCGCTCCGGTCCGCTCCTACCCTGAAAGTCTCGGGGTGATTCGTTAAGCGGTGGCCGAGAAAAAGGGGGTCCCAAAACGCGTTTTCCCCATTCATTTTTCCATAGGAAACTTTAGACACGGCTACAGCCTGAACTGTTGAACGGAATTACACCAAATTTGGCAAAGAGGTAGTTCTTGGTTCAGAAAGAATCCTTTTGTTAAATGGTGTAAATCCGTTCAGTAGTTGCTGAGAAAATCAAAAGTAAAAGTACATATATATCTATGGGCACGGAGGATCCGCGCACCCTCCCGATCACGAGCTGTCTGCTAATTGGCTGTCAACACTCCAAACCAGGAAGTGTTGGCAGTTATCTTGTTCCTCGGTAGAACCGAGGAACAAGAAAGCAGTAAAAAAAGTGCGCAAAACGCACATAGGGGGCAGGGTAGAAACACCCTGACCCCCTAGGTCTGCTCAGGGGGTCCCACAAAGACCCCCTGGGCAAAAAAAAGCATTTAAAAAAAAATAAAAAAAAATAGGCAGGATGCGCTCAGGGTGCGCGGATCCTGCCGATAAAAAAAAAAATCGAAGCGCGGTGTCCCGCGCTTCGATGTTAACTTGCCCCCGGGTGGGCAAAGTCCCGGGGGCATGCTGGGGAGGGGTTTATTTTATGTATGGGGGCCTCTAAGGGCCCCCCAAGCCCCGGGGATCGCCACCCCCCGGGGCTTTATTTGAAAATGTAGCGGGAGGGCTCTGAGCCCTCCCGCAGCCCCGGGGACCACCACCTCCCCGGGGCTTCTTTATTTTTTAAATTAACATGTGTGGGGGGGCTCCAGCCCCCCCACATGCCCCAGGGACCACCACCTCCCCGGGGCACTAACAGAATTGAAAATGGGGGTCCGTTAAGGACCCCTGAGCCCCGGGGACCACCACCTCCCCGGGGCTGTGCATTTGGATGGGAGGGGGGACGCGCGGCCCCCCTCCTGGAGCCTGTGGTGGCCCTGGGGACCGCCACACCCCAGGGCCAGCTCCTGCAGTGTCCCGGGGTGCCTACCCCCGGGACACTGCTGTTTGCAATGACAGGACGGGAGCCTCGCGGCTCCCGTCCTGTCATTGCAAACTGCTTTGGATATTGGAAGAGAGAGCAGGAAACCTGCTCTCACTTCCAATATCCAAAGACAATTGCTTTTCCACACGGGGAGCAGCATGTTAGCTGCTCCCCATGTGGAAAGCAATGCCGGCTCCCGTAGGACACGGGGAGCCGGCGGGACTGTGGGGGTTTGGGGACCCCCACAGTCCCCAACCAGAGGCCAGGCCCCGGGGGATGGGGTCCCCGGGGCAAGTAGTGGCTCGGGAGTGGGGGCCACGCGGCCCCCTCCCCAGAAATAATTAAAAAAAAATAATAATTTAAAAGGCCTGCCCCGGGGGATGGGGTCCCCGGGGCAAAAGGAGGCCTGAGGAGGGGGCCACGCAGCCCCCTCCATAAAAATTAATGTAAAAGTGTGGCCATGCCCCGGGGGATGGGGTCCCCGGGGTAGGATTCGGCCAGGGAGGGGGCCACGTGGCCCCCTTCCCGTTTAATTAAAAAAAAAAAAAAAGGGGATAAGGCCCTGGGGGATGGGGTCCCCAGGGCCCAAAAATAGGAAAAGGAAGGGGGCGACACAGCCCCCTTCAGGGAAAAAAAAACGATAGGGCCGCAGGCCCCGCCCCTTCCTTCACCACTCTGCAAACGCGCCCCTGGCGCGTTTGCAGATGGGGAAGCAATTCCCCTTCAATACTGGGTCCTGGGGCCAACTAGCCCACCAGGAACCTCCAGTATGCGCCAGGGCTGCGTTGCAGAGAGGTGTACAGAGGCCACGCCCCATTTTTACACCTCTCTGCAACGCAGCTCTGTGGCGCTTTTGGATATACCTGTTGGGCTAGTTGGCCCCCAGGGACCCTCAGGATTCAAGGGGAGTTAATCCCCCGACTTAAAACGCGCCACGGGGCGCGTTTGCACAGTGGTGAAGGGAGGGGCGGGGCTTCAGGTGACATGTGTGCAAACAGGCCCCGTGGCGTGTTTTAAGATGGGGATTAAGTCCCCTTGAATCCTGAGGGTCCCTGGAGTCCAACTAGCCCACCATGTACTTCCAAAAGCGCCACAGAGCTGCCTTGCAGAGAGGTGTAAAAGGGGTGTGGCCTCTGTACACGTCTCTGCAACGCAGCCCCTGGCGCATACTGGAGGTTCCTGGTGGGCTAGTTGGCCCCCAGGGACCCTCATGATTAAAGGGGACTTAATCCCCCAACTTAAAACGCGCCACGGGGCGCATTTGCACAGATGTCACCTCAGGCCCCGCACCCTCCCTTCACCATTGTGCAAATATTGCTCTAAAATCAGCCGAACTACGAATTCCGATTTACTCACCTGTTATCAGGAGAGACCTCAGTGCTGCATCTTTCAGCCCAGTACTGATCCTGAAAAGTAATTTTAACCATACTTACCAGTAACTTGAATTTCCTTCCATAGGATATCATTGCCTGCTTTTTGCTGAAAAAGTTTCTGTGTCGATTTTTGAAACATACAAATATTCCTCTAAAATCAGCCGAAATACGAATTCCGATTTACTCACCTGTTATCAGGAGAGACCTCAGTGCTGCATTTTTCAGTCCAGTACTGATTCTGAAAAGTAATTTTAACCATACTTACCAGTAACTTGAATTTCCTTCCATAGGATATCATTGCCTGCTTTTTGCTGAAAACGTTTCTAAGTGTCGATTTTTGAAACATACAAATATTCCTCTAAAATCAGCCTAAATACGAATTCCGATTTACTCACCTGTTATCAGGAGAGAACCCAGTGCTGCATCTTTTAGCCCAGAACTGACCCTGAAAAGTAATTTTAACCGTACTTACCAGTAACTTGTATTTCCTTCCATAGGAATCCATTGTCTGGTTTTCAGCAGAAAAGTTTCAAAGTGTCGATTTTCACAAACTACAAATATTCCTTAAAAATCGCCTGTATGACTTAAACGCATTCTTTCAACTGTTTACAGGAGATGCACCAGTGCTGGATCCAGGATCCACCACTGAGTGAGAAAAAGTCACGATAACACTACTTACCTGCTAAGTGAATTTCCTCCCATAGGATAACATTGGTGATTCTATGTGAAAAAGTTTCTAAGTGTCAACTTTTAAAATACAATAATATTCCTTAAAAATCACTACTGTAACCAAAACGCTTTTACTCAACTGTTTACAGGAGATGTCCCGGGACTGAATCTAGGATTCAGTCCTGTGTTTAGAAAAGTAATCCATAAAGTAACTAATTGCATTTAGCTAGAAATTCACATTGAGCTCAATGTTGCATTGTGTATGAAATTGTGTTGCCCATTGCAACAACTGTAACTACTGTACTTAAAAGTCTATTGCCTATTTGCAAAGTATTTAAAGTAAATTAATTCATTCTGAGAAAGTATATTTTGTAATGTAATGTATAATGTAATTACAATGTAATTTAAAAAATAAAATATCTAAAAATAAATAGTTTAAAAAAATGTAGTAAATCAGTATGAAAAAAATAAAAATAACAATTAATACATTTAAAAATTGGCATTTACAAAACCTTTGAAATTCACTGAAAAAAACCATAGGTTTCAGACATGTTATAGTTAGGAATTAGCATTTAAAAAACCTTTGAAATTCACTGAAAAAACCATAGGTTTCAGACATGTTATAGTTAGAAATTAGCATTTAAAAAACATTTGAAATTCACTGAAAAAACCATAGGTTTCAGGCACGTTATAGTTAGAAATTAGCATTTAAAAAACCTTACAAATTCACTGACAAAACCATAGGTTTTAGGGACAGTTATAGTTACTTGGACATTGCACTCGTACAAAACCCGTGAAATTCCCCCGTTATAGTTAGTTCAGCTAACTATAACTCGCGCCCCGCAATGCACTGCTGATGACGTCACATATTACATCACTCATGACATGGTCAGTGACATCACTGATGACATCTCAAATGACATCACTGATGACATCATCCATGTGATAATTTCATGCATCTTCTCACACCCTAATATAACTTTTGATACACCCACTCTAAATTACAGACTGCCATTCTCAAAACCATAGACACTCCAATACCAATAACTACATACCAACTCACTGATTCTTAGGTCTACACACATCCACTCACTCACCCGTACAGTCACTCATACTTACAGTCACTCAGTACAGGACTATCATATGCACTCATACACCTATATAAACACTGACACACCGCCACTCATCCATAGAGGTACTCACACACCTAGTCAGTCATGCAAAAAATTAATCACACACCCATTTACTCACCTATAGAGTTATACACACACCAGCTCAATAACTCATACAAATACTAGCACATTCATACGCTCTTATACAATAACTGATACAAGCACACACTCATCCATACAGCCACTCTCACAATCACACACTCTCACGTATAGCCTTTTAAATACTCTAACACACATATATACTTCCTTTTACATATGTAGTTACTCGCACATGTACCACTGAGATATACATTCACTCACTAACACACCCATACACACACTCACCCACCCAAGCAGTCCATCACAGACGCACTCTTCAAATCATGCACCCAGTGAATCACCCACTCACACATCTATGCACAGAGTCGCACACACCCCACCCACACAAACACTCAGGCACCCATACAGATACTCAGACAACCAATCAATAACTCATATAGACACTCATGTAGCTATTCACAAACCCATGCAGCCACTTACACAGCAACAGACAGACGGATACAGACATTCACCCATTGTAGTCACTAACCCATGCATTCAGTAAGATACGTTTAATCACTCACTTATAGAGTTAGTCACGCACCTACTAATTCATCCATACAGACACTTATACACCCACTCATTCTTCAATACGCCTTTCCCTATATATATTAAAAATATTTAAACTTTACAGAAACAAACAGTCACTGGATGATGTCGTCAGTGATGTCATTTGAGATGTCATCAGTGATGTCATCAGTGATGTCACTGACCATGTCATGAGTGATGTAATATGTGACGTCATCAGCAGTGCATTGCGGGGGCGGGAGTTATAGTTAGCTGAACTAACTATAACGGGGGAATTTCACGGGTTTTGTACGAGTGAAATGTCCAACTAACTATAACTGTCCCTAAAACCTATGGTTTTTTCAGTGAATTTCAAAGGTTTTTAAATGCTAATTTGTAACTATAACATATCTGAAACCTATGGTTTTTTCAGTGAATATATATATATATATATATATATACATATACTTGAAGATGGAGGATCACAAGAAAACAACAGCCAGCCAGGGCAAAAATCTGGATCCCAAAGGATACAATGAGTCACAAAGAAATAAAATATCCAAGAAAGAAGTGACTCAAACAGATAGATTCACCAAAGAACAAAAATATATTTCAACTACAACGTTTCAGCTTCCGCCTTCCTCAGGTAGTACAAGATGGTTTGCTCAGTGGCTGCACAGATGACACAGCTGAATTTTCAAAAAGCATCATGAGTGAAGATTCTATTTGGAATGTGGAATCAATGCAGTCCTGCATTGATTCCACATAGACTATCCAATAGACTATCTGTTTGAGTCACTTCTTTCTTGGATATATATATACATATATATATATATATATATACAAATACTTTATTAAAAGATAATTAAACAAATATTAAAAACAATATTGAAGTCTGGGTATGATAGATATACTATCAAACAGTAGAGAAAGTGTTAGATTTCAGAAGGGTAGGATTTACTATTTCCACTCGAGTCTGTGCAACAATGGGGAAAACGTTGAACTTCAGAGAGGTAAAATGTACTATTCCCACTCCAAATGTGTGCAACAGTAGGGAAAGTGTTGGACTACGGAGAAATAAAATGTACTATTCACACTACAGTCTGTGCAACAGTAGGGAAAGCGCTGGACTTCAGAGGGGTTACATTTACTATTACCACTCTTGTCTGTGCAATAGTAGGGAAAGTGTTAGGAGGGCAACCTAACTTCCTTGTTCACAGTGAACTTTCCAATTCCAATTGCATGGATCTGTAATCACTCTTTTGTTTTCAATTACTTTCCATAATTCGTTTTTCACTTAATTACTAGACATTGGTGTCTTTTTCCATAAAGTTCTTTTTATTAAGCAATCAAGTCCATCACACTTAAAACAGACCCAATCAACGCGTTTCATCCCTTATAGGGACTTCTCAAAATTCTGTTAAATGTCTGGGCTCCTTGCGAGCAGCCTTTCGGTGTGTGTGTGTCCTCATCCTATCAATCAGATAGTACTAGGACACACATGCCAAAAGGCTGCTCGTAAGGAGCCCAGACATTTAAATTGGAAATGAATGGAAAAGAAGAATTGGAAAGTTCAATGTGAACAAGGAAATTAGGTTGCCCTACTAATATTGTGAAAACTGTTGCCTGAATCTGCACGATTGGGTGGAACATTTTGCTAATCTTTATTCACATTGCAAAAATGATGATTATCCACTCTCTATAGTCCTTCCTAACCATGGTAGCGATCCCCTAACAGAGAACATGCCACCTGAATCATATTTTATCCTTGAGGAGACAAAATTAGATATAAAGGCTGTTAAATTGTGTAAGCCCCCTGGGCCTTACAAAATTCCAGGTGAGCTATTGCGACATGATTCAACAATATGAGTTCTATATGTTAATTTTTTGTGCTACTCTATAGCCTGAGGAGCCCCGATACCCGACACCTGGAAAGGTGCTGAAATAATTCCCAATCATAAAAAATGAGATTGACAGAATCCCGGTGGGACTAAGATCAAGAGTAAGCACAGTAGATCAGGTATTTTAGCTTATTCTCACTGTCTGGAAATATACAAAGTTGAGGAATGACAACTTATACATAGCCTTCGATCTAGTCCTAAGGGGATTATTGTGGGCTTCGCTCAAGGAGCTTGGAGCTCGTGAGGATCTTTTTATTCAATTAATAAGATTACACTATGAGAATTAGGCTCAAGTCCTTTGGGATCCACTGGATCAACTTACCGATCACATCCCTATATGTAGGGGGGTGAGACAAGGTTGTGTGCTAGTGACTACACTCTTCTTCTTCCACGTAAATTATACAATCAAGGCTCTTCTTAGATGCAATAATGATTCCCCAAAGTTAGATGGGACTTGTGTACCTGCACTTTTATTTGCAGATGATACCCTTTTTATATCACATATACCTAGAGGTTTTCAGCAATTACCGGATAACTTCAATGTCTACTGTAAAAGTAAGGGCCAAATGTATGGTGATTATGCTCCATAAGACATTCAGAGGGGTCTTATGTCTGCAGAAAAAGAAATTAGAATGTGTAACAAGATTCGAGTACTTTGGTATCATGTTAGACAGTAAAGTATCTTGGGCTCTACATATCCAAAAGCAAAGGAAAGTACTTCAGCACTAAAGCCGCAGCAATTTCCAAAAAGCACTAGGCAACATAATTTAGAGCAATTTTCCCAGCCATTGACCGTGATAAGTTAAAAGCTCAAGCTGCGGCCTTGTACAGTGCTGAAATTTGGGGCTCTTCTAACACCAAATCGCTGAGCCAGAGAAAGAATAACTTTGTAAGGTCTCTTCTACACCTCCCCAAAAGTACCCACCTTAGTCCCATGTTCTTTGATGTAGCACTCAAGAGAGTAGAGCATGTAGAACTGTTAAGGCCTCTTCTCCTTTGGGCGAGTATTTAGACTGTAGAGGAACATCGAGCCTTGACAGGTACCGAACGGCAGCATTCCCTGCAGGAGTCCGACATTAGTAGCAGTGCATTTTTCAGAGACATTTTCATAACTCCGTGCCTGGACACAGTTGCTTGGAGGTCTGTCATTTTTCCCTTTGCCAATAAGGTTTACCTTTGTGTAACACACTCGGACCTCAGCATTGAAGAGTACAGATTATACGACTTCATTGGATCGGTTTAAATTACAAGCATTGTTGCTGTCCTTTTATTATTCCGTTCTGGAGCCTCTCTGTAAGCTCCTGTACATCAGATGACCCCATACAAGCTGACATTAGAAACCCTTTATTGAGATTTTATTTATATTCAAGAGTTTTACATCCATACTCTCTCTTGGGTACAAAGTATAGGATGTGGCTTTTTTCCTGAAGAAGGCGCCCTAGTTCGCCGAAACGCGCGTATAACAAGCCCTATTTGCTGCCACGTTTACAGTTCACATTGGAATCTGTACTATATATCGCTTTATGCAATATGAATACAGAGATGATCATCTGATTATATTGTGATTCAGTATTTTTGACTGTGTATAACGTTTGCACATTTTTAGCTGTGTATATCGTTTATTTATCTTGTCATTCTCCTGGTCTGTTTCCGTAATTCTCACTGTCTTTGTACTTTGTTGTATTTTTTTTTTTTTAAATGTTTTTTTTATTAGCATTTTTGCAGATTAGCAGTTGTTACAGTGGCGTTTACTTTTGAATACATACACAGTTTGTCATTTTTCACTTATTTACATCGTTTCTCTTCAATCAATATACATACAATATCCTTTTTTTTTTTTTTCCGTCCAAGTCTGATAAGTTGTTATTACTATTTTCACCTGTCTCCCTGCTCCCGCCCCCTATGTTCAGTCCCTTTCTATAGATATGTGTTCTTCCTGAGGGGGTTCACAAATATTCCCTCGAAAAGTGTTCCATTTCCCCATATCCTTTCCCACTTCTTGGGGCATCCCCGATGTATATAAACCGATTTTTCGGTGATCATAGTGTGGTCTAGGTCTTTGCACCATTTCGAATGCGTTGGAGTTAACTGTGACCCCCAATGTTGTGCTATATTGCGTTTTGCCAGCGCCATTCCCAGTGTCACCCATCCTTGATCTGCGTGATTGAGGTCTGTGGGTTCCCAGATGTTGAGCAAACATCTCTTTGGTTCCAGCGGTACCCTGACTCCTGTCACCTGCGAAACTGTACGCATAATCTCCTCCCAATACTTCGTTATTGATGGACAGTCCCAAATTGTGTGCCAGAATGTCCCCAGTGCTCCACATTGACGCAGGCAGAGTGGGGTGTCAGTCCTGCCTAATTTGTGCAGTAGTGGTCATGTATAGTACGTGCGATGCAGGATTTTTAGCTGCACTAATCTAAGTTTTGAAGGTATTGCGATTTCCCTTGGCGATGCCGTTGCCTCCATCCAGTCGTCTTCCTCCAGTACTCCCAGATCTACCTCCCATCTTCCCTTAAGTACTGCCGTGGGATCAGTTTGATTATTAATTATTTTACGGTATGTTTGGGATATTGCCTTTTTTTGTAAATGGTCTGTTAACAGTCTGTCCTCTAATGGTGAGGCCTCCGGTAATTGCGTGTTTGGTGGTATCGCTGCCATAAGGGCGTGTCGTATCTGTATATATCTATAAGTTTCAGTCTGTGCCAGGCCGTAGGTGTCCTGCAGCTACGTGAATTGGATGACCCCCTCCTTCTCCCACAGGTCCCCAACCTTTGATATTCCTATCAAGTCCCACTGTTTGAATCCCTTTGTTTTTTTCAGGGTTCCTAATTTCCTAGTATCCCATAAAGGCGTAGCTTGCGTAATGACCCCGTCCCATTTCAATGCCCGCTGTGCTGTGTGCCAAACGTGAACCGTATGTGCTGTTGGGCCCGTTAGATTTGTTTTCCGGGGTTTGTTGTACAACGCCCCCATTATCCCTCCGGCTTCTAGAAGGTGCCTGTCCATCCGGAAGGCGGGGTCCTCCTTTGACGCGTGAATCCACTGATTTATTGTGGTGAGCTGAGAAGCCCAATAGTACATCTGTATGTTTGGTAGGGCGATCCCACCATCATACCATCCCCTCACTAATTTCTGCAAGGCTATACGTGCCGACTTCCCATCCCACAGTAGTGTAGTGAGCTCTGTATTTATCATAGTAAAGTATGCTGGGTTTACTGGAAATGGAGTATTCTGTAAGATGTATAGGAATCTGGGGAGTGCCATCATCTTGAAGAGTGCTGCTCTGCCCAGTAGTGTTAGCGGCAGGGAACGCCAGTGCTTAACATCATTGCGAAGTCGCGTCAAGGGCTTCATTAGGTTTTCGTCAGTAAAGACCTCGCTTTGTGGTGTTACGTAGATACCGAGAAATTTAAATCCCCGTTCTGCGATCCGAATTTCACAACGGCGTGGAATCCTCGGTGGAGGACCGTGTAAGATGTAGATAAGCGACTTCGTCCAATTTATTATGTATCCTGACGCTCTGCCGTATGCGGCGCATAAGTCTAGCAGACGATTTAGAGAACGTGCAGGTGATGCCAGATATAATAAGACATCATCCGCGTAGAGTGAAATGCGGTCCTCCCATCCCATGGCCCATCTCAGCCCGCGTACCACCGGGTCCTGGCGTATCCATGCCGCCAATGGCTCCAATACTATAGCAAATAGCAGGGGGGAGAGGGGGCAGCCCTGTCTTGTTCCCTTCCCAAGGGGAAATTCTGCGGAGATACGGCCATTTGCCACCACCTGCGCCAAGGGTTTCGTATATAGCAATTGAACCCATTCGCAGAATTTGGGCCCAAACCCCATATGGCGAAGGACTGCGAATAGAAAGGGCCATTCAACCATATCAAATGCCATGTGCGCATCTAGGGACAGAATTATCGCATCCTCTTCGATAGTAGACCTCCGTGCCATGACACCATGTAGTCTCCTGAGATTTAACGCTGTGTTTCTATTTGGCATAAAGCCTGACTGATCAGGATGGATTACTGTTGTGAGGTGGGGTTGTAGCCGCGTGGCTAACGCTTTGGCCAGTATTTTAGCTTCGGCGTTCATCAAGGAAATAGGCCTGTATGACATGCATTCCTGCGGTGGCTTGCCTGGTTTGTGAATTGCGACTATAGTCGCTACACGTTGGTCTTTAGGTAATTCTCCCTTTTCTAAGCATTCCTTATACATGTTTAGCAGGTGTGGTGCGAGTTGGGCCACTGTCCCCTTGTATAATTCCACCGGGATACCATTAGGTCCCAGAGCCTTTCCCGATCGTAATGCTCCTATGGCCGAGGTGAGTTCCTCAGTGGTTAGGGCTGCGTCTAGTGTCCTAACAGCATTCTCTGACAATGTAGGCATTTGAATGTCTTTGAGGAAGTCCAAGTTGTCTTCCTTAGTGTTTGTGGCAGTAGGTGTATATATTTGCCGATAATGCTCGGCTAGTGCCTCAACTATTTGCTGGGGGTCTGAGGTCGTACTCCCATCCGCTAACTTAATGTGGGCTATCCAATTGTTGGCACGCTCCTTCCTGTCAAGCCACGCAAGGAGCCTGCCTGCCTTGTCCCCAAGTTCGTATATTGCGTGTTGCGTGGCGGTAAGCCTGGATTTCGTTTCTTCCCAGGCGTAAGCCCTATATGCTAGCTGTGCCATGCTAAGCCCGCGTGTTGTGTCGTCGTTTGCATCTCGCGCGTGCTCTACCTCTGCCCGAGCCACCCCCGCTCAAGCTCTTCGAGCTGTTGTCTGTGTCGCTTTTTATGGCTGGTTACTAGTGAAATGGCCTGCCCCCGCAGCACTGTTTTATATGCTTCCCACAGTATTGTCGGGGAAGTTACTGAGTGCTCGTTTTCTTTGAAGTATTTCTCTGTGGAAGTATGTAGGCCCTTCTTAATCTGTGGGTTTTTTAGGTATCCTGGGTATAAAGGAAACAGTCGCCGTCTTGCTACGGTATGTGAAGCATACGTGACATATATTGGTGAATGATCAGAAATGCCTCTAGGTAGGTGTCGAGTCTCCGTTATCCCTTCTAGTCCGGTTGTTAGCGTAAATAAATAATCTATTCTTGAAAGGCTATTATGTGCCCCAGAATGAAAGGTGTACTGACGGTCTTGTGGGTGCCACTTCCGCCATACATCGGTGAGCCCCATAGCCTCCACAAAGTCCACCAGTTTGAGATTGGCACTGCATGTATCTCTAAGGGGCTGCCTGTCTAGCGAGGGATCAATCGTTGCATTAAAATCTCCGCCTATGATAAGTTTCCCCTGCGGTAGTGACTGTAGGAATTCCCCCAGCGCTGGGAAGGCTGACTGGTGCAGCGTCGGTGGTATATACACTGTTACGAAGTTATATGTCCTTCCCTCCCATTGACATGCCGTTGCAGCAAATCGGCCCTGTTCGTCCTTCCATGACCCGGTGATTATCAGGGGGAAACGTTTATTGATCAGGATACCTACCCCCCGCGACCCTGAGGTAAATTCTGAGTGTATTGTCATTTTGTATCCCCATCTGTCTAGAGCTCTACAGGCTGAGCCTGTCAAGTGTGTTTCCTGTAGTAATGCCACCGCTGGGCCCTTTCGTTTAATGTATTGAAGGACTAGCCCTCTCTTAATCTTGTCGCCCAATCCGTTGACATTCCAGGATAGTATTGTTAGTGTAGGCGACAACCCCCCAGGGTCCGAGGTTTGGGAGCTAGGAATATCAGCGGGTGTATCTGTGTCTGTCATGTATGACTTGGGATTTGGGATTTGGACTGGCATTGAGTCTCTCCTTGCTTCCACTGTGCTTTATCATCAAAAATGCTATTTGCTAACCTGCTAAACTTTTGCATCCCTTCAAACATTAAGGTATGAAGTATCAATCTAGTATAGTGTGTAGTACCTCCCATATTCCCTTGTGCCGGAAACCTGAGAAGCACGTCAAATTCCTTGAACTGTTCCCCACCCCCTCCCCCACCCTGCCTCCCTGCCCGGCGGACCTTGAACTACCCGCCACCCCAACTGAGCAGAGTGCTTCTGACCCATAACTTGTACTTGCGTAAGGGGGAAGAGTCCGCCATCGATCTCCTCCAGTCACTCCCTTATTCAACTTCTGGTTGCGGCCAGTGTCCCATACGGAGGCGCTTTTGGTCGTGGCTACGAGGGCAGCAGCCCGTGTCACCACAGCACACTTTCATCATTTGTGTAATATTGTATCTTATCAATTAAATTAGTGGTCCCCCACAAAGTGTCTTAACTTTTCAAACTGCAATCATAACTAGCTGATGTTGGTGTGTTCCACTTTGCATCTGGTCGCCACTCCATTTGCGGTGAGTTCTCCATCCTCTTGTCACGCTGGGACGTCACTCAGGGTCACCCGTCCCATCAAGGCGTTCTTCTTCCACGATGGCCGTCCCTCCGCTACTCGGTGTGCCTGATGGCTTAGACATCTGTCTGTGTTTCAGAGTTTGTCGTCTGGGGCCCGCGGCCGGGCGCCATCCCTCCAACCAGTCGTTCGCCTCCTCCGACGTCTCAAAAAACCAGACTTTTCCCTCTGCTTCCACCCTTAGTTTCGCCGGGAATAGCATTGCATATTTTAATTCTCTGTTACGCAGTTCTTTTTTGACTTCTAGAAAACTGCGTCTTTTCTTGGTCACCGCTGCCGTATAATCCGGATAGAGCGCTACCGTACTATTGTCTACCTGTAGTGGGGGGCTCGTGCGCGCAGCCTGTAGGATCGTATCCCGATCGCGGAAGTTAAATATGCGCGCCAGTATGGGTCTGGGTGGCACCCCTGGCCTCGGTCTGCCGCCAGGCACCCTGTGGGCCCGTTCCACTGAAAAGAAACTTGATAGGCCGCGGGGTTGCAACTTCGTCAGGACAAAGTCTTCTACGAAGAGGTCTAGCGCCGGTCCCCGGATGCTCTCCGGCACCCCCACCAGGCGTATGTTGTTGCGCCGTGCGCGCCCCTCTTGGTCTTCCAGCTTGTCAGCCATTTGCTGGGCCGTTTGTTCCAGCTGGCGGACCTGGCGCTGTAGGGTTACCGTATCTACGGTTAAGGCAGCTGTCGCATTTTCGACCTCCGCTACCCTGGTGCTGATTTTGGAGACATCAGCACGTAGCAGCGTGATGTCCGTCGAGATGGTGCCAATAGACGATTGCATCTGGTGTAGGGTGGCCATAACATCTAGTAGGGTAACCTCCCCCTGCTTTGCGGTCGGTGAGGAACTTCCGCTGGGCTGGGGCGCCGTTGTCGTGACCAAATGTTCCTTTTGGTAGACGTATTTATCCATCTTACTGCTTTGCGACCCTCGCTGAGCACGTCCACTCATCTTGCCGGTTACTGTTTGTCGGTGTTACAGGGACGACAGTAATCGCCGCGCCTGCCGGCGGTAGTGTTTTCCGCACGCGGCCTCTCGGTTTTCCTGCCCTCCCTTTTGCCGCATGTTCAGTAGCGCTGTCTGGTGTTCCTACGCCTGTGTTCCTCACTAGGCCGTCACCGCCAATTCGCCGCCCACCACGCTGTAGGTATTTCACCTCCAATGTGGCTTTTAGTTTTCTCACTGCTGCTCGAGAGGTCTCGTCGGATGTGCCTTGGTTCACCCACCGCTATGTGTGTCGGTGTCAGCCCCTGCCTCCTCCTCGTCTTGGGGTATACCGCTGGGCCCTCAGGGTGTTTCTGTCTGTCTCTATGTCTCACACTCCACTGGGAGGTTGACGCTTAATCCACAGTTCGGCGCCCTCTCTTGATACTGCTGTTGGAGGGGGTTAGCGCGCGGGCCTGCTGCGTTCTATGCCGGGCGCACCCACCGCTGTGCGTGCTGGGCCCTCAAGACTGCCTCCGCACCGACCGGTTTGCTGGGATTTTTGGCCCGATCCGTTCCTTCTTCCCCCCCCCTCGTCGGGGGTGCGGATTTGAGGCGCTCGTGTTGTGTGAGTCGGGGACCCAACTCACCGCCTTTCACCTCTCAGCTGTTTCCGGGGCTTCCTCCGGCCACTGCGATCTGCCGCGTCGATACTGAGGCGGGCCAAGGGCTACTCGAGGCCCCGGCTTCTGAGCTGCCCCTAGGCCGCACCTCTTTTTCACGGTCTGGAGCTCCGGCGCCCGATCACAGACGACCCAAATCTCCTTCAGCTGCTCGCCTGATGTTCCGGTGTTCCCGCCTACCCTTTGGGGACAGCAGGCCTGCGGATTGAATACAGGATAGTCGGGAGAACTGTAGGCGATCGCGGAGCTCTCCTAAGCTGCGGCCATCTTCGGTGGCTGCAAGCCACGCCCCCTACTTTGTTGTATTTTTGACCACTTTGTATGTATTGTATGATTTAATGATTATCTGTACATGCTAGGAGGTTTTTAATCCCCATCAAATAAATATGTATGCATTTACTTAATTAAAGCATATATTCTACTTTTCACATGTTCTTCAGGTTTGTTTTCATATCAGTTATATTATTTTCATTTGGGTTGCCAAGAGGTGTTCATTTACATTGGGTGTAGAGGAACTTATGCCATACAGGAGGAGTGTGAGAAAACTTTTGGAACTAGATAAGAACAACACCTTTTCATAGTTTAGACATGTTTAATCATGGTTTTCCAAATTAAGTCTCAGTAGTTTTTGGACCGATCCTTACTCTCTAACCACAACTTCCAAAATGCATTTGAAATCCTTTTCGGGGGATTTTGTCATTGCTAGCTTTCACTGAAGCTCCAGTGTGTTGAGAATGTGGGCTACATTTTTGGACCTCAAGCCCAGACCCTATTTTGAGTAGTTTTTGGATGCTCCCCAACCCTAACTGGCCAAGACTCTGTACATAAAGTTCTGTTACGATACACTTGAAATGGTATATTTTACGTCACTCTGGAAAACGGGCAGAGCAGATACCAATGATGGCATCTGCCCTATATGTCATACGAATACCAAAGAAAATGTTTCAATGTTCTGTTTTTTCGCCCCGCCTCTGCAAGGCCAAGAGGCAAATGGATACGTCCATTATGCATTCGCCTAGGCTTTAGGCAACACCTTGAAGCATTACGGGTATTGAAAAGAGATACCTCACTCTATATTATGATTACTATGAGAAGTTATCTATTTGTTGTAGGACTTACGCGGAAGCAAAAGAGTTTACAATTTTGATGTTGTGTAACAGATTTTTTAATGATGATTTTATGCTGCGCTTGAGTGTATAAATTGATTACAAATTATAAGCCTTAGGCCCTATAGTGTAATTGACATTTGGCAAAATGAACAATGAAGAGTTAATGTCAAATGGCAGCTGAGTATGTTATTTGTATTGCTCCTTGTTCATTTAGTTGTCTATAATTCTATATGACTTATACAATTGTATACAGTATATTCTAACTGTTTTAAATAAGCACCTGCACTTTAATCTGCACATCATCAATTGCAAAGCTTCTAAAGACTTGTCCACTTTGAATTTTAGATAATAATATGAAATAATGTTCCTTTGTTGGAGGATGGATTATTGGTAGGGGTATGTATGCACCCACCACTGTCAATAAGGCCATCCACGTAATATAAATTCCAAACAAGGTTAAAATACATTAGCCCCTAGCTCAACACTTAGTAACTGGCTGCAAGCAGGTAGGCTTAACTCAGGAGACAGGTATGTAAAGCATTTAAAATCACCAATATATTAAATAAGTACGACAACACACAATAAAAATTTCAAAGCAATTGATACAAATCGGAAATATTTTTATCTCTAAGATGACACCAAAAAGGCTAAAAATCTAATACAGGAAACCGGAGATAGGAATTTTTAAAGATTAACCACTTTATAGTGCTTAATAACATATAGCGCCAACCTGGGACATCAGGTCGCGCTTGACCGGGACAAAGTCAACGTTTGATGCTGACCTCGATGGAGCCTTGGTAGGATATACTAAACGGGAGGCCCCGGTCAAAATGTTAACTTCGGACTTAGAAACTTTTCTGGATGATTTTCTCTTGATGTTGGGCACTCCCCTCCTGCAGGCCGATTTCAAAGCGACACCCTCTGATTGCTTTTCTACGAGGCCCCAGTTAAATCCTGGAAGTCTGGAGCTCTGGAGCTTTCAGCGGGACAAACCTGAAATCCAGGCTGTGTCGTGGTTGAAGGTAGTCGGCTTGACTGTTGACGTCAGGCCGGTCCACTTCTGGAGCTTTTTCCAAAAATGTATCCAAATTTCTTCAAACTACTGGAACTTCTTTCCGAAGTTCCTCTTGAGGGTCAAAAAAGAGTCCAAAACAAAAATGTAAGGGTCTAGAAGCTCTGAGATGGTCTTTGGATGTGTGGGACTACATTACCCACAATGCACCTGGCCAAATCCTTAAAGGTCTACTGGACGCACTCCAGGCTGAGGGCTGCTTGAGGGAGATGGTACAGGGAAGCTCTGTTAACCTGTTTCTTTCAGGGAGTCAATTCAATTCAATATTTTTATTAAAGATTTGGAACTCCTAAGAGGTCCACATAAAAGTACATGCATATTATTACAAGTAATAAAAACATAACAGAACTCAATCCACGGGCCATAATAAAATTATCAGAGACCTGCGTTAGCAAGGCTAAAATTCCTTTAAATAACATCAGTCAATATTGTCAGTTGTCTCAGTACGCAAAATACTTAAGAAGTTCAACAATAAAACCATTTAGCACACAACAGAAACAGAGCCCTAGACCTCTACTGTAGAACCGTATTGGTCAATAGCAGGTATATTTAAGTTAAAAAATAATATACAAAACCTCAGTGCTTGGAGAAGATTTTTCAATGATTTGGCAGAAGCACAGAGCCATTTCGCCAGAAAATAGCATTTAGAATTAACAGGATAAGGATTAAAGTAGCAGAGCATATCCTAGAATGTACAAAGGACGTTTAGTAGCTGCCAGTTCATATACAAAACAAAGTTCAAAATTCAGCTTCAGCTAAAAGATCAATTTAAAATTAGCAGCAAGAAAAAAGGAATAACAGAGCATATCCTAAAATGTACAAAGGGCAGTAAGTAGCAGCCAGTTCATATGCAAAAAGAAGGCCAGAGTTCAATTTCTGCTAAAAAGTTCAATTTGTAATTAGCAACATGAAAAACGAATAACGAAACAAATCCTAACCTGTGCAAAAAAGCAATTTAGTAGCAGCTAGTTCATGTACAAAATAGATCCAAAATCCCACTTCAATTAGGTTTTGTAGTTAACAACAAGTACATAGTGGGAAACGAATGCAACATATCCCTATTGTGCAACATAGAAGTAAATAGCAGCCAATCAATGTGCAAAATACAATTTGACTAAAAACGAAATACTAATACTTCGTAAGAAGATGACAAACAGGGGGGTTAACCATCCAATTAAGAGAATATGTAAAAGATTTAAAATATAAACGTAAACTCCTTAAAATAATTAAAAAGTTTTACACACACTGCTTCATTTTTTGGACAAAAGAGATAGTCTCGGGCTGATGCTACATTTTTTACACAATTTTGTAAAAACATCGGTCGAAGCCAACGATGACGGCTCGAAGCCAGTGCTGGACAGACAAACAAGACATGGTCCAAGGTCTGAATGCTCAGCTTACACAAATTACAAGTTTTTCCATTTTTCAAATTCTGGGACCAGTTTGCTGTTAAATCGTTTAGAGGTAAAAGATTCATACGACATAAAGTGAGCAAACGTCGAGTTCCGTGTTCCAAATTCCAAAATAAGTATTTTTGTGCAATTCTCAGTGAATTTGTCTTGGCTATTAGTTTTAATCTCTCTTTAGAATTGCAAAATTTAGTATCTCTATCAAAGCTGATTTTGCCATTTAAGGTCTTTAAGAGAGATTTGAATCCTAATGGTGGAAGTGTGACCACTGATTCTTCATGTATGCCAAAGATTTTTAGTGCTAATGAGAAATCACGATAAAAAGAGTAATTACCTGCCTTAACATTGAAGATTTCATAACACATGAGACCTCTTAATGAATCTGGCTCGCTATTTTTTTGTTGATATCCCCAGCGTAAAACCCTGGATAAACCTTGGATATAGGAGCTTATCAAGCCAAATTCCAGTCTAATTGCTGGCGTTGGAACTAACGTGTTAAAATTACATATTTTGCGTAGTATCTGACCTTCAATCCGATCTAAAAAACTCCAGTCCTTAACAGGGATTGATTCAATCGCATAGAGCAGGGTTTGAGGAATTTTTGCCTTAAAAACCATCAGTAGATGTAAAAAATGTCTTCTGCCCATAGCGCTGTAAAAATACGCAAACCATTGGCATGAGATATAGCTTTACAAATGCAATGTTCAATATGAGGTTTGTTCTTTGTACTACCTGTTAAAAGTTTCCCTAAATAAAGGTATGAGTCTACCACCTCCAGCATTTCAGGACCAATTTGCCACTTAAAGTTACATGATTTTCTACTTTTGTTACTTTTCATAATTAAGATTTTACTTTTAGAGACATTTATTTTCAAAAAGTGGCCAACTGTATATTTTTGTAGTGATATCAACTTTCTATTCAATCCAATAGGGGTTAAGTCCATTACTACTATATCATCTGCATACAAAAGACATGCAAAAGGCCGGCCACTTATCTTTGGGGCATCTCCATCAGCTTGAACAAAGCAATCGGGTAAATCTGCTATATATAAAGAAAATAGCAACGGTGCTAACAAGCAGCCTTGTTTCAAACCATTTTCTGTAGGGATTACATCTGATAAACCTTGATTTCCACCCATTAGTATCTGGCACCAAGTTTGCGAATGTAGTGCAATAATTAAGGATAGCAGGGTTGAGGGCAGTCCCATTTTTTGCAATTTTCTCCATAATAGGGGTCGATCTACCTTATCGAAGGCTGTTGAAAAGTCTATGAAAGCCATGTATACATTTGAGTTACGAAAGATTGTGTATTTTTCCTCAATTAGTTTCAGCATAGAGATATTATCTAGAGTGGAATGATTTTTTCTAAAACCTGCTTGTTCTATGGGGAGGACTTTCTTCTCCGTCACCCATTCCGTAAGGTGATCGAGGATACTACTTGCAAATATTTTCCCCGTGGCGTCCAATAGGGCGATTTGCCGATAATTACCTGGGTGCGTTCTGGGGCCCTTTTTGTATAGAGGGATTAAAATGCTTCCAGACCAAGATGGTGGTGTCTTCCCCTGGGAGTAGCAGAGATTAAACAATGGAGCTAGATAAGTAGCCCACAAAAGTGGCTCCTTTTTAATTACCGTCATGGGAATTTCATCAGGACCCATTGCTCCTGAGGATCTCATTTTCTTAATAGCTCCGGCCACTTCATTGATTGAATGTACATAATTGGATACTAAGGCTTTAGACTGATCGGGTGCCGCAGTGGTTAATCTAAAGGAATTAAGATTCGCAGAATACAGTTCTAGCAAGTGAAGTTTCCATTCCTCTTCTTTTATGGGTATAGGGAGAGATTTCACTCTAGTGCCACAGCAGTCGGCAATTATTTCCCAATACCTTTTGGAATCATTTTTTAAGGCTGCCTCTTTTAGCTGTATCCATGCTCCATCTTCCTTTATTTGTCTTAGGGAGCGTTTTTTCCTCTGTCTTTTTCTCTTTAATAGGTTTATTAAAGAACTTCGCTCGCATGAAAAATTCAGAAACTAGGCACTCACTAATTTATTTATTTCCCTATTTATAGTAAGCAATGGGTTAAAATATGATCTCCGTTTAACAGGAGCTTGTGTTAATTTACAGGATTTAGCCAGGAGACCTATATTATGGGAAAAGGCTTCGAGTAAATCTGGTTGGGTAGAATCACACTCCGTTATAAAATGCTGCTGATCTCTTATTAGAGTCGATAAGTACGCTTTTAATTTAGCGGTCGCTTGAGTATTCCAATGAATTCTACCATTTGTTACATTGAACCCTACTGTGTCTCCTTTGAAGTTCCAGGGGCCTACCTTAGCGCAAGTAAAATCAAATTTAAAACAGATCAGCATATGGTCACTGAAAACATTTCCCAGGACTTCCATATTTGTAAGTTTACAGAAAAAATCTGCAGAAACAATTAAATAATCTATAATAGATCTCCCAGTTGGCGCCTTATGAGTGTGATTTGCTGGAATATCTTTTCCTAGCCTCCCATTAGCAATTATGAGATCCAAACTTCTCAAACCTTCGAGTAATGAGACTCCTCTTTTGTCTGTCCTGCTGTTATTCGGAAATTGGGCAATGGGAATATTTAGGGCTTCGTTTTTTTCGGTGTTAGAAAATACCCTTATACTATGAGATGAGACTTTAGAGATCAAATCTCCAACTAATAATAGGGACCTGCAGTCTTCACTTTCCAGGGTAGATGAAATAAAATGGAATAGATCTTTTAATAGATAAGAATGAGATGCGTCGGGAGGTAAATATGCATTTATGATCAACAAGGAGTCCAAGATAACCTGGCCATCCTTGTGATCTAACTTAATTGCCTGAATTAGGTTAGAGGCATGAAAAATGTCTTTATATGACCATCTAAGGCTTGTGCTTAACAAAATAGCAATACCTCCTTTAGCGTGACCTCTATTCACAGGGAGTGCAGGCCGGCTCAGCACAATATAATCTTCGGTGGACCAGTTCTTTGTGATCCAAGTCTCTTGTAGACAAATTATATCGACATTCTGCTCTTTCAAAAATAAGAGTTTGTTTTTATTAGTGCTTAAGCCGGCTGCATTCCAAGATATCACATTAATATCCTTGCTAGGAAGAGTTCCCACATTTTAGGCCTAAGGGTCTATTTGAATTAAGAACGCCTGCAACCCAACTCCATTTCTTATCCTCCTCCTCTACAGGAAGCACGTGTTGAGTGTTTTTCTCTGAATAGAGCGAAACCCTCCTACCTTCTTTTCCGAGGAAAACCTGCAAAATACTCTCTTTCTCCGAGAAAGGAATGCCTCTTACGGAGGTTTCTAGATCGACATTTGGCCGCTTATTTAGGGCCACTTTTTTTAATGGTAACTCCACTTCAGGTATTAAAACATCAATGCCACAACGGCGTAGTTTATCGCTGTGTGCCATTATCAGGTGTGAGATAGCTTTGGATGTAAATGTTACTCTTGCACCCCTAAGATTGTTAAATTTTTGTACCTCAACCAGAGCGATGTCATTACTTTCGATCATCTGTCGGCCCAGAATTTCAGCAAAGCAACCCAACAAAAAGGTCCTATTCATATATAATTCTTGGTCAAAAATAAACGAAAAATCCAGGCTATAAGGGGCAGGATTGGAGTTATTACCTAGGTTAGAAACCTCAGAAATATTATCATTGGAATTATAAATGACATTATTACCTAGAGAAGAAGCAAATAGAGAAGCATTAGGGTTCAAAATACTCTGAACAATAGGAGGAACACTTATATCTAATGTCACTGCATCTTTGGTAGATTTAATTGGTACACTTGAGTTCAGAGAAGAGGAACAAGGACCCGATAGAATGTACTCTGTTTGTCCATCTTCTTTCTTCAAAACATTTGAATCCAACTTTGGTGATATATTATGGATAAGGTTAGGATCGAAACGTAACCGTTTTGTCCTTTTTTTATTTATCCTTCGTCGTTTTTCCCTTTTTTCCTTCTTTTTCTTACCGGCGTTATTACTTTTGTTCTTGATATAATTTTCCTTAATATGAGAGCATCCATCTTTAAGACCTTCCTCTATAGGCTGTTTTGAGGAATTTACACCAGTTTTTAGGAAGATGGGAAAAACCTTTCGAATTGTACTTGAATTTGTATTTTCCGTCTTAGTTTGCGGGCAGGACGGAGGTACAACCACTGTAACTAAAGGCTCAGAATCGAAAAGCTGCTGTAGAGTAGAGGAATGTAACTTATCAAATATATCTTCGTTTTCTTTCATTTTAGTTTTATTATTTCTACTAAGGAAAGGCTTACCAGCCTGGATGCCAAAGTCTCGCCCTTTAACAAGTGGAAGAGAGTCTGTTTTGAGTAGAATATAGCTTGTCGGCACCTTCCTTCAAAAGAAGGGGAGTGGAAGATCCCTTCCCTGTTTCAGACGTACTGAGAGGAAGTATGAAAGCTTTGTCTGGCAATAGTTTTTGTTCAGAGGCTATAAACTTTGTCAGCGCCAAAACAGAGTCCAAAATAGAGTCAGAATTACTTACTGATTTCTCCATTAGGGCTAGGATGGAAGCCAGCACTCTTTCCAGGCAAAGTAACGATTCCGACATCAGCATTTTTGACTCTGGATTATTAGTTAAAGGAAGAAAGTTCGGGGATAGTTCAGGAGTTATTGAACCCCGTGAATCTAATAAGCTTGTACCGCTGGGTGTACTACTAAACAGTTGCAGTTTAACAAGATGATCCTTGGAGGAAAATGAAGTGGCAGGAATAAAAATCCTGGACGATTCTAAATTATGAACGCGAGACATCTTATCAGACTGATCTAAATTAATGTCAGGTAGCGTGAAATCTTCCATTAAGTGTTCTCCCGCTTTTGGGACTAGTTGAGAAACTCCTTTGGGATCAAAGACTCCATTTACAAGGGAGTGAATGGTTAAGTTTGCCAGCAAAGAATCAGCCACCTTAGCTTCAGAGTATTGACGATCTGTAGGCCATGATCCCCCAATTTTAGACGGTAGTATGGAGGGTACTACTGGCAATGGATTTCCGGGAATTCCTTTAGACTCTACATGATCTTCATGTTCTTTTTGGGAAGACTCCGGCATCCCTACTGATTTGAAACTTGTTTCCTTTTTAGGGAAGAAGGAAGGGATGGTATTGAAGCTCTTCAAGAAGTTTATTTGCAGTGAGTTGTTCCTTAGAGGGTTAGCTCTAGTTTTTTTGCAAGCTCTTGTGTACACCAATCTGCCAGAGCGTAATTTTTTTGCGGTCATATCTTAGTTCTTATATTACAAGTCCCTTTGCCAGGCCGGCCAGCACAGCCAGAGAGGTATAGCTCCAATACGCTAGTGCGCCGATGCGCCGCTTATGCTACACCGAGCGTCGAGTTTCCGCTCTCCAACGCACAGCACGCAGTCTCACAAACTCACAAGCTCGGGCAGAAGATTGAATTACTGGCTGCCAACACAAGGCTCAGGGGCTCAGAGAGGCGCAGGAAGGGGAACCGCGCTTATCTCCAGTAGTCAGCGCGCTCATCTTCAAGGGTCAGAAGTCACTACCGTTATACACTACAAGCACCCTCTAACTCCTGTGTATCTCCAGTAGATCTTTTCACCAAGGACAGATTGCAATTTGTAGTTTTGGAAATACCAAAGTCTAATGAAATCTTAGCGAGGTTGTGGCAGAATTGTAGTGGAAATAGACACGATCCTAAATCCTTAATTGCTTAAGTACTTGGCACTTGGTATTTGGCATCTTAGCAGCTTGATGGCCAGGGTATTTGGGATCTTAGTGGCCTTGAAATGCTTACAATGCTTAGAGTGTTTAATGAAAAACGAAAAACAATAAGGCAAAAACAGGACAAAAACCAAGGCTAAACCACAAGGGAGGGGGGTGGGGCAGGAGGCTTTAGATAACTCCTATGCCCCGAACCCCTCAACCCCCCTCTACCACTCCACCTAACCGCTCTGCTTCAGGCCAACCTGCAGTCCACCTTCGCCGTCCCTCTGCAGATCTACGCGGCTCTGCCGTCAGACTGCACTCCTCGTTACTTCACTTTTGGGAGACTTGAGTGTTTTCCTCGCCACGCCGCGCCACCTCTCGCACCTACCGCACTTCACAGTCCGAACTCCGGCCACCGGCACCCTCAGGGATCGAACTGCCTCCACCGGGAACAACAACAGCAGCAGCGGTGGTGGCACTCAGCCCTCAGTCCTCAGCGGGACAACGAGCGAGTCTCCGAGGGCTGTTTTCGGGCAAATAACGGGCTGCTTTCGTGCAAATATCGGGCCGTTTCTGCCGAGTTTCGGACAGATTTTCGGCGGCAGCGGCTGCGGCTCCTCCTCGTTGTGGCCCAGGCGTCAGCGTCAATTGATCACCTGAGACCCCGTGGTAAACTGAGACTCGCTGGGGAACTCAGCAGCACCTGGACCCAACAAGCAGTTCAATAAAAGATCAGCAAAAGTAAGCGGGGAAGAGACCTGGGAGTCCACTCCTTAATCCTTTTGGAAGCGATGCAAAGTCCTCAGAGCTGCAGTTCCAAGTGTGCATTAGGAGTAAACCTTCAGGGAGCAATCCTGTGTGCCACAGACTAGGGTTCCAGCAGGGCAATCCTTCTTCTTGTACTTTCAGGCAGCAAATTTGAGTTGCTATGCAGCTTTCAATGATCTGGGGTGACAAGCAGGGTGGCACTCCTGTCCAATGAGGTGCTAGGTGCCACCCAAAACCATGACAGCCTCCTCCAAATGTGTGGCATATTCTTTTCCCACAAAGCACTGCTGAATAATATTCAAGATGGAGATTATCTCTCCTTTGGAATAACAGCTAGCTAAACCAACCTACTAGTGTGGCTCAGTTCCATTTAAACTCCCCCTCCACCTCCTGCAAATTCCATTCCCGGGCCTGCCATCTGGCATGGGTAACAGGAAGAGGGGTTAGGACTGGCTGGCATTCATTGCTGTCCTGCTCTCTTTGAAGCCCAATTTGATTTACGCAGCCCCCAACCAGGCCTGTTCTGTGCAGCTGCAGAGCTCTCCCCATCAGATAACCTCTGCTCTATGCGGTCACTTATCACCTCATCAAAGCAGCCTGGCTAAGCCTGTTAAGGCTGACCAATCAGGAAAGGCTGCTTTAAAGCTGGATTTTGGCACACAGAAAAGAAAGTTCTATAACTTCCTTTCTGCACTAGTTATGATAAATTCAACAGTAGCAAGTTGTTGGGTTTATCATTGTCCATCTTTTTTTTTTTTTTTTTTTTTTTAAATCTTTTTATTAACAGTTTTTTTTATGCTACAATAACAATCTAGTTTTCATTGGTGCATAGATTAGAAACATGATACAATACAGAAGCGGTCTCAAGTGGCATTCATAGATTCATTAGCTCCTGTTAATTAGCACCCGCGACCCGCCCATATACAAAAAATTATTCCCTTTCCCACAATGCAGTTAGTCACTACTATCAGTCTCGGATTCATCCATTGGGGGGGGCTCACAGATATCACCCCGATAAGCGTTCCATCTTCCCCAAACCCTTGTCCATTTCTTGGGGCACCCTCTATGCATATAAACTGACTTTTCCGCCATCATTGCTAAATCCATGTCCCTACACCATTGATCAAGGGTAGGACTAAGACTGGAACCCCATTTTTGTGCAATGTTTCGTTTTGCCACTGTCATTCCCAAGGTGACCCAGTCCTGAGCTGTGGCACCCAAATCCGTAGGGTCCCAGATGTTGAGGAGACAGCACCTCGGGTTTGGAAGAACTGTGACAGTCGTGACCTGGGAGAGTGTACGCATCACCGCCTTCCAATAGCGTGTCGTCTCTGCACATAGCCATATGGTATGATAAAATGTACCTACTTCCCCGCAATTCCTAAGGCAGAGCGGCGTATCCGCTCGGTGTATTCTGTGTAGTAGTGTCCTGGTGTAGTATGTACGGTGCAGGACTTTTAATTGCACTAGTCGAAGTCGCGATGGTATGGAAGCCTCTTTAGGGGATGCCAGTGCCTCCCGCCAGTCAGCCTCGTCTATGTCTCCCAGTTCTCGTTCCCATTTGGCCTTCAACGCCGCTGTGGGGTCCGGGCGATTATTTACTATTTTCTTGTAGGTTTGTGAGATCGCCTTTTATGGAGATGGGCCGTCAAGAGTCTGTCCTCTAGTGGGGATGCCTCTTCAGGTCGTGTTCCCGGCGGCAGCAGGGTTTGGAGCGCATGTCGGACCTGAGTATAGCGAAATAGCTCTGTCGGCGCTAATCCATAAGTGGCCTGTAAATGGGCGAATGTGACTATTTGTCCTTTCTTCCAAAGATCCCCTACTGTCGAGATCCCTATCAAGTCCCATTTGGTAAAGCCTTTGGTATTACGCAACATACCTAGTCTCTTCGTATCCCATATAGGCATGGCTTGCGTAACTACTCCTTCCCAGCCTAAGGCTCTTTGCGCCTCGAACCATATGTGTAGCGTGTGGGCTGTTGGGCCCGTGATGTTATGCCTCTTCTTTTTGTTGTAAAGCGCTCCCATGATCCCAGAAGGGGCCAGTAGATGTCTGTCCATTCGATACGCTGGGTCCCCCTGGGGGCATGGAGCCAGTCGTTAATTGCCACCAGCTGGGAAGCCCAATAGTAAATTTTAATGTCGGGGAGGGCGATGCCACCGTCGTACCAGCTTGTGGTAAGTTTAGACAGAGCTATACGGGGAGTTTTTCCGTCCCAAAGCAGCGTTGTTATTTCGGCATTTATCGCTGCGAAGTATTCCCGGGGGACAGGGAATGGTGTGTTTTGTAGCGCATACAGAAACCTAGGGAGCGCCACCATTTTAAAAAGGGCCGCCCGCCCCAGCAAGGTCAACGGCAACGAGCGCCAATGTGCGACATCACTTTTGAATCTCCTCAAGGGCTGCGTCAAATTTTGTTCAGTGAAGAGTATGCAATCATGCGTTATGAATATCCCGAGGTACTTAAGGCCGGTGGTTGCCACCTGTAGGGTGCATCCTCGTGGGAGCTGTGGCGGGGGGCCGTGTAAAACATAGAGGAGTGACTTTTCCCAACTAATGGTATAGCCAGACACTCGTCCATAGGCCGCACATATATCTAAAAGGCGATTAAGGGAGCGCGCTGGGGATGCTAAGTATAATAAAATGTCGTCTGCATATAACGATATGCGGTCTTCCCAGTCGGCTGCCCATCGTAGGCCACATATCACTGGGTCCCACCTGATCCATGCCGCCAGAGGCTCAAGTACCATTGCAAATAAAAGTGGCGACAATGGACAGCCCTGCCGTGTCCCTCTTCCTAGCGGGAATTCCTGTGACCTGAGGCCGTTAACCACTACTTGCGCCATCGGTTGAGTATACAATAGTTGAATCCAGGCACGAAACTTTGGCCCGAAACCTAGGTGTTCCAAGGCTGCAAAAAGGAAAGGCCACTCGACTAAGTCAAATGCCATACGTGCGTCAAGTGATATTATCACTGCGTCTTCCGCTATGGTCGACCTACGTTCCATCACCCCATGCAGTCTTCTGAGATTTTGCGCTGTATTGCGGTTGGGCATAAAGCCCGATTGATCCGGGTGGATCACCGCGGCTAGGTGGGGTTGTAGTCTGGTGGCTAACGCTTTTGCGAGTATTTTTGCCTCCGCGTTGATCAAAGAGATCGGTCTGTATGACGTGCACTCCTGCGCCGGCTTGCCCGGTTTGGGTATCGCAACTATAGTTGCGAGACGTTGATCTCTTGGTAGGATCCCTGTTTCCAAGCTATCCTCGTACATAGCCAATAAGTGTGGCACCAGCTGGGGGGCTGCATACTTGTAGAACTCAACCGGGATCCCATTGGGTCCCATTGCTTTTCCTGCATGTAGTGCTCTAATTGCTTGCGTGAGTTCTTCTGGGGTGAGGTCCGCCTCCAAGGCTTGTACTGCCTCTGGGGTGAGCTTGGGCATGTGTATGTCACGAAGAAATTTGAGATTATCTTCCCTAGTCGCAGTGGCTATTGGTGTATATACTGCCGTATAATGTGCTGCCAGTGCTTCTGCAATTTGTTGCGGTGCAGTTACCATATGCCCGTCTTTTTAATCTGATCTGTGCTATCCAGTTACGCCCCTTTTCTTTTCTCCCCAGCCAGGCAAGTAGACGCCCTGCTTTATCACCCTGTTCGTAGACAGTGTGTTGCGTGTTGGTTAGTTTAGCAACGGCTTCCCCCTTGTGTAAGCTGTGTATTCCTGTTGTGCCAGGTGCAACCTGTGTGTCGCTTCTTCAGTGGTGTCTGCCGCATGCGCAGCCTCTGCCTTCGCTACTTCCTGTTCCAATTTATCTACGTGGCCTTGTCGTTCCCGTCTCTGTCCCACCACTAAAGGGATTGCCTGCCCACGGAGGACTGTCTTGTATGCCTCCCATAGAATCGTTGGGGAGGGGACTGAGTGCTGATTTTCTTTAAAGTAGCACTTCGTCGCCTTAATGAGGCCCTGTCGTATGATACGATTTTTGAGGTACCCGGGCGAATTGGGAATGTCCGCTGGTTTCGGGGGCAAAGGGTGCATACGCAATAAGTATCGGTGAGTGGTCCGAGATCCCCCTGGGCAAGTGTGTGATCTTAGTCATTCCCGTCATGCCTGTGGCCAAGGTGAAGACGTAGTCTATTCTGGAGAGACTATTATGGACTCCGGAGTGGAATGTATATTGTCGCCCCGTCGGGTGCCTGATTCTCCAGACATCCAGTAGTCCCAGCGCCTCTATAAATCCGTTCAATTTTCGATTGGTCCCTCCCGGGTCCCTAGGGGGCTGTCGATCTACAGATGTATCCATGACGGCATTAAAGTCGCCACCCATAATAAGTTCTCCATCTGGGAGCGCGAGTAAAAATTTCCCCAGCTCTGAAAAAGCCTGCTGGTGCAGCATCGGCGGGATATATACTGACACAATATTATATAGTCTACCATCCCATTGGCATGTGATTGCTGCAAACCTTCCCTGATCATCCTTATGTGTTCCAGTTATTATCAAGGGGAATCGCCTGTTGATTAGGATCCCCACCCCTCTGGACCCGGAGGTGAAGTCGGAGTGTACTGCCATGTTAAACCCCCATCTATCGAGAGCCTTTACTGTCGTTCCCTGCAGGTGAGATTCTTGGAGGAGTGCGACCGTAGGATTTTTACGTCTAAGGTACTGTAAGACCAGACCTAGTTTGATTTTGTCCCCCAGGCCGTTGACATTCCACGAGAGTATTTGCAGCGGGGGGCCAGACTCATGAGAAGTCTGTGGCTGGAGGCCAGTGTTACTGTCTTCTAGGGTCGTGTCTGCCATAGTAATTATCAACGGCTAGTCTGTCGCGGATAATTGGGAGCTCGTCTCCTCTTCTGTCATCTGCTTCACTCTGACCTGTAGCACCAAACATCAAAAATTTGAACATAACAAAAATAAACCCAAATAACTGACCCCAGCCCCCCACCCCCTCCCTGCCTCCCTGCACAGCGGATTCAGAACTACCCGCCACCCCAACTTAGCAGAGTGCTTTAACCCCATAACTTTGTACTTGCGTAAAGGGGGGGGAGGAGCCGTCCCCATACCCTCCGCCTGTCCCCAAGTGTGTCCTCATTGTCCAGGGCATACAGCTCGCACCTTTCATCTTCCCGGTTCAGGTCCCATTGCTCAGACAGAGCATCGTGCGGCCACTATTTCCACTCCCCTGGCATGAGGCAAGGCCCTGCGTGGGCGCCCCAGGCCCATCCCCTTGCGCCAGCTACCTCACCAAGTATGTCATTCTATGTCACTGCCAGGCGCCGTCTCGAGGCTGGTCGCTGTCATGGTCTCTGTTCCTGGGGGTCGGTCTGTTTGAGAACGTTGCTGTCTAGACTTTGCTCCTTGCCGGTTACCCCCGTGGCCGGGCGCCACCCCTCCAGCCAGTCATGGGCCTCCTCCGGCGTCGCGAAAAACCAGCTCTTCCCCTCCGCTTCAACCCTGAGCTTTGCTGGGAAAAGCATTGCATATTTCAGTTCCCTGTTTCGCAGCTCTCGTTTGACTTCCAAAAATTTCGCCGCTGTCTAGTGACCGCCGCCGTGTAGTCCGGGTACAGCGTCACATCGCTGTTGTCTATTCTCAAAGGGGGACCAATTCGGGCCGACTGTAGAATCGCATCTCGGTCCCGGAAGTTAAAAAGTCGTGCCAGGATAGGTCGCGGGGGGGCCCCTGGCCTGGGTCGCCCGCCCGGTACACGGTGGGCTCTTTCCACCGAGAAGAATCTGGAGAGACCACGAGGTTTGAGCTGCGTTTGGATCAGTTCCTCCACAAAGAGATCAAGTGCTGGTCCCCTGACGCTTTCTGGTACCCCTACTAAGCGGACGTTGTTGCGCCGAGAGCGCCCTTCCTGATCGTCGAGTTTCTCAGCCATCTGCTTGGTCACTTGCTCAAGATGTCGTACTTGCTGTTTCAGCGCTGCTGTGTCCGTCGACAGGGCCGCCGTGGTGGTTTCAACCTCTGTCACTCTTGTGTTTATTTTGGATACATCGGCTCTTAGCAGTGTAATGTCACAAGATATGGCACCTATGGAGGTTTGCATTTGGTGAAGAGTGGCCATCACATCTTGCAGGGTTACCTCCTTTGGTTTTTCCGCTTGCTTGCCATTAGCCGAGCTCGGGGCGTCACCCAATGTGTCCTGCTGTTCTTTAACAAAGTTGTATTTGTCTAGACGGTGGCTTTGTACTGAGCGCTGTCCCCTTCCTCCCATGGCGCCTTCAAACTCAGAGGGGCAGTTGGGCCGAGGGGCGGTTCAGTGTCCAGAGTCTCTTAACTGCGTTGAGATAGGAATCAGGGCGACCTGTCTGTTGCTTCTTTTGTTAACTAGCAGCTACTGAACTTGTCCACAAGGGTGAGGCAGGGCTATGCCGTCTTGTGTTCCTTTTTGCCTGTAGCGACTCCGCTGCTTCGCGGCTGTGGGGCCTGTAAATTATTGCAGTCCGGTCTGGTCATGGTTATGAGGCTAATGACCCGATACTGTCCACACACGGTGCGCAGTTCCCCTTGCTGGCGGGGGGGGGGGGGAGTTAAGGTGACCCGTGATTCCTCGGGGTAGCCCAGTAGGTGGGTCCGGGCCCGGGGGGTTATGCTATGTGGATCAGCGCCTGTCTGTGGTGTCTCCTGCCCGCTTGGTGCTCACTGTGGCTAGAAAGGTTTTACTTCACCCAGCCGCTCCTTGTTCCAGCTGCGGCACCGTATTGTTCTTCCCCAGCCGTGCGCAGTGATCGGTAGTTGCCTGCACCTGCGGTCCGTCTTATCCTACCTCCGAGTCCCGGGTACGTTGCCGGGGGTTCTGTGGTGCCATTCACCAACCGGACGGCAGATCCGTTCCGTGATAACGATCGCGCTGCTTCTCGATCGTCACTGTAGACCGGCGTTACTTCGGCCCCCTGCTGCAAGCTTTCCTTTTCCGCATCGGAGTGACTGCTTATGTTGCAGGTCGTGTTGTGCCTTCTTTGGCCCCAATGAAACAACTGCTGCTGCGTTCAGCTCTCGGTGTCGTCAGGTCGAGACCAACTTTAGTCCCCGGCTTCAGTTTTAGGTAAAGGCCGCACTCCTTCTCCTCGGTGCTGCGCTGCCAGGGTGTGTTTATCGAGAGTCGCACCCGGCGCGTCGGATTCTCTGTCTCTTCCGACCCTTAGTTCATTGCTTTCGGGGTCACTACTGCCCACGGATTACTGGCCGGATCGTTGGGGAGTTGGCTGGGTAACGGAGCCTCCTTAGGCAGCGGCCATTTGCTTCGGCTGCTAGCCACGCCCCCCCATTGTCCATCTTTTTAGTCTTTAAATTACATTTTCAGCCCCACCTTTCTAGCAATATTTATACGTAAATAACATATTCCAATGGTAGCCTATGAATTTAATAATCTATAATAGGGAAAATTGAATTGGCAGTTTTTCCCTCAACAGGGCTTATGAAACATGTTTTTTTTAATATCCCTGTTTATAGTTACATGGCACCCCACCCCCGTGGCACCTAGGGGACACCTTAGGTGTGACTTAAATGTAAATATAAGGTAGATTACCACTTTGGTAGTACCTTTAACACCAAAGTTGAATGTGCATGTAATTTACTTTTTAAAGACACTCTGCAAAGCAAAGCTGCCTTTAAAAATGAAAGTAGGCACACAGCAGTGCACACTCCAGTGCAGAAAATCTAAACCCCCCTTCCCTATTATATACTAGTGACTTACAGGGTCTGTCATTGCCAATTTAATTCTACCTAATTTCCATGTACCTATTTCATCAGAGCACTGACCCTGGTTAGCAGAGCCCAGGGCACTGTCGAAGTCAGTTACCACCAGTATCAGTCACAAAATGGGGGTGAACAGGGCTAAAAATGATGACTTTCTCACTCCCTTGTAATGCAAAAGTACTGCTATGTGGTTGCCTTTTTTATCTTTCTTCGTTAAGATTATTATTGTAATGTGTTGCGTGAAGAAAATGTTTTTAACTGTATGTTTTTAAGGATTGTTCTTTCAGAAATAAACAATTTGTATAATGACTACAAACCGTATTTAAAAGTATTATTACTAATTATACAAACAATAATAACACATAAAATTAATATATATACTATAACACATAAAGATAATTAAAAAGTGATATTTTTACATCTATAGTATTCAAAACAAAATTAACAAAAATATTTGACAACGATATTTCTTGCCTGAAAAATCCATATTCTTGGCATTGAAATTTCTGCACCTCGATATTTTTGTGTCATTATATATTTTTCCGATATTTCTGCAACTCAATATTTAAAATTCAGTATTTTGTCCAAATGCCAAGGAAAGCAGCCCCTCTCCAGCCCCTCTCCAGCACATATCCTTGCTTAAGTCTTGCTGGAGCAGTCCTACTTTTGTGACTTCCTATTTATGTGACATTCATTCCTCCAATATGGCAGACTCGACCCTCAAATTGCCACTACTCCCCAGATGCCAAGCTGATCCTCTTACGGCTCTGGACTGGATAACCCTTTCACATGTCACACTAGGGTATGGAGAACTAGAGTCTAATTGTTATCTCAATTATGTCACACTGATGCTGCACTGGCAATCCTACTCTTTATCTGTACTGGCTGCTCCTCTCCTATCTCCATTTTGCAGGCCATGCTCCATTGAGCAGTCCCTCCCTTGCTGTGCAGCTGTTCTTGCTAAGTGCTTATGTCAAAGTGATAATCAGTAGGAAATGTAGTTCCTCTCCATATATACAGTATACACAGTGTTGTTGTATGTCAGGGAAGTAAAAGTGTGAGAAATTTGTGTAAACAAAGCAAACAAATTAGGTACACCTTATTTTTATTCAGCGAGCTGACTTGTCTGGTGCAAGGGTGCACACGTTGGGAAAAATGCTAGGATGCCTGCTAGGTCATATCAGTGGCCAGAGCTGGGTATTCATGTCCTCTTCAACATACCCAGTAAAAGATAAGGTATACTTAGTTTGTTTTCCTTTTACGCACCACATCAAGAATAGGGGCAACAGGGCTCTGATCAGAGAGCAAACATTTAAGGACCTCTCCTAGTGAATGGCAATGAGCCAGGGATGGCAATTAAGGAGATAGAAACATGTTGATGACGATACCACAAGGGCTCCTAACAAAATGTATTTTTTAACCAATGTGTTAGATCTGTCATTCTTAAGGTGGTCTTCCCCCAAACTTTTTGTTTTTGACCTCCATGTTTTGCTGAATATTTTTGTTGGCCTTAGGACTCTGAGCACTGTACCACTGCTGACCAGTCCTAAAGTGCATGTGCTTCTTCCCTAAACATGTGTGCAATTGGTGTATACGTGCTTGGTATATTTAATTTACCTCAAAGTCCCTTGTAAAGCGGTATACCATATAACCAAGGCCTGTAAGTTAAATGTTAGTAGTGGTCTTGCAGCACTAAATGTGCCACTAACAGACATAGCCTTTAAAACCTGTCTCAGGCCTGTTACTGAAGGGCCTGTATGTGCAGTTTATTGACACTTTGACTAGGCATTTAAAACTACTTCCCAAACCTTAAACTCCCCTTTACTACACATAAGTTGCCCCTAAGGTAGGCCCGAGGTAGCCCTAAGGTCAGGGCTCTATGTAAGTAAAAGGTAGGACATGTACTTTTATGTTTTTCATGTCCTGATAGTGACAAACAGCTAAATTTGTTGTTCACTACTGTGAGGCCTACTACTTTCATAGGTTAGCTTTGGGAATTCCCTTAAGTGGTAAAACCTGATCAGAAAAGAGTAGCTACTTCTTGTCTTATATCTTTGTAATGATAATGAGAAATCCTCCTTACTGGTGAAGTTGGATTTAACGCTTCTGTTTTAGAAATGACACTTTTAGAAAGTGGATATTTCTCTGTACTTACTGCTCTGTGTGCCTTGCAGCCTGTCTACAATACACATCTGGGGTGGGTGACAGCTACACGTTGTGCATTCCCTCTGGACAGCCAAAAACACAGGAAGGATAGGTGTTTCTGAGTACCTATCTATATACATCTGTGTTTTGATGGCCCTGCCTGGGCAGGATGGAAGAGAGGGGCTAAGACTTCAATAGGTAGTATCCAGTCCCCACACGATGGGCTGATTTACCCCACATGGATAGCCTGGCAGACGGGTTCAGATTGAAAGGAGGACCTGTGCACTTCAAGAAGCTGCTTTGAAGTCACCCCCACATCAAAGGCACTTTTGGGTATAAGTACTGGGTCTCTGACCCCTTAAAATTAGACCCTGCTGGAACTATAGCTGAAGCTCTGCCAAAAGAACTGCTGTGCTACTTAAAGAACTCAACTGGACTGCTGATATGGAAGGCCTGCTTTTCTGGTTGTTGCCCTGCTGCTCTCTGACTTTACTGAAGGAGAGCTGAATTCTCCCTTCCCACCAAGTGTGATCTTGGTTTGCCTTCTGGTGCTTGAGACTCATGAATATCCAAGTCTCTACCCCTACTCCTGTGCCTTATTCACTGGAAGTGGCCCAGATACTTGCAACATGGACTTCAACCCATCTCCTGCCTGCATACAGCAGAACTGGTACATCGACCCGGTTGCAAGAGTAAAATTGGTGCATCGAATCTGAACTAGTGTTTTGCCTCCCGAGATCGAAACATCGGACAGTGTATCACTGCCTCTGCAGCTTGGAGAGATCGACGCATCCCCTCACCTGCGTGGAGAAACCCTGCGCATCGCTCAATGCCTCTTGACTCTGGCACCCGTCTATGGAACCTATGCATCGCCATCAGCGTGTGGAGAAAATTAATGCATCCTCAACTTGTGGGACCCGCATCGATGCATCTCACGACGCACCTCGCTGTTGTGACCGGGTAGCTACTTTATTCACAGGGGCCTGTGTAGGTCCTGTAGCTGGCTGGTGCTCCGTCACGGTCAGTGCGACCTCAAGTAACCTCTAAAGTGCAATTTGCTTCTAAGTGCTATTTTTCACTTATTCATTTGAAATTCCATATCTCAACTTCTACTTTGGAATTTTTGTCCTTTTGATCTTGTTTTGTTCAGAATACAATAATCTATTTTTCCAAACCTGTGTGGAGTCTCTTTGTGGTGTGTTCATTGTGTTATTGTGTGCTGCACAAATACTTTACAAATTGTCTAATTGCTCTGTGCCAAGCTACCAGAGGGCAAGCACAGGCTATCTTTTAGTGCTTACTTAGCTTAGCCGGACTAGAATAGTGATTCCTACCTGCCCTGGGTGCATACCTCAGCCAATCAGGAATTCCACTTCTAACACAATGTCAATGGTAGACATGAATAAAATTAGAAAACACTACCACCAGCCTTACACATTTTAAACCTTTGGTCCTGCTAAGTAACATCACCTTAAGTATCGATATACAGTTTGACTGAGTTAATGTTCACAACCTGCTTCCGGTGTGAACTGGTCATTTAGTTACCCTCTAAACCTCTCTTGAGAACTCCAACAAGAGCCCAGTTTTCTCCAAATGTACAGTTGTGGTAAGGAGGATGAATCATACCACCGAATATGGATGAGGGTTATAGTCCTTATTTAACTAACATCCGAACGAAGGCTTGTGAGCAGGGATAGAATGACAACAGGGGTTTTTCTCCAGCTTGAATGAGGCAGGTCCATTAATTGTGGGTGAGTATTGTTATACGCATTCTTCTGCTTCATTATTATTGTGTGTGTGTGTTACGCAGGCAAGGTAATCTAAATGTATGTTTTTTAAGATCTGAGGGTGATCCCTTTATACTGGGAGTTGTGAACCTTCTTACTTCATGCAATATGCATAAAAATTACACACTGATATGATATCACTGGGACTACGAATACATTAATCCAGAACAGAATACCCACATAATTTGTGTGGCTGAATGAAAGATTCATGAGAAGGACTACACATATTTCGTCACTAATAGATATATGCCCAAGTAATTTGAATGACTGTCTCAAGTAGAGACACTTTTTAAACTTGCATGCAGTGAGAGATGCATGTTTCCTTAATCTTCAGCAATAATATGTTTTTTCTACTCTACAAGCATGTCATATGTATGCTTAACATAACACCTGCCTTGAATTTTATCTTTTGCAGGTGATTCCTCACAAAGACCACTGACGGGCAAGTATTAGCACTGCCACAATACAATTGTGCGCCACTATTCTGCCAGCTGTTAACTTGACCTACAAACCAGGGAGGTATTGATCTGATACCCTAATGAAAGCCCAGGACCTCTTTAGGCCTTAGAGTAGGGCTGAAACATATTGGTCTAAATTTAGGGCAATAGGACCATAACAGTCCACATTACCCACAAGCTATTGTTTTAGTCTCCCCACCATCTCCACGAATAAAGGGATACCTAGGAGAAAGTGAGAGATTTTTAATCTCTAGTTAAGCCCCCTGGTCACCATTCTAATAAGTGCTCCCTGAAATATGGTGGAGCCCACCCTGACCTTTAGGAGTCAGGGTGAACCCGATGATGAAGCATGACACTACTAGAGTGTGTGAGGGTTATATATAAAAAAAGGAATTTTTTCCTTCCCCGCACAAGTCATACAGAGCTAGCATTCCCACGTGGGGTGACCTACCCCTCTACCCCATGTCCGTGGATTATAAATAACAACCCCCATGACCCTTGGCGGGATACTTGTTGGTTGAATCCATCTAATATGTCTCCTTGATGTTTATGGTGTTTTCATGCTATGCTTTTCAATAGATACCTCAGTGTGATGGCAACACTGAGTATAGGAGCATTCATAGCCCACAGCTAGCCTGCATATGCAGACGTTATTGAATGATAATGTGTGCCATTGTTGTAACTTTATGACAATGTAATTTTTTTTTTATTTTAAACGGCAAAACTATGCTTGCTTACACTATTGTAGTTTTCGAGGTACAGTAGGTGGGGGAGTTGTGTTCAACATTAAGTATGCAGCAGTCAGGGCACAGTTGGAGATGTTCTCCACAGATTGCGCAAGTATTCATTTTTTTGTTGTCATCTATCAAGCAAAATACACCCCAGACAACCATAATGCACATCCACCCAGTCCCACGAGATATCCCCCAGTTATAGCATGCATACCTGCTTGCAGTCTACATATCGCCTTTCTCCAATGAGGCCACATTGTAGCCTTCCTTTTTAGGTCTGACTTGATAGTGTAGCTCTCGCCAGACTATATGTGATCACTAGAATAGAGCTTTAAGAAGCAATAGTGAGTAGGGGGCTTGGACTCTACCCACATGTTGATCTTCCACTCTACCAGATTTTGATTTGGCAAAAGGTGTATGCTTGCTCTGAAAAAGAGTGCTTGCTTTGTCTTTTGAGAAATCTTTTGCTCGATACAACATGCCTGAGTTGATTTTTATGACAAGCCAGTAATCAAGTGTTAGGCCTCTCAGCCTTAGGGTGGTTTTCCCCCAAACTTTTTGCCTGCTTGCCTTTAATTTGTTTTTGTTGGCCTTAGGACTCTGTGCACTTTACCACTGCTAATCAGTGCTAAAGTGTGTGTGCTCACTACCCTAAACATGGTTTTATTGGCATATACCTAACTGGCATATTTATTTTACATGTGTGTCCCTTGTAAAGTTGATATACCATATACCCAGGGCCTGCAAATTAAATACTACAATTGGGCCTGCAGCACTGATTGTGCCACCCACCTAAGTAGCATTCTAAAATTTGTCCCGGCCTGCCATTGCAGCCTGAGTGCAGTGTTAACTGTCATGCCGACTTGGCATTTAAAACCCCTTGCCAAGCCTTAAACTCCCCTTTTATTACATATAACTCACAGCTACGGTAGGCCCTAGGTAGCTCATAGTGCAGCGTGCTAAGTAGGTAAAAGGTAGGGGATGTGCTTTTAAGGTTTACATGTCCTGGTAGTGAACAACTTCCAAATTTGTTTTTCTCTATTGGGAGGCCTACCCCTTTATTAGGAGAACATTTGGGGATTCCTTATTATATTTAATGAACTGTAATCCCTAATTGAGAGGAGGCAGATATGTCATATTTATTACCTATTGGAATTGTAATAATAAATCCTCTCTAATAGCAAAGTCAGATTTATTGTTACAATTTTGAAAATGCCCCTTTAAGAAAGTTGGAAAGTACTATTCAGGTTGCACTCCTTCCCTTAATCAAATTCCATTTTTCATATTCATGCACGAAAAGTAGTAGTCTGTAAATGCGTGCGATCAGCTACTGTGAATCGCCCCATGTCACAGCTAATTCAATATGATTCCAAAGGGCATTTTGCTCGCGCACCCAACTGTCGCACTGCAAAATAGGAAATATTCCTTCTCAATGAAACATGTCTTCCAAAATGTGTCCATTTTAACCACTGGATACCAATATTTTATGATTCTTTTTTCACCATTAATCCCTGTATTTTTAATCACTGCGGAGACAGCTTAATTGACCATCATTATTTATTCAACTTAGTTCTTGTGCCTCCTGAATGCCCATCCAGGCTTATACAGTGACACATCAAGGTCAATTATGCAACGGAGTAGGCCCATTAGAAAATACTCAATTCATTTCAAGCCATAAGGCTCTTCGTCAGGGGTCTCTAAAACAAATAAAAGAAACAGCTCAGCTGATTACTCCTATGAGAACCTTCATCATACAAAATACAAAACAATGTTACAACACCAAATACCTATACCCTCACCACCCTCAGGACCCCCACTCTAATCTCAAAAACTAAAAACATTAACTGAATGCAAACCCCTAACCCTCTCATTCCTAAACCCCTCTCACTGAAACATGCCTCTGTTGTATAACATTCTGCTGTGAATGATGCAAAAATCTCGTGTGTAACACCCAAACTACTAAAACCACCATTCCCCTATTCAGTCCTCCATGATTCTCAATGCTGCTTAAATTAACACTTATATATCACCCGATCTACTGATTCTCATTCTATTTCACTTCCACCAAAATAACCTTCCACGTGCCTCTTTACAATTCAATGAATTACCTTGAAAAGCTGTAACAAGCAGCCTAATCTCCACATGTTTTTCACTCCATTATCGCTCAAACTGCTGTCTGTCTCCCTGCCGTTCAGCCCGTTATTTAAACTATTCTCACACCCGTGTCCCCAATTAATTATACACTCTCCCTAATTAACTCCAACCCCGTGACCTGTACCTTCCGCGATTATAACAGAAACTCAATCTCCCACATTGCACCACCCATTGCCTAAAAAGAAACAAATGAAATTTTACGCTCGTACTCCACCCTTCAAATAAACCCATGTGTAAAATAAACAAAACACAATATTGACTCTAAAAAATTGAATAGCAGATAAACTTACAGATAAAATTACTTCGCTGTACCCAACAATTACATGCAACTGCAAAATAAAAATAAAATAAATCCACTGTAACGGAACTAAATTCATACTAATGAAGGCGACCAACAAAGCTTTCAAAGTGCAACTGTCTCTTAAATCAGCAACTGATATTCACGCTGTATGTTTGTTCATCCATCTTTGCCTTAAACACAACTCCTGTATGTCACTGTCTCCGAAGTGATGAAATGTTCTCCTTCCATTTTTCAAAATGTAACATCATCCATGGGGTGCAAGCTTCTTGGGACGATCAGATCAAGGCTGGTGGGTCAGTCCTTTAGTTTCTAATTTGGCCTTTTACAGGTCCCCTTTCATTTCGTCTCCTTTATTTTTTTTTAGAGTGCCTTGGATTGCCCCAAACAATGCTGCAGGCCACTCGCTTGCCGCTCAACTCTCATTTCAGCTGTAGTGTTCCACATCCCCGTGGTAATTTTTTCTAAACCAGGAGGCTACTGTTGTTTTAGTGCTCTAAGAAGGCCTCCATACTTAGATATAACATTTCAAGATATCCACCCAGTGAAATGTTTACTTAGTGGGCATCTTGGAATTGTATTGCGTATTGTATGCTACTGTGTTTGATAAAGTACTTAGGGGCATATTCACAAGGAGCTATCGCCTAATTAACGGCACTTTATCTCAGCCAAAGTCGTGATAAATTTCACAAGCCGGTGTCAACAGCCCACAGCACCAGTTTACCCATGATAGCAGCCGCAAAAAACATCGCCACAGAGGACCCTCGCAAATATCGCTAATGAGATGCATAGTAGGCGTTCCCGTGACAAAAGCCGAGACAACAGCACACCTCAACATTCACAACGACCAGCCACATCCGCGATAAAAACACAAAACCGGTGATAGGGCGCGTTAGCACCAGGAAATCTACACCTGCTCTGACCTGGTGTAAAGTCGGATGGCAGCCAGCACCACAAAAGGGAGCACAGCCCACGGCCACATCCGAAGGGCAACAGATGCCATGGAGCAACTCATCATGCGGCCCGGACACCCAAGAGGGCCACAACACCCACCGCCACCACCCCAGGACGCCATCCCACACCTGGAACACCCCCCCCCCCCGGGACCACCCCCAAACCCGGACTAAGAAATTGCACACCAACACCACGAATCCCAAAACAAACATCTTGCCTGATGTCGCACAAGCAGGAAAATAAACATACATGCGTGGCCAGAAAATGGAGAATCAGTCATACAGCAATGCAACGACCAACACAAAACACCAGACAAACAAAAACAGAAACAACCCCTAGGATGAGTCCTAGCTGCTCCCACTGGACAATCCGTAGCACACAGCCCGGTAGACCAAATCCAAGAGGAGAAGGTGTGCCATGCGCGCAACAAAGGAAAGAGAGGGAGAGAGCGAGGGAGAGAGACGGAGTGAGATAGCACAAGCAGCGCAAGGCCGCACGGGCACCTGGCTCCACATGCCAACATGTGTGTGTGCATCGCCATCCGTACACCATGAGCCCAAGGCCGTGTCCCAATCTCAGCGCCAAAGCCACATCACATTCCGAAAACGCAAGTAGTAGTCAGACAAACATCAGGGATGAAAGCACCATTGTCCCAAAGCAGAAGGCAGGAGGACACCTGCACCTCTGACCTTGGTCCAGAATGCGCCTGGAACACCCTGATAGAGATGCAATGGCAGATGGGGACGACTCCCACACCACGCATTCCGCAAATGAACCATCCGACTCATCCACTGCCCACACATAGAAGCCCCTGCCTGTGGTACCCCCGCATGGGATGCCCTTGACACCCACGGAAACAGCAACCCATGCCCCACAACGTTGCACACACATTCAAATCATTGCTCAGAGCTGTGGCATATCCTCCACACAACAGCCGCATTCCAGAAGAGTGCCTGTTCACAAGACGCACCAACGCAATGGCAGGCCATACCGGGCACATGCACATCCCCCGTCACGTGGAACAGTACCGTGCACGTATGCTGCATTTACTGGGCGCACTGCCACTGGCAGTGCTGAGGATCAGTTACAGGCTCAGCTTCCGCATTGCCCACGTCACCTGCGTCCAGCCCTGGTTCCACTGACGAATATGCACATTCGAGTGTCCCATAGATGTCTGCCTATCCAACACAACTGTTGATGAATTGGACTATGACTTGTGTCTGCGCCCCCTGTTGGATCACGAACAGGAGTGTAACCGAGACAGCCGTGCATGGGATGCCTTGACATACTGCGTATGTATTGGTAGTTGTGCATGGGAGATGGCACAATTTCTCATGTGCAGTGACCACATCGAGGCGCTCCCTATTGGACTGTGTTGCGGATCGGTGAGACAGCGTGGGCTGAGCACACCTGCTCTGACCACCTAATGGATTGGCTCCCCTGGTGTTCCTTGAACACGAGAACGACGTACTATTGGAACACATTGCACATAAAGCTGCACGGGCATTCATGGACGAGTAACTACGTACCTGCAGCCACATCCTATTGCCACCCACAGCACATGGCCCAACAACTTGTTGCACAGTGGGGATTCCTCACATATCCCACCAAAACAGAGGACACGTCTGCCTTCGGTCGGGCTCTGAATGCATGTGCGTGGAATAACGTGTGTGCACACACACCTGTGCAAGGTGACGCAGGTCTATGGTCGGAGCAACACAGCGTCGTCTGGCAACGTTGCCAATTCGGACACACTGCTGGGTGAGAGCACACACATGGTGATGTAGCACGACATGTGAACCTGTCGGACCCTCACACCTGATCACTGTTGGCAGAGCAGACAATCGGCGCACCCCGGAGGCAGAGCACCATGCAGACCCCACGTGCAGTGAGTCGTGCCCCCTCACACGGGGAACTGTGCAGACGCCAAACAACACATGACTCGTCCAGCAAGGCAAGGTGGGCTGTGAGCGTTGCCATCCGTGATGAATCTTGTCCATTTCAGCCCCAACATTATCTGCCCCTCGACATGTACCCATGCTGCGTGTAAGTGTCTTAAGCATGTCCCTGCCTGTTGTGGCCGTTGCCTCGTCCGTACTGACACGCACATGCCAATAAAGCCTATGCCACTCCACTGGTGTCTAACTGGGAGGTGTGTTTTTAAGATTGTCCACTCGTGTGCCACAATGAGCCTCATCCCAACACAGAGAGGAACTGACTGTCGCATGTGCAATGGGGGTGTGTCCATTTGGCAAGCTCCGCCTCTGTGAGCCAGACATTGTTTTGGGATAGGTGCTGGATGACATGTGCACTTACATGACTCCAGCCATGTGTGTATTGTGTCCAACCTCTGCCCATGTGGAGCAATGTCATACATCACAACAGAATGTGTCCACACAGATGTGTGTAAGTCGGTATGCGACGTGAAGTTCTGCTGTCACATGTGGCGTGGGATACCACTCCTGGCCTGCCACCGTTTTGGTCACTCCTACACACGGCCCTATTCAACACATGGACGTGTGCCTAAGTTGGGGTGTTGTGAGATTGCTGTTGATGTGCAATGGGGTCACAGCTAGTACTCACCATCACAGTCATCCAATTGGCCATGTGTCTCAGGGATAGACATGCGCATAGATGTCAGTTAGCAGGGTGTACCTTCATGTGCAATCATCGTCCCCACATTCAGCCAAACTTCTATACGTGAGTGAACATAGTGATGACACATCTGTGTGATTCTAAATGTTTTATTCACATTCAGGTGATTTACGGAGCTGGAGCTGTAGCTGCCCATCCAAGCCCACAACACATGGAAGCCCAGTGGTGGCCCAACCAGAGTTCTTTGGGGAATGCACAGTGATTGGGAAGAGGGAGAGTGCAGTCCGCAGCAGGATTGCTGTGTGATTGTCCAGCGGTGAAGCAATGGCAGTCCGTGTCGGGGTCCGGGTGAATGTCCCAGGGTGTTCCGGAGGTCAGTAGGAGGTATTTCCCAGGGCATGATGCATAGGTCATGACCAGGCAGAGACAGGCCATATGGCGGTGATGGATGATAGTGTCTCCTTCCTCACACAGTAGTTCCCATCCCCGTCTCACTCCCCTGATACGGGTTCTATGTCCGGTGTGTCCGGTGTGTGTGGCGGGGTGATGGCTGCATGGCTGTGTGCCCCTGACACATCAGACTGCGTAGGTGATGGGGCAGCATCCCGGTGTGCCAGGGGCACATCAGGGTTCGGAGCTGTGTGTGTCGATGTTCCCGCTGCAGTCATCTGGGAAGGGCTCAGTGGCAGCAATGGCAAGTTGGAGTACTGCAGGGAGTTGCTATTCCCAGCCACTACTTGCTGGTGTCCAGCAGTGGCAGACATACTTCCGGCCTGCATCTGCTCCATGGTGTCCATTGCCCTCCGCATCCTTGCCAACTCTGCTGTCATGGCTGGTGCCTGTCTGACCAGACAGTGCTTGTTTTAGACTCATGCAAAAACAACATTTGATGGACTGAATGCAGAAAACTGTCGTACATTCACCCCAGTACAGAGATCTGGGCCTAAATCCATCGTTTTTTTGCTCACCATGCCAATCCAGTTTGGACCCAGCCATATGTAAATCAGTCTTGACCCTGCGCCCAATGTGAACAGTCCAGCCCGAACTGCCAGGCCAGGTCCTCCCTGGACTGGAAACAAGCATCCTAGGACCGTTTTCAGGCTTTCAGCCCTCAACAGCCAGGATAGCTTGACTCCAGTGCCATGGAGAGCACAGGACCCACGTCTGGGCATACCCGTCCCACTTGGGGTGACAAATGCAAAAACAACAATTGATGGACAGAATGCAGAACAATGTCGTACATTCACCCCAGTACAGAGATCTGGGCCTAAATCCATCGTTTTTTGCTCACCGTGCCATTCCAGTTTGGACCCAGCCATATGCAAATCAGTCTTGACCCTGCGCCCAATGGGAACAGTCCAGCCCGAACTGCCAGGTCCTCCCTGGACTGGAAACAAGCATCCTAGGACCGGTTTCGGGCTTTCAGCCCTCATCAACCATGATAGCTTGACTCCAGTGGCATGGAGAGCACAGGACCCACGTCTGGGCATACCCGTCCCACTCGGGGTGACAAATGCAAAAACAACAATTGATGGACAGAATGCAGAACAATGTCGCACATTCACCCCATTACAGAGATCTGGGCCTAAATCCATCGTTTTTGCTCACCATGCCATTCCAGTTTGGACCCAGCCATATGCAAATCAGTCTTGACCCTGCGCCCAATGGGAACAGTCCAGCCCGAACTGAAACAAGCATCCTATGACCGGTTTCGGGCTTTCAGCCCTCATCAGCCAGGATAGCTTGACTCCAGTGGCATGGAGAGCACGGGACCCACGTCTGGGCATACCCGTCCCACTCGGGGTGACAAACACACCTGGACTGTTTCCATGGGGCATAGGGTCAAGACTGATTTGCATATGGCTGGGTCCAAACTGGGGTGGCTTGGTGGGCAAAAGAACGATGGATTTAGCCCAGATCTTTTGACTGGGGGAGAATGTTTGCATTGTCAGCATTCCGTCCATCATTTGTTTGCTGTAACACTTTTCGCCCTAAGTGGGATGGGTATGCCCAGAAGTGGGTCCCCAGCTCACTGCGCCACTGTATTAAAGCTAGCCTGGCTGAAGAAGGGTGACATACCCTGAAACCGGTCCCAGGATGCTTGTTTTCGGTCCAGGGAGAACCTGGCCTGGCAGTTCGGTCTGGACTGTTCCCATGGGGCACAGGGTCAAGACTGATTTGCATATGGCTGGGTCCAAACTGGGGTGACGTAGTGGGCAAAAGAACGATGGATTTAACCCAGATCTTTTGACTGGGGGAGAATGTTTGCATTGTCAGCATTCCGTCCATCATTTGTTTGCTGTAACACTTTTCGCCCTAAGTGGGATGGGTATGCCCAGAAGTGGGTCCCCAGCTCACTGCGCCACTGGATTCAAGCTAGCCTGGCTGAAGAAGGGTGACATACTCTGAAACCGGTCCCAGGATGCTTGTTTCCGGTCCAGGGAGGACCTGGCCTGGCAGTTCGGTCTGGACTGTTCCCATGGGGCACAGGGTCAAGACTGATTTGCATATGGCTGGGTCCAAACTGGGGTGGCGTAGTGGGCAAAAGAACGATGGATTTAACCCAGATCTTTTGACTGGGGGAGAATGTTTACAATTCAGTGAATTACCTTGAAAAGCTGTAACAAGCAGCCTAATCTCCTCATGTTTTTCACTCCATTATCGCTCAAACTGCTGTCTGTCTCCCTGCCGTTCAGCCCGTTATTTAAACTATTCTCACACCCGTGTCCCCAATTAATTATACACTCTCCCTAATTAACTCCAACCCCGTGACCTGTACCTTCCGCGATTATAACAGAAACTCAATCTCCCACATTGCACCACCCATTGCCTAAAAAGAAACAAATGAAATTTTACGCTCGTACTCCACCCTTCAAATAAACCCATGTGTAAAATAAACAAAACACAATATTGACTCTAAAAAATTGAATAGCAGATAAACTTACAGATAAAATTACTTCGCTGTACCCAACAATTACATGCAACTGCAAAATAAAAATAAAATAAATCCACTGTAACGGAACTAAATTCATACTAATGAAGGCGACCAACAAAGCTTTCAAAGTGCAACTGTCTCTTAAATCAGCAACTGATATTCACGCTGTATGTTTGTTCATCCATCTTTGCCTTAAACACAACTCCTGTATTTCACTGTCTCCGAAGTGATGAAATGTTCTCCTTCCATTTTTCAAAATGTAACTTCATCCATGGGGTGCAAGCTTCTTGGGACGATCAGATCAAGGCTGGTGGGTCAGTCCTTTAGTTTCTAATTTGGCCTTTTACAGGTCCCCTTTCATTTTTTCTCCTTTATTTTTTTTTAGAGTGCCTTGGATTGCCCCAAACAATGCTGCAGGCCACTCGCTTGCCGCTCAACTCTCATTTCAGCTGTAGTGTTCCACATCCCCGTGGTAATTTTTTCTAAACCAGGAGGCTACTGTTGTTTTAGTGCTCTAAGAAGGCCTCCATACTTAGATATAACATTTCAAGATATCCACCCAGTGAAATGTTTACTTAGTGGGCATCTTGGAATTGTATTGCGTATTGTATGCTACTGTGTTTGATAAAGTACTTAGGGGCATATTCACAAGGAGCTATCGCCGAATTAACGGCACTTTATCTCAGCCAAAGTCGTGATAAATTTCACAAGCCGGTGTCAACAGCCCACAGCACCAGTTTACCCATGATAGCAGCCGCAAAAAACATCGCCACAGAGGACCCTCGCAAATATCGCTAATGAGATGCAGAGTAGGCGTTCCCGTGACAAAAGCCGAGACAACAGCACACCTCAACATTCACAACGACCAGCCACATCCGCAATAAAAACACAAAACCGGCGATAAGGCGCGTTAGCACCAGGAAATCTACACCTGCTCTGACCTGGTGTAAAGTCGGATGGCAGCCAGCACCACAAAAGGGAGCACAGCCCACGGCCACATCCGAAGGGCAACAGATGCCATGGAGCAACTCATCATGCGGCCCTGACACCCAAGAGGGCCACAACACCCACCGCCACCACCCCAGGACCCCATCCCACACCTGGAACACCCCCCCCTGGGACCACCCCCAACCCCGGACTAAGAAATTGCACACCAACACCACAAATCCCAAAACAAACATCTTGCCTGATGTCGCACAAGCAGGAAAATAAACATACATGCGTGGCCAGAAAATGGAGAATCAGTCATACAGCAATGCAACCACCAACACAAAACACCAGACAAACAAAAACAGAAACAACCCCTAGGATGAGTCCTAGCTGCTCCCACTGGACAATCCGTAGCACACAGCCCGGTAGACCAAATCCAAGAGGAGAAGGTGTGCCATGCGTGCAACAAAGGAAAGAGAGGGAGAGAGCGAGGGAGAGAGACGGAGTGAGATAGCACAAGCAGCGCAAGGCCGCACGGGCACCTGGCTCCACATGCCAACATGTGTGTGTGCATCGCCATCCGTACACCATGAGCCCAAGGCCGTGTCCCAATCTCAGCGCCAAAGCCACATCACATTCCGAAAACGCAAGTAGTAGTCAGACAAACATCAGGGATGAAAGCACCATTGTCCCAAAGCAGAAGGCGGGAGGACACCTGCACCTCTGACCTTGGTCCAGAACGCGCCTGGAACACCCTGACAGAGATGCAATGGCAGATGGGGACGACTCCCACACCACGCATTCCGCAAATGAACCATCCGACTCATCCACTGCCCACACATAGAAGCCCCTGCCTGTGGTACCCCCGCATGGGATGCCCTTGACACCCACGGAAACAGCAACCCATGCCCCACAACGTTGCACACACATTCGAATCATTGCTCAGAGCTGTGGCATATCCTCCACACAACAGCCGCATTCCAGAAGAGTGCCTGTTCACAAGACGCACCAACGCAATGGCAGGCCATACCGGGCACATGCACATCCCCCGTCACGTGGAACAGTACCGTGCACGTATGCTGCATTTACTGGGCGCACTGCCACTGGCAGTGCTGAGGATCAGTTACAGGCTCAGCTTCCGCATTGCCCACGTCACCTGCGTCCGCCCAGGTTCCACTGACGAATATGCACATTCGAGTGTCCCATAGATGTCTGCCTATCCAACACAACTGTTGATGAATTGGACTATGACTTGTGTCTGCGCCCCCTGTTGGATCACAAACAGGAGTGTAACCGAGACAGCCGTGCATGGGATGCCTTGACATACTGCGTATGTATTGGTAGTTGTGCATGGGAGATGGCACAATTTCTCATGTGCAGTGACCACATCGAGGCGCTCCCCTATTGGACTGTGTTGCGGATCGGTGAGACAGCGTGGGCTGAGCACACCTGCTCTGACCACCTAATGGATTGGCTCCCCTGGTGTTCCTTGAACACGAGAACGACGTACTATTGGAACACATTGCACATAAAGCTGCACGGGCATTCATGGACGAGTAACTACGTACCTGCAGCCACATCCTATTGCCACCCACAGCACATGGCCCAACAACTTGTTGCACAGTGGGGATTGCTCACATATCCCACCAAAACAGAGGACACGTCTGCCTTCGGTCGGGCTCTGAATGCATGTGCGTGGAATAACGTGTGTGCACACACACCTGTGCAAGGCGACACAGGTCAATGGTCGGAGCAACACAGCGTCGTCTGGCAACGTTGCCAATTCGGACACACTGCTGGGTGAGAGCACACACATGGCAATGTAGCACGACATGTGAACCTGTCGGACCCTCACACCTGATCAATGTTGGCAGAGCAGACAATCGGCGCACCCCGGAGGCAGAGCACCAGGCAGACCACACATGCAGTGAGTCGTTCCCCCTCACACGGGGAACTGTGCAGACGCCAAACAACACATGACTCGTCCAGCAAGGCAAGGTGGGCTGTGAGCGTTGCCATCCGTGATGAATCTTGTCTATTTCAGCCCCAACATTATCTGCCCCTCGACATGTACCCATGCTGCGTGTAAGTGTCTTAAGCATGTCCCTGCCTGTTGTGGCCGTTGCCTCGTCCGTACTGACACGCACATGCCAATAAAGCATATGCCACTCCACTGGTGTCTAACTGTGAGGTGTGTTGTTAAGATTGTCCACTCGTGTGCCACAATGAGCCTCATCCCAACACAGAGAGGAACTGACTGTCGCATGTGCAATGGGGGTGTGTCCCTTTGGCAAGCTCCGCCTCTGTGAGCCACACATTGTTTTGGGATAGGTGCTGGACGACATGTGCACTTACATGACTCCAGCCATGTGTGTATTGTGTCCAACCTCTGCCCATGTGGAGCAATGTCATACATCACAACAGAATGTGTCCACACAGATGTGTGTAAGTCGGTATGCAACATGAAGTCTGCTGTCACACGTGGCGTGGGATACCACTCCTGGCCTGCCACCGTTTTGGTCACTCCTACACACGGCCCTATTCAACACATGGACGTGTGCCTAAGTTGGGGTGTTGTGAGATTGCTGTTGATGTGCAATGGGGTCACAGCTAGTACTCACCTTCACAGTCATCCAATTGGCCATGTGTCTCAGGGATAGACATGCGCATAGATGTCAGTTAGCAGGGTGTACCTTCATGTGCAATCATCGTACCCACATCCAGCCAAACTTCTATACATGAGTGAACATAGTGATGACACATCTGTGTGATTCTAAATGTTTTATTCACATTCAGGTGATTGACGGAGCTGGAGCTGTAGCTGCCCATCCAAGCCCACAACACATGGAAGCCCAGTGGTGGCCCAACCAGAGTCCTTTGGGGAATGCACAGTGATTGGGAAGAGGGAGAGTGCAGTCCGCAGCAGGATTGCTGTGTGATTGTCCAGCGGTGAAGCAATGGCAGTCCGTGTCGGGGTCCGGGTGAATGTCCCAGGGTGTTCCGGAGGTCAGTGGGAGGTATTTCCCAGGGCATGATGCATAGGTCATGACCAGGCAGGGACAGGCCATATGGCGGTGATGGATGATAGTGCCTCCTTCCTCACACAGTAGTTCCCATCCCCGTCTCACTCCCCTGATACGGGTTCTATGTCCGGTGTGTCCGGTGTGTGTGGCGGGGTGATGGCTGCATGGCTGTGTGCCCCTGACACATCAGACTGCGTAGGTGATGGGGCAGCATCCCGGTGTGCCAGGGGCACATCAGTGTTCGGAGCTGTGTGTGTCGATGTTCCCGCTGCAGTCATCTGGGAAGGGCTCAGTAGCAGCAATGGCAAGTTGGAGTACTGCAGGGAGTTGCTATTCCCAGCCACTACTCGCTGGTGTCCAGCAGTGGCAGACATACTTCCGGCCTGCATCTGCTCCATGGTGTCCATTGCCCTCCACATCCGTGCCAACTCTGCTGTCATGGCTGGTGCCTGTCTGACCAGACAGTGCTTGTATTAGACTCATGCAAAAACAACATTTGATGGACTGAATGCAGAAAACTGTCGTACATTCACCCCAGTACAGAGATCTGGGCCTAAATCCATCGTTTTTTTGCTCACCATGCCATTCCAGTTTGGACCCAGTCATATGCAAATCAGTCTTGACCCTGCGCCCAATGGGAACAGTCCAGCCCGAACTGCCAGGCCAGGTCCTCCCTGGACTGGAAACAAGCATCCTAGGACCGGTTTCGGGCTTTCAGCCCTCATCAGCCAGGATAGCTTGACTCCAGTGGCATGGAGAGCACAGGACCCACGTCTGGGCATACCCGTCCCACTTGGGGTGACAAATGCAAAAACAACAATTGATGGACAGAATGCAGAACAATGTCGTACATTCACCCCAGTACAGAGATCTGGGCCTAAATCCATTGTTTTTTGCTCACCGTGCCATTCCAGTTTGGACCCAGCCATATGCAAATCAGTCTTGACCCTGCGCCCAATGGGAACAGTCCAGCCCGAACTGCCAGGTCCTCCCTGGACTGGAAACAAGCATCCTAGGACCGGTTTCGGGCTTTCAGCCCTCATCAACCAGGATAGCTTGACTCCAGTGGCATGGAGAGCACGGGACCCACGTCTGGGCATACCCGTCCCACTCGGGGTGACAAATGCAAAAACAACAATTGATGGACAGAATGCAGAACAATGTCGTACATTCACCCCAGTACAGAGATCTGGGCCTAAATCCATCGTTTTTGCTCACCATGCCATTCCAGTTTGGACCCAGCCATATGCAAATCAGTCTTGACCCTGCGCCCAATGGGAACAGTCCAGCCCGAACTGCCAGGCCATGTTCTCCCTGGACTGGAAACAAGCATCCTAGGACCGGTTTCGGGCTTTCAGCCCTCATCAGCCAGGATAGCTTGACTCCAGTGGCATGGAGAGCACGGGACCCACGTCTGGGCATACCCGTCCCACTCGGGGTGACAAACACACCTGGACTGTTTCCATGGGGCACAGGGTCGAGACTGATTTGCATATGGCTGGGTCCAAACTGGGGTGGCGTAGTGGGCAAAAGAACGATGGATTTAACCCAGATCTTTTGACTCGGGGAGAATGTTTGCATTGTCAGCATTCCGTCCATCATTTGTTTGCTGTAACACTTTTCGCCCTAAGTGGGATGGGTATGCCCAGAAGTAGGTCCCCAGCTCACTGCGCCACTGGATTAAAGCTAGCCTGGCTGAAGAAGGGTGACATACCCTGAAACCGGTCCCAGGATGCTTGTTTCCGGTCCAGGGAGAACCTGGCCTGGCAGTTCGGTCTGGACTGTTCCCATTGGGCATAGGGTCAAGACTGATTTGCATATGGCTGGGTCCAAACTGGGGTGGCGTAGTGGGCAAAAGAACGATGGATTTAACCCAGATCTTTTGACTGGGGGAGAATGTTTACAATTCAGTGAATTACCTTGAAAAGCTGTAACAAGCAGCCTAATCTCCTCATGTTTTTCACTCCATTATCGCTCAAACTGCTGTCTGTCTCCCTGGCGTTCAGCCCGTTATTTAAACTATTCTCACACCCGTGTCCCCATTTAATTATACACTCTCCCTAATTAACTCCAACACCGTGACCTGTACCTTCCGCGATTATAACAGAAACTCAATCTCCCACATTGCACCACCCATTGCCTAAAAAGAAACAAATGAAATTTTACGCTCGTACTCCACCCTTCAAATAAACCCATGTGTAAAATAAACAAAACACAATATTGACTCTAAAAATTGAATAGCAGATAAACTTACAGATAAAATTACTTCGCTGTACCCAACAATTACATGCAACTGCAAAATAAAAATAAAATAAATCCACTGTAACGGAACTAAATTCATACTAATGAAGGCGACCAACAAAGCTTTCAAAGTGCAACTGTCTCTTAAATCAGCAACTGATATTCACGCTGTATGTTTGTTCATCCATCTTTGCCTTAAACACAACTCCTGTATTTCACTGACTCTGAAGTGATGAAATGTTCTCCTTCCATTTTTCAAAATGTAACTTCATCCAGGGGGTGCAAGCTTCTTGGGACGATCAGATCAAGGCTGGTGGGTCAGTCCTTTAGTTTCTAATTTGGCCTTTTACAGGTCCCCTTTCATTTTTTCTCCTTTATTTTTTTTTAGAGTGCCTTGGATTGCCCCAAACAATGCTGCAGGCCACTCGCTTGCCGCTCAACTCTCATTTCAGCTGTAGTGTTCCACATCCCCGTGGTAATTTTTTCTAAACCAGGAGGCTACTGTTGTTTTAGTGCTCTAAGAAGGCCTCCATACTTAGATATAACATTTCAAGATATCCACCCAGTGAAATGTTTACTTAGTGGGCATCTTGGAATTGTATTGCGTATTGTATGTGTTAGACCTGTCAGCCCTAGGGTGGTCTTACCCTGTTTTTTTCCCTTTCTGCGCCTCATTTTTGCCACCATATTTTTACTGGACCTAGGTCTCCGGGCGCCTTGCCACTGCTGGTCAGTGCTGAGGTGCAGGTGCTCTCTCACCAAAGATGGCTGCCACAGGCCCCTGCTACTGCAGAGGGCCTTCCACACATACACGCTAGTCGCCAGAGTCAGGCTGGGACAAGGGATACAGTAGCCATCCCGTCTCCGCCTCTGGGCCCCATAGCTAGGTAGGTGGAAGGTTCCAGAACCTTCCGGGCTGTGGGAGGAGTTACACTTTGCCGCCTTTGGGAGGGTCACCTGACCTAGGGGTATAAGAGGCTTGGAGGGAAAACCTGGAGTTAGTTAGGTTGAGGCACCGCTGAACCTGGGAGAACCTGCGCTGGAGTACAGACTTTAGGGCCTAGGGGGAGACCTACACTACTGCCGCTGACAGGGTCAAGGCCCTGCTGCCGTAAGATAGATGAGGAACGCCCACCACCCACTGATCTTGCCCAGTGTGAGGGGACCCAGGGAACCATCTCCAGCGTGCCAGGAGGCACATCAACCCCTCCAAGAATCACCAACTCACAACCCCCCCTGTTCATAAAGAGACTTTGCTGAATCCATGACCTGCAGAACCTAAAGTGAAAACCATTGAGAGGGGATCAGGAGGCGAAGCGCTGCGTCCTAAGCGCTAGGCCTCCACCCCCTATCTACCTATACAGACAGCTGGACTGTCCTCCAAGAACCATCCTTACACAGCCTGAGCATAAGGCTGTCAGCGCGCCTGCGCTGCAACCCCCAAGTGTGGAGAGAACTTGACCCCCCCTTGGTCACTGACCTGATGACCGGATCACCGCCGCGGCCGCCGCCGCTTGACGAAGGGAACTGAGGCCGGGGATCTCTCCCCTATTCATAGTAGTGGTGAGGGCGCCGTCCGCGCCCTCACCGAAATCACCACAAGTCACCGCCGGGCCCGAGACCCCTGCCGCTGCCAGCGCGCCAAGAATACCGCCGCCGCAGCCCCGTGGGCTGCGTGAAGTGAACTGAGGCCTGCTGCGGCCTCCCGGCCCGTGGACGCTGTCGCCGAGGGGCCGGGGACGCTGACCGCGTCACAGGTCGCGCCCCGAAAAGGCCGCGACGGGATTGGCCCGCCAAAGCCAATCGCCGGAGAAGAGGGCGTCGCCTGGCAACCACCAGAAGCCGCGACGTGATTGGCCCAGCAGAGCCGAACATCGACGTCAGAGGGGCTCCACTGTCATCGGGAGCCCCCGGAGGAAGAGAAGGCCGCGACGCGATTGGCTCAGCCGGAGCCAATCGGGAGGACGTCCCCGGGGCTCCACTGCCAACGGGAGCCCCGCGAAGAATCGCCGCCGCGCCCGGATTGGGCGCCGTGAAGAGCCCGCCTCCGCCCAGCACGCCGGGAGGTAAGGAAGGACCTCCTCACCTCTCGGGACGCCGGAGCCGACTGGCAGGACCGCCGGCTCCCGCACCGAGTCCTCACTCTCTCCCTGGACTCCACGGGGGCCGGAGGAGGGGCATACCGGCCCCCCAACGAAGGGGAAACAACGCGAGAGGCTCCATAGCCTCGAGAAAGCCAACCAGCACCGGCCGGAGGGCCGCAAGACTCGCGCCGGGCCCCGCCCCCACCACAGAGGGCCGGGCCAGAGAGGAGTCCGCCGTAAGGCCCCGCAGCCAGCCACAACACCGCAGGTGAGCCCAGGAGGCCCCTAGGGCTCTAGGTTAAGCCCCTGGGGGCCGGGGGCCACCCTTGAGGAGGGATCACGGAGGGAGGGGGCCTTTAATGACTTTGGGATTACAGGCCAGGCACATCCTATGACCCTAGCCTCCCCGGGGAGATAAAGAAGTTCCCCCTTTTTGGTAGCCCCCAGCTGCTGGACATGTTGAGGGGTTCCCTGTAGGATTCCCTCCCCGCCTAGTGTATCATAGGCTGTATAGAGTACCTAGGCCTACTGTATATATGTTGATGTATAAACCGTGTTGCGCCTGTTCTAGGCCCTAGTTGGTAAAGAGCACCCGAATGAGCAGTGGTGCTGTGATTTTAATGCGGCCTTTTAGTGGCCAGAATTGTGAAGGGTCTTTTTAAATGAACGCGCACTAGTTACCCGAATGTATAATTTGAATAGTTGAATGCCATCTTGATTAAGATAAAGGAACCTGATTTTCACTTATCTAAGCCTGGTGTGGTGTCCGGTTATTGCTTCGCATTTCTGAGTTAAAGTGAGAGTGTGCTGCACAACTGCCTTACACATTGCCTTCGCGTGCCTTTCCCCGCTTTGCGCCATGCTACCATAACGGTCTCGGTAACCCCGTTTCCAACATTGGTGTTCAGCGGTGGGATAAGGACTGGTATTTGTGCAGCACCCTACAGTGACTCAGTGTGCGCCGCAATTGGACACCTAGGAAAATAATAAGTAGGAGGAATTCTATTGTAAATTGCCAGTTGTATTAGTCCTGTGTTAAGACCTGCTGCCTTCCATTTAGGACCCCTTCCTTAAGTTGTCTGGGACCCCACCTAGGAGGATGGAGTTTGAGCTAGCCGACCTAGAGAGGTACACGGTGAACCAGCTCAAGGAGTTCTGCCTAGAGAGGGGGTGGCCGTCAAGCGAGGTGCCAGGAAGGAGGTACTTCAGAAGGCTTTGAGGGCATGGGTCATGGCCCACCCGGAGGGAAGAGGGGAGGAGGAGGAGCAGAGGGAGACAGACGACCCAGGAGAACTGAGCCTACTGAACATTGACGTCAGCGAGAATGTGTTGCCAGGAAGACGTTCCAGGGCAGGCAGTAGTGCGTCAGGGGGAGTGTGTCACCAGAGGAATTCGAGGACAGAAGGCAGCAAAGGCAATTGACATTAGAATTGGCTAAGATGGAAAGGGAGCGAGAACAGGGAAGGCTAGCCATGGAGGAAAGAAGGCTTGTACATGAGCTTAGCCTGAAAGAACTGGAGCTCCGAGCCTTGCAAATGGAAATGGAAGGCAAAGGAAATGGTGGCAGCGTACCTACTGGGGTTCCACAGGAGCCCAAATTTTACCTACCCAGGGAGGTGATGGCCAGCTTTAGTGTGGGTGATGACATAGACAAGTGGTTGACGGCGTACGAGGTAGCTTTGGTGGCCCATAGAGTTCCTGAGAGCTACTGGGGAGGAGGACTTTATAGATACATACCTCCACTAGTCAGGGACACACTGCTAACCTTAGAAAAGGGGGATCGAACCAACTACCCTATCATGAGGGAGGCCCTGCTCAGGAAGTTTGGCCTCACCCCTGAGAAGTACCGCCAAAAGTTTCGCAACAGCCACAAGCTCACCACACAAAACTGGGTAGATTTTTATGATTATGCCCGGAAGGCATTAGAGGGTTGGGTGCGTGGCAGCGAGGTTGACAATTACACTGGGCTGTACGACCTGTTTTTGAGAGAGCACCTCCTCGAGAAATGTTTTCCGGAGCTGCGCCAGTACTTGGTGGACCGCAAGCTGACCAACCCAAGGGAGCTTGCAGAGGAGGCAGACACGTGGGTCAGCACTCGGGTGTCCCACAAGGGAGCCGGGGCGGATCCCCGAAGGGTGGACAGGTGTTCCCCCAGAAGAAAGAGGGGGAGATAAAAAGAGGGAGTTCTTTAAAGGTCCCCAAAATAGACCGCCTGGGAGAGGGGTAGGTTTCCCATCCCAATCTGGATACCAGAAACCCACTTACCCTGACAGGAGTCAGCAGCCCAGAACTGTCCGGTGCTACGAGTGCGGGGAGGTTGGACACTACAAGGGGGATGCCCAGTGTCGCAAGAGAGCCCCAGCCCCCACAGGAGGTAAGACCCCCGGGGTGGCCAGTGTAGCGCTTGGGGAGGAGTTGTCCCTAGGTAGGGGAGGTGAGTGGACAGGCTTGACCTTAGTTTCCCTGGGGGATAGGGAGATCATCCCAAGGGTGCAGGTACCCGAGAACACTGCCAAGTATCGGCAGAGGGTCCTGGTGAACGGGGAGGAGGTGGAGGCTCTGAGGGACACAGGTGCCAGCATGACGATGGTGAGACGTCAGCTGGTGTCCCCAGAGCAGGTGATTCCTGAGGAGTTCCACCCAGTAGTGATGGCTGATAATAGCCTGGGTCATTACCCCGTGGCCCAAGTTCCCTTTGAGTGGGGAGGAGTGTCAGGTCTGATGAAGGTTGCGGTGAGCCCTGCCATGCCGGTTGACTGTCTGCTGGGCAACGACTTAGAACACACTGCCTGGAGAGAGGTAGAGTTCAATGCCCATGCTGAGATGTTGGGGTTACCAGGATGGACTTGCGTTGTCACGCGGTCCATGGCTGCCCGACAAGGAACTCAGCCCGGGTTGGAGCCTGAAAGAAGGGCCCAGCCCACTGCTGGACGAGGAGATGTCCGGGAGGAAACACCCGGTGAGATGGATGGGGAGCCCGCGGAGGTGGCCCCGGAGTCCGCTGAGGTGGTTGGTTTTCCCGTGGGGGACCTGCCGACCCCTGCAGAGTGGCAGGTGGAAGGAGGGCCTACCCGGGAAGAATTTTGCAGGGCACAGAGGGAGTGCCCTACGCTTGTTGGCATACGGCAACAGGCCGACGCCCAAGCAGCTGGAACAGAGACTGGTAATTACCATGTCTACTGGGAGGATGGTCTCCTCTACAGTGAGCCTAAGGCTCCGGTGCATGGGTCCTCAAGGGCCGTGGTGGTCCCCCAATGCCACCGAGCCTTTCTGCTAGAGTTGGCGCATGAGATACCACTAGCAGGACACCTGGGCCAGGACAAGACGTTTGCGCGCTTGGTCCCACATTTTTACTGGCCCAGGATGCGCGTCACTTCTGACACTTATTGCAAGACCTGCACCACTTGCCAAGCAAGCGGCAAGACAGGGACTAAGGTGAAGGTCCCTCTAGAACCTCTCCCAGTGGTCGATACCCCTTTTGAGCGAGTGGGGATTGACATTGTCGGGCCGTTGGATCCGCCGACTTCAGCTGGGCATAGGTTCATTTTGGTGCTAGTAGACCACGCCACCCGGTACCCAGAGGCAATCCCTCTGAGGACCATCACAGCACCGGTGGTGGCGCGGGCCCTCATGGGGATTTTTACCCGAGTGGGATTCCCCAAGGTCGTGGTGTCAGATAGGGGCACGAATTTCATGTCAGCCTACATGCAGGCCATGTGGAAGGAGTGTGGAGTGACCTACCGGTTCTCCACTCCTTACCACCCCCAGACGAACGGGCTCGTGGAGCGCTTCAACAAAACCTTGAAGGGGATGATCAGGAGCCTACCCGAGGACTTGAGAAGAAAGTGGGACGTCCTCTTACCCTGTCTGCTCTTCTCCTACCGAGAGGTGCCGCAGAAGGGGGTCGGTTTCAGCCCCTTTGAGCTGCTCTATGGCCACCCCGTTCGGGGGCCCTCAGTCTTGTCAAAGAGGGGTGGGAGAAGTCTTCCTCGAAGCTTCCCCGTGATGTGGTCAGCTATATGCTGGCGTTCCGCAGCCAAGTGGCCAAGCTGTGGAAGGAGGCCTCGGACAACTTAGAGGCAAGTCAGGCCGTCATGAAGCAATGGTATGACCGGAACGCGCGGACGGTAGAGTTAGACGCTGGACAGAAGGTGTGGGTCATGGAGCCAGGAGAGCTTAGCGCCCTCCAGGACCGATGGACTGGGCCGTTTGAGATCTTAGAACGAAAAGGCCAGACCACGTATGTCGTCGACATGAAGACCCCCGTCAACCCCACAGGGTGCTCCACGTCAACCGCCTGAAGCCACACCAGGAGCGTTCCGAGCTCACTCTCTTGATGATAACGGATGGGAGTGAGGAGGAAGAGAGTGAGCCTCTGCCAGACCTTCTGGCGGTCCACGAGAAGGATGGTTCGGTAGAGGGAGTAGTCCTCGCCCCATCCTTGACCCCAGAGCAACAGAGGGACTGCCGCCAGGTTTTGGGGCAGTACGCCTCGTTGTTTTCCCTCACGCCTGGAATCACGCACCTGTGTACCCATGATGTGGACACAGGGGACAGTCCGCCAGTGAAGAACAAGTCTTACCGGCTGTCCGATAAGGTCAAGGCTAGTATCCAGAGTGAGGTGGTAAAGATGCTAGAACTGGGGGTGATTGAGCCTTCCAGTAGCCCTTGGGCTAGTCCGGTAGTGTTGGTGCCGAAAGCGGCCCCCCGGGCACCACACCAGAACTTCGGTTCTGTGTGGATTATCGTGGACTCAACTCGGTCACCAAGACCGACGCTCACCCGATCCCTCGGGCGGATGAGCTCATTGACCGGCTGGGAGCAGCCCGGTATTTGAGTACCATTGATTTAACATCAGGATATTGGCAGATCGCCATGGCGGAAGGAGCAAGGGAGAAGACTGCGTTCTCCACCCCCGAGGGCCACTTTCAATTCCAGGTGATGCCCTTCGGGTTGAAAAATGCTCCCGCCACTTTCCAGCGGTTGGTGAACCAGGTGCTGTCTGGCCTAGAGGCCTTCTCTGCTGCCTACCTGGATGACATAGCTGTCTTCAGTAGCAGCTGGGAGGACCATCTGCAGCATCTCCAGGAGGTGCTGCAGGCTTTGCAAAGGGCTGGTCTAACCATCAAGGCCAGCAAGTGCCAGATTGGACAGGGATCTGTCGTGTACCTGGGACATCTGGTGGGCGGAGGTAAGGTGCAACCCCTCCAAGCCAAGATTGAGACCATCATGGCCTGGGAGCCCCCAAGACCCAAACAGAGGTCCGAGCTTTTCTCGGCCTCACGGGATACTACCGCCGGTTCGTCAAGGGATATGGAACCATCGTGGGCCCATTGACGGAATTGACTTCCAAGAAGCAGCCACGCAGAGTAATCTGGACGGCTGCCTGCCAAGATGCCTTTGAGACTCTTAAACGTGCCATGTGCACCGCACCGGTGCTCCGGACCCCCGACTTCGGCCGGGAATTCATCGTGCAGACAGACGCTTCTGAGCATGGCATAGGAGCTGTGCTCTCGCAGCTGAATGACGATGGCCAAGACCAGCCAGTGGCCTTTATCTCCCGACGACTACTCCCCCGGGAACAGCGGTGGAGTACCATCGAGCGGGAAGCCTTTGCTGTGGTTTGGGCGGTGAAGAAGTTGAGGCCATACCTTTTTGGTTGTCACTTCTTGGTCCAGACCGACCACAGACCCCTTCGCTGGCTCATGCAGATGAGAGGCGACAATCCCAAATTGTTGAGATGGTCCATTTCCCTCCAGGGGATGGACTTTCGGGTGGAACATCGACCCGGTGTAGACCACGCCAACGCTGACGGTCTCTCCCGGTTTTTCCGCCTTAGTGAAGAGAACTCCCTAGAGGTTGGGAAGCTCTCCCCTCTTTCGGCTGGGGGGACGCGTGTTAGACCTGTCAGCCCTAGGGTGGTCTTACCCTGTTTTTTTCCCTTTCTGCGCCTCATTTTTGCCACCATATTTTTACTGGACCTAGGTCTCCGGGCGCCTTGCCACTGCTGGTCAGTGCTGAGGTGCAGGTGCTCTCTCACCAAAGATGGCTGCCACAGGCCCCTGCTACTGCAGAGGGCCTTCCACACATACACGCTAGTCGCCAGAGTCAGGCTGGGACAAGGGATACAGTAGCCATCCCGTCTCCGCCTCTGGGCCCCATAGCTAGGTAGGTGGAAGGTTCCAGAACCTTCCGGGCTGTGGGAGGAGTTACACTTTGCCGCCTTTGGGAGGGTCACCTGACCTAGGGGTATAAGAGGCTTGGAGGGAAAACCTGGAGTTAGTTAGGTTGAGGCACCGCTGAACCTGGGAGAACCTGCGCTGGAGTACAGACTTTAGGGCCTAGGGGGAGACCTACACTACTGCCGCTGACAGGGTCAAGGCCCTGCTGCCGTAAGATAGATGAGGAACGCCCACCACCCACTGATCTTGCCCAGTGTGAGGGGACCCAGGGAACCATCTCCAGCGTGCCAGGAGGCACATCAACCCCTCCAAGAATCACCAACTCACAACCCCCCCCTGTTCATAAAGAGACTTTGCTGAATCCATGACCTGCAGAACCTAAAGTGAAAACCATTGAGAGGGGATCAGGAGGCGAAGCGCTGCGTCCTAAGCGCTAGGCCTCCACCCCCTATCTACCTATACAGACAGCTGGACTGTCCTCCAAGAACCATCCTTACACAGCCTGAGCATAAGGCTGTCAGCGCGCCTGCGCTGCAACCCCCAAGTGTGGAGAGAACTTGACCCCCCTTGGTCACTGACCTGATGACCGGATCACCGCCGCGGCCGCCGCCGCTTGGACGAAGGGAACTGAGGCCGGGGGATCTCTCCCCTATTCATAGTAGTGGTGAGGGCGCCGTCCGCGCCCTCACCGAAATCACCACAAGTCACCGCCGGGCCCGAGACCCCTGCCGCTGCCAGCGCGGCCAAGAATACCGCCGCCGCAGCCCCGTGGGCCGCGTGAAGTGAACTGAGGCCTGCTGCGGCCTCCCGGCCCGTGGACGCTGTCGCCGAGGGGCCGGGGACGCTGACCGCGTCACAGGTCGCGCCCCGAAAAGGCCGCGACGGGATTGGCCCGCCAAAGCCAATCGCCGGAGAAGAGGGCGTCGCCTGGCAACCACCAGAAGCCGCGACGTGATTGGCCCAGCAGAGCCGAACATCGACGTCAGAGGGGCTCCACTGTCATCGGGAGCCCCCGGAGGAAGAGAAGGCCGCGACGCGATTGGCTCAGCCGGAGCCAATCGGGAGGACGTCCCCGGGGCTCCACTGCCAACGGGAGCCCCGCGAAGAATCGCCGCCGCGCCCGCATTGGGCGCCGTGAAGAGCCCGCCTCCGCCCAGCACGCCGGGAGGTAAGGAAGGACCTCCTCACCTCTCGGGACGCCGGAGCCGACTGGCAGGACCGCCGGCTCCCGCACCGAGTCCTCACTCTCTCCCTGGACTCCACGGGGGCCGGAGGAGGGGCATACCGGCCCCCCAACGAAGGGGGAAACAACGCGAGAGGCTCCATAGCCTCGAGAAAGCCAACCAGCACCGGCCGGAGGGCCGCAAGACTCGCGCCGGGCCCCGCCCCCACCACAGAGGGCCGGGCCAGAGAGGAGTCCGCCGTAAGGCCCCGCAGCCAGCCACAACACCGCAGGTGAGCCCAGGAGGCCCCTAGGGCTCTAGGTTAAGCCCCTGGGGGCCGGGGGCCACCCTTGAGGAGGGATCACGGAGGGAGGGGGCCTTTAATGACTTTGGGATTACAGGCCAGGCACATCCTATGACCCTAGCCTCCCGGGGAGATAAAGAAGTTCCCCCTTTTTGGTAGCCCCCAGCTGCTGGACATGTTGAGGGGTTCCCTGTAGGATTCCCTCCCGCCTAGTGTATCATAGGCTGTATAGAGTACCTAGGCCTACTGTATATATGTTGATGTATAAACCGTGTTGCGCCTGTTCTAGGCCCTAGTTGGTAAAGAGCACCCGAATGAGCAGTGGTGCTGTGATTTTAATGCGGCCTTTTAGTGGCCAGAATTGGGAAGGGTCTTTTTAAATGAACGCGCACTAGTTACCCGAATGTATAATTTGAATAGTTGAATGCCATCTTGATTAAGATAAAGGAACCTGATTTTCACTTATCTAAGCCTGGTGTGGTGTCCGGTTATTGCTTCGCATTTCTGAGTTAAAGTGAGAGTGTGCTGCACAACTGCCTTACACATTGCCTTCGCGTGCCTTTCCCCGCTTTGCGCCATGCTACCATAACGGTCTCGGTAACCCCGTTTCCAACAGTATGCTACTGTGTTTGATAAAGTACTTAGGGGCATATTCACAAGGAGCTATCGCCGAATTAACGGCACTTTATCTCAGCCAAAGTCGTGATAAATTTCACAAGCTGGTGTCAACAGCCCACAGCACCAGTTTACCCATGATAGCAGCCGCAAAAAACATCGCCACAGAGGACCCTTGCAAATATCGCTAATGAGATGCAGAGTAGGCGTTCCCGTGACAAAAGCCGAGACAACAGCACACCTCAACATTCACAACGACCAGCCACATCCGCGATAAAAACACAAAACCGGCGATAAGGCGCGTTAGCACCAGGAAATCTACACCTGCTCTGACCTGGTGTAAAGTCGGATGGCAGCCAGCACCACAAAAGGGAGCACAGACCACGGCCACATCCGAAGGGCAACAGATGCCATGGAGCAACTCATCATGCGGCCCGGACACCCACCGCCACCACCCCAGGACCCCATCCCACACCTGGAACACCCCCCCCTGGGACCACCCCCAACCCCGGACTAAGAAATTGCACACCAACACCACGAATCCCAAAACAAACATCTTGCCTGATGTCGCACAAGCAGGAAAATAAACATACATGCGTGGCCAGAAAATGGAGAATCAGTCATACAGCAATGCAACCACCAACACAAAACACCAGACAAACAAAAACAGAAACAACCCCTAGGATGAGTCCTAGCTGCTCCCACTGGACAATCCGTAGCACACAGCCCGGTAGACCAAATCCAAGAGGAGAAGGTGTGCCATGCGCGCAACAAAGGAAAGAGAGGGAGAGAGTGAGGGAGAGAGACGGAGTGAGATAGCACAAGCAGCGCAAGGCCGCACGGGCACCTGGCTCCCATTGCCAACATGTGTGTGTGCATCGCCATCCGTACACCATGAGCCCAAGGCCGTGTCCCAATCTCAGCGCCAAAGCCACATCACATTCCGAAAACGCAAGTAGTAGTCAGACAAACATCAGGGATGAAAGCACCATTGTCCCAAAGCAGAAGGCGGGAGGACACCTGCACCTCTGACCTTGGTCCAGAACGCGCCTGGAACACCCTGACAGAGATGCAATGGCAGATGGGGACGACTCCCACACCACGCATTCCGCAAATGAACCATCCGACTCATCCACTGCCCACACATAGAAGCCCCTGCCTGTGGTACCTCCCGCATGGGATGCCCTTGACACCCACGGAAACAGCAACCCATGCCCCACAACGTTGCACACACATTCGAATCATTGCTCAGAGCTGTGGCATATCCTCCACACAACAGCCGCATTCCAGAAGAGTGCCTGTTCACAAGACGCACCAACGCAATGGCAGGCCATACCGGGCACATGCACATCCCCCGTCACGTGGAACAGTACCGTGCACGTATGCTGCATTTACTGGGCGCACTGCCACTGGCAGTGCTGAGGATCAGTTACAGGCTCAGCTTCCGCATTGCCCACATCACCTGCGTCCAGCCCAGGTTCCACTGACGAATATGCACATTCAAGTGTCCCATAGATGTCTGCCTATCCAACACAACTGTTGATGAATTGGACTATGACTTGTGTCTGCGCCCCCTGTTGGATCACGAACAGGAGTGTAACCGAGACAGCCGTGCATGGGATGCCTTGACATACTGCGTATGTATTGGTATTTGTGCATGGGAGATGGCACAATTTCTCATGTGCAGTGACCACATCGAGGCGCTCCCCTATTGGACTGTGTTGCGGATCAGTGAGACAGCGTGGGCTGAGCACACCTGCTCTGACCACCTAATGGATTGGCTCCCCTGGTGTTCCTTGAACACGAGAACGACGTACTATTGGAACACATTGCACATAAAGCTGCACGGGCATTCATGGACGAGTAACTACGTACCTGCAGCCACATCCTATTGCCACCCACAGCACATGGCCCAACAACTTGTTGCACAGTGGGGATTGCTCACATATCCCACCAAAACAGAGGACACGTATGCCTTCGGTCGGGCTCTGAATGCATGTGCGTGGAATAACGTGTGTGCACACACACCTGTGCAAGGCGACGCAGGTCAATGGTCGGAGCAACACAGCGTCGTCTGGCAACGTTGCCAATTCGGACACACTGCTGGGTGAGAGCACACACATGGCAATGTAGCACGACATGTGAACCTGTCGGACCCTCACACCTGATCACTGTTGGCAGAGCAGACAATCGGCGCACCCCGGAGGCAGAGCACCATGCAGACCCCACGTGCAGTGAGTCGTGCCCCCTCACACGGGGAACTGTGCAGACGCCAAACAACACATGACTCGTCCAGCAAGGCAAGGTGGGCTGTGAGCGTTGCCATCCGTGATGAATCTTGTCCATTTCAGCCCCAACATTATCTGCCCCTCGACATGTACCCATGCTGCGTGTAAGTGTCTTAAGCATGTCCCTGCCTGTTGTGGCCGTTGCCTCGTCCGTCCTGACACGCACATGCCAATAAAGCCTATGCCACTCCACTGGTGTCTAACTGTGAGGTGTGTTGTTAAGATTGTCCACTCGTGTGCCAAAATGAGCCTCATTCCAACACAGAGAGGAACTGACTGTCGCATGTGCAATGGGGGTGTGTCCCTTTGGCAAGCTCCGCCTCTGTGAGCCAGACATTGTTTTGGGATAGGTGCTGGACGACATGTGCACTTACATGACTCCAGCCATGTGTGTATTGTGTCCAACCTCTGCCCATGTGGAGCAATGTCATACATCACAACAGAATGTGTCCACACAGATGTGTGTAAGTCGGTATGCGACGTGAAGTTCTGCTGTCACACGTGGCGTGGGATACCACTCCTGGCCTGCCACCGTTTTGGTCACTCCTACACACGGCCCTATTCAACACATGGACGTGTGCCTAAGTTGGAGTGTTGTGAGATTGCTGTTGATGTGCAATGGGGTCACAGCTAGTACTCACCTTCACAGTCATCCAATTGGCCATTTGTCTCAGGGATAGACATGCGCATAGATGTCAGTTAGCAGGGTGTACCTTCATGTGCAATCATCGTCCCCACATCCAGCCAAACTTCTATACGTGAGTGAACATAGTGATGACACATCTGTGTGATTCTAAATGTTTTATTCACATTCAGGTGATTGACGGAGCTGGAGCTGTAGCTGCCCATCCAAGCCCACAACACATGGAAGCCCAGTGGTGGCCCAACCAGAGTCCTTTGGGGAATGCACAGTGATTGGGAAGAGGGAGAGTGCAGTCCGCAGCAGGATTGCTGTGTGATTGTCCAGCGGTGAAGCAATGGCAGTCCGTGTCGGGGTCTGGGTGAATGTCCCAGGGTGTTCCGGAGGTCAGTAGGAGGTATTTCCCAGGGCATGATGCATAGGTCATGACCAGGCAGGGACAGGCCATATGGCGGTGATGGATGATAATGCCTCCTTCCTCACACAGTAGTTCCCATCCCCGTCTCACTCCCCTGATACAGGTTCTATGTCCGGTGTGTCCGGTGTGTGTGGCGGGGTGATGGCTGCATGGCTGTGTGCCCCTGACACATCAGACTGCGTAGGTGATGGGGCAGCATCCCGGTGTGCCAGGGGCACATCAGGGTTCGGAGCTGTGTGTGTCGATGTTCCCGCTGCAGTCATCTGGGAAGGGCTCAGTGGCAGCAATGGCAAGTTGGAGTACTGCAGGGAGTTGCTATTCCCAGCCACTACTCGCTGGTGTCCAGCAGTGGCAGACATACTTCCGGCCTGCATCTGCTCCATGGTGTCCATTGCCTTCCGCATCCGTGCCAACTCTGCTGTCATGGGTGGTGCCTGTCTGACCAGACAGTGCTTGTATTAGACTCATGCAAAAACAACATTTGATGGACTGAATGCAGAAAACTGTCGTACATTCACCCCAGTACAGAGATCTGGGCCTAAATCCATCATTTTTTTGCTCACCATGCCATTCCAGTTTGGACCCAGCCATATGCAAATCAGTCTTGACCCTGCGCCCAATGGGAACAGTCCAGCCCGAACTGCCAGGCCAGGTCCTCCCTGGACTGGAAACAAGCATCCTAGGACCGGTTTCAGGCTTTCAGCCCTCATCAACCAGGATAGCTTGACTCCAGTGGCATGGAGAGCACAGGACCCACGTCTGGGCATACCCGTCCTACTCGGGGTGACAAATGCAAAAACAACAATTGATGGACAGAATGCAGAACAATATCGATACATTCACCCCAGTACAGAGATCTGGGCCTAAATCCATCGTTTTTTTGCTCACCATGCCATTCCAGTTTGGACCCAGCCATATGCAAATCAGTCTTGACCCTGCGCCCAATGGGAACAGTCCAGCCCGAACTGCCAGGCCAGGTTTTCCCTGGACTGGAAACAAGCACCCTAGGACCGGTTTCGGGCTTTCAGCCCTCATCAGCCAGGATAGCTTGACTCCAGTGGCATGGAGAGCACGGGACCCACGTCTGGGGATACCCGTCCCACTCGGGGTGACAAACACACCTGGACTGTTTCCATGGGGCACAGGGTCAAGACTGATTTGCATATGGCTGGGTCCAAACTGGGGTGGCGTAGTGGGCAAAAGATCGATGGATTTAACCCAGATCTTTTGACTGGGGGAGAATGTTTGCATTGTCAGCATTTCGTCCATCATTTGTTTGCTGTAACACTTTTTGCCCTAAGTGGGATGGGTATGCCCAGACGTGGGTCCCTTGCTCACTGCGCCACTGGATTCAAGCTAGCCTGGCTGAAGAAGGGTGACATACCCTGAAACCGGTCCCAGGATGCTTGTTTCCGGTCCAGGGAGGACCTGGCCTGGCAGTTCGGTCTGGACTGTTCCCATGGGGCACAGGGTCAAGACTGATTTGCATATGGCTGGGTCCAAACTGGGGTGGCATAGTGGGAAAAAGAACGATGGATTTAACCCAGATCTTTTGACTGGGGAAGAATGTTTGCATTGTCAGCATTCCGTCCATCATTTGTTTGCTGTAACACTTTTCGCCCTAAGTGGGATGGGTATGACCAGACGTGGGTCCCTTGCTCACTGCGCCACTGGTTTCAAGCTAGCCTGGCTGAAGAAGGGTGACATACCCTGAAACCTGGTCCCAGGATGCTTGTTTCCGGTCCAGGGAGGACCTGGCCTGGCAGTTCGGTCTGGACTGTTCCCATGGGGCACAGGGTCAAGACTGATTTGCATATGGCTGGTTCCAAACTGGGGTGGCGTAGTGGGCAAAAGTACGATGGATTTAACCCAGATCTTTTGACTGGGGGAGAATGTTTGCATTGTCAGCATTCCGTCCATCATTTGTTTGCTGTAACACTTTAGACCCTAAGTGGGATGGGTATGCACAGACGTGGGTCCCTTGCTCACTGCGCCACTGGATTCAAGCTAGTCTGGCTGAAGAAGGGTGACATACCCTGAAACCGGTCCCAGGATGCTTGTTTCCGGTCCAGGGAGGACCTGGCCTGGCAGTTCAGTCTGGACTGTTCCCATGGGGCACAGGGTCAAGACTGATTTGCATATGGCTAGGTCCTAACTGGGGTGGCGTAGTGGGCAAAAGAACGATGGATTTAACCCAGATCTTTTGACTGGGGGAGAATGTTTGCATTGTCAGCATTTCGTCCATCATTTGTTTGCTGTAACACTTTTTGCCCTAAGTGGGATGGGTATGCCCAGACGTGGGTCCCTTGCTCACTGCGCCACTGGATTCAAGCTAGCCTGGCTGAAGAAGGGTGACATACCCTGAAACCGGTCCCAGGATGCTTGTTTCCGGTCCAGGGAGGACCTGGCCTGGCAGTTCGGTCTGGACTGTTCCCATGGGGCACAGGGTCAAGACTGATTTGCATATGGCTGGGTCCAAACTGGGGTGGCGTAGTGGGCAAAAGAACGATGGATTTAACCCAGATCTTTTGACTGGGGGAGAATGTTTGCATTGTCAGCATTCCGTCCATCATTTGTTTGCTGTAACACTTTTCGCCCTAAGTGGGATGGGTATGCCCAGACGTGGGTCCCTTGCTCACTGCACCACTGGATTCAAGCTAGCCTGGCTGAAGAAGGGTGACATATCCTGAAACCGGTCCCAGGATGCTTGTTTCCGGTCCAGGGAGGACCTGGCCTGGCAGTTCGGTCTGGACTGTTCCCATGGGGCACAGGGTCAAGACTGATTTGCATATGGCTGGGTCCAAACTGGGATGGCGTAGTGGGCAAAAGAACGATGGATTTAACCCAGATCTTTTGACTGGGGGAAGAATGTTTGCATTGTCAGCATTCCGTCCATCATTTGTTTTCTGTAACACTTTTCGCCCTAAGTGGGATGGGTATGCCCAGACGTGGGTCCCTTGCTCACTGCGCCACTGGATTCAAGCTAGCCTGGCTGAAGAAGGGTGACATACCCTGAAACCGGTCCCAGGATGCTTGTTTCCGGTCCAGGGAGGTCCTGGCCTGGCAGTTCGGTCTGGACTGTTCCCATGGGGCACAGGGTCAAGACTGATTTGCATATGGCTGGGTCCAAACTGGGGTGGCGTAGTGGGCAAAAGATCGATGGATTTAATGCAGATCTTTTGACTGGGGGAGAATGTTTGCATTGTCAGCATTCCGTCCATCATTTGTTTGCTGTAACACTTTTCGCCCTAGGTGGGATGGGTATGCCCAGACGTGGGTCCCTTGCTCACTGCGCCACTGGATTCAAGCTAGTCTGGCTGAAGAAGGGTGACATACCCTGAAACCGGTCCCAGGATGCTTGTTTCCGGTCCAGGGAGGACCTGGCCTGGCAGTTCAGTCTGGACTGTTCCCATGGGGCACAGGGTCAAGACTGATTTGCATATGGCTGGGTCCAAACTGGGGTGGCGTAGTGGGCAAAAGAACGATGGATTTAACCCAGATCTTTTGACTGGGGGAGAATGTTTGCATTGTCAGCATTCTGTCCATCATTTGTTTGCTGTAACACTTTTCACCCTAATTGGGATGGGTATGCCCAGACGTGGGTCCCTTGCTCACTGCGCCACTGGATTCAAGCTAGCCTGGCTGAAGAAGGGTGACATACCCTGAAACCGGTCCCAGGATGCTTGTTTCCGGTCCAGGGAGGACCTGGCCTGGCAGTTCGGTCTGGACTGTTCCCATGGGGCACAGGGTCAAGACTGATTTGCATATGGCTGGGTCCAAACTGGGGTGGCGTAGTGGGCAAAAGAACGATGGATTTAACCCAGATCTTTTGACTGGGGAAGAATGTTTGCATTGTCAGCATTCCGTCCATCATTTGTTTGCTCTAACACTTTTCGCCCTAAGTGGGATGGGTATGACCAGACGTGGGTCCCTTGCTCACTGCGCCACTGGTTTCAAGCTAGCCTGGCTGAAGAAGGGTGACATACCCTGAAACCTGGTCCCAGGATGCTTGTTTCCGGTCCAGGGAGGACCTGGCCTGGCAGTTCGGTCTGGACTGTTCCCATGGGGCACAGGGTCAAGACTGATTTGCATATGGCTGGGTCCAAACTGGGGTGGCGTAGTGGGCAAAAGAACGATGGATTTAACCCAGATCTTTTGACTGGGGGAGAATGTTTGCATTGTCAGCATTCCGTCCATCATTTGTTTGCTGTAACACTTTTCACCCTAAGTGGGATGGGTATGCCCAGACGTGGGTCCCTTGCTCACTGCGCCACTGGATTCAAGCTAGTCTGGCTGAAGAAGGGTGACATACCCTGAAACCGGTCCCAGGATGCTTGTTTCCGGTCCAGGGTGGACCTGGCCTGGCAGTTCGGTCTGGACTGTCCCCATGGGGCACAGGGTCAAGACTGATTTGCATATGGCTGGGTCCAAACTGGGGTGGCGTAGTGGGCAAAAGAACGATGGATTTAACCCAGATCTTTTGACTGGGGGAGAATGTTTGCATTGTCAGCATTCCGTCCATCATTTGTTTGCTGTAACACTTTTCACCCTAAGTGGGATGGGTATGCCCAGACGTGGGTCCCTTGCTCACTGCGCCACTGGATTCAAGCTAGTCTGGCTGAAGAAGGGTGACATACCCTGAAACCGGTCCCAGGATGCTTGTTTCCGGTCCAGGGAGGACCTGGCCTGGCAGTTCAGTCTAGACTGTTCCCATTGGGCACAGGGTCAAGACTGATTTGCATATGGCTGGGTCCAAACTGGGGTGGCGTAGTGGGCAAAAGAACGATGGATTTAACCCAGATCTTTTGACTGGGGGAGAATGTTTGCATTGTCAGCATTCTGTCCATCATTTGTTTGCTGTAACACTTTTCACCCTAATTGGGATGGGTATGCCCAGACGTGGGTCCCTTGCTCACTGCGCCACTGGATTCAAGCTAGCCTGGCTGAAGAAGGGTGACATACCCTGAAACCGGTCCCAGGATGCTTGTTTCCGGTCCAGGAAGGTCCTGGCCTGGCAGTTCGGTCTGGACTGTTCCCATGGGGCACAGGGTCAAGACTGATTTGCATATGGCTGGGTCCAAACTGGGGTGGCGTAGTGGGCAAAAGATCGATGGATTTAACCCAGATCTTTTGACTGGGGGAGAATGTTTGCATTGGCAGCATTTCGTCCATCATTTGTTTGCTGTAACACTTTTTGCCCTAAGTGGGATGGGTATGCCCAGACGTGGGTCCCTTGCTCACTGCGCCACTGGATTCAAGCTAGCCTGGCTGAAGAAGGGTGACATACCCTGAAACCGGTCCCAGGATGCTTGTTTCCGGTCCAGGGAGGACCTGGCCTGGCAGTTCGGTCTGGACTGTTCCCATGGGGCACAGGGTCAAGAATGATTTGCATATGGCTGGGTCCAAACTGGGGTGGCGTAGTGGGCAAAAGAACGATGGATTTAACCCAGATCTTTTGACTGGGGAAGAATGTTTGCATTGTCAGCATTCCGTCCATCATTTGTTTGCTGCTAACACTTTTCGCCCTAAGTGGGATGGGTATGACCAGACGTGGGTCCCTTGCTCACAGCGCCACTGGTTTCAAGCTAGCCTGGCTGAAGAAGGGTGACAAACCCTGAAACCTGGTCCCAGGATGCTTGTTTCCGGTCCAGGGAGGACCTGGCCTGCCAGTTCGGTCTGGACTGTTCCCATGGGGCACAGGGTCAAGACTGATTTGCATATGGCTGGGTCCAAACTGGGGTGGTGTAGTGGGCAAAAGTACGATGGATTTAACTCAGATATTTTGACTGGGGGAGAATGTTTGCATTGTCAGCATTCCGTCCATCATTTGTTTGCTGTAACACTTTGCGCCCTAAGTGGGATGGGTATGCCCAGACATGTGTCCCTTGCTCACTGCGCCACTGGATTCAAGCTAGCCTGGCTGAAGAAGGGTGACATACCCTGAAACCGGTCCCAGGATGCTTGTTTCCGGTCCAGGGAGGACCTGGCCTGGCAGTTCGGTCTGGACTGTTCCCATGGGGCACAGGGTCAAGACTGATTTGCATATGGCTGGGTCCAAACTGGGGTGGCGTAGTGGGCAAAAGAACGATGGATTTAACCCAGATCTTTTGACTGGGGGAGAATGTTTGCATTGTCAGCATTCCGTCCATCATTTGTTTGCTGTAACACTTTTCGCTCTAAGTGGGATGGGTATGCCCAGACGTGGGTCCCTTGCTCACTGCGCCACTGGATTCAAGCTAGCCTGGCTGAAGAAGGGTGACATACCCTGAAACCGGTCCCAGGATGCATGTTTCCGGTCCAGGGAGGACCTGGCCTGGCAGTTCGGTCTGGACTGTTCCCATGGGGCACAGGGTCAATACTGATTTGCATATGGCTGGGTCCAAACTGGGGTGGCGTAGTGGGCAAAAGAACGATGGATTTAACCCAGATCTTTCGACTGGGGGAGAATGTTTGCATTGTCAGCATTCCGTCCATCATTTGTTTTCTGTAACACTTTTCGCCCTAAGTGGGACGGGTATACCCAGACGTGGGTCCCTTGCTCACTGCGCCACTGGATTCAAGCTAGCCTGGCTGAAGAAGGGTGACATACCCTGAAACCGGTCCCAGGATGCTTGTTTCCGGTCCAGGGAGGTCCTGGCCTGGCAGTTCGGTCTGGACTGTTCCCATGGGGCACAGGGTCAAGACTGATTTGCATATGGCTGGGTCCAAACTGGGGTGGCGTAGTGGGCAAAAGAATCGATGGATTTAACCCAGATCTTTTGACTGGGGGAGAATGTTTGCATTGTCAGCATTTCGTCCATCATTTGTTTGCTGTAACACTTTTCGCCCTAAGTGGGATGGGTATGCCCAGACGTGGGTCCCTTGCTCACTGCGCCACTGGATTCAAGCTAGCCTGGCTGAAGAAGGGTGACATACCCTGAAACTGGTCCCAGGATGCTTGTTTCCGGTCCAGGGAGGACCTGGCCTGGCAGTACGGTCTGGACTGTTCCCATGGGGCACAGGGTCAAGACTGATTTGCATATGGCTGGGTCCAAACTGGGGTGGCGTAGTGGGCAAAAGAACGATGGATTTAACCCAGATCTTTTGACTGGGGAAGAATGTTTGCATTGTCAGCATTCCGTCCATCATTTGTTTGCTGTAAGACTTTTCGCCCTAAGTGGGATGGGTATGCCCAGACGTGGGTCCCTTGCTCACTGCGCCACTGGTTTCAAGCTAGCCTGGCTGAAGAAGGGTGACATACCCTGAAACCTGGTCCCAGGATGCTTGTTTCCTGTCCAGGGAGGACCTGGCCTGGCAGTTCAGTCTGGACTGTTCCCATGGGGCACAGGGTCAAGACTGATTTGCATATGGCTGGGTCCAAACTGGGGTGGCGTAGTGGGCAAAAGAACGATGGATTTAACCCAGATCTTTTGACTGGGGGAGAATGTTTGCATTGTCAGCATTCTGTCCATCATTTGTTTTGCTGTAACACTTTTCACCCTAAGTGGGATGGGTATGCCCAGACGTGGGTCCCTTGCTCACTGCGCCACTGGATTCAAGCTAGCCTGGCTGAAGAAGGGTGACATACCCTGAAACCGGTCCCAGGATGCTTGTTTCCGGTCCAGGGAGGATCCTGGCCTGGCAGTTCGGTCTGGACTGTTCCCATGGGGCACAGGGTCAAGACTGATTTGCATATGGCTGGGTCCAAACTGGGGTGGCATAGTGGGCAAAAGAACGATGGATTTAACCCAGATCTTTTGACTGGGGGAGAATGTTTGCATTGTCAGCATTCCGTCCATCATTTGTTTGCTGTAACACTTTTCGCCCTAAGTGGGATGGGTATGCCCAGACGTGGGTCCCTTGCTCACTGCGCCACTGGATTCAAGCTAGCCTGGCTGAAGAAGGGTGACATACCCTGAAACCGGTCCCAGGATGCTTGTTTCCGGTCCAGGGAGGACCTGGCCTGGCAGTTCGGTCTGGACTGTTCCCATGGGGCACAGGGTCAAGACTGATTTGCATATGGCTTGGTCCAAACTGGGGTGGTGTAGTGGGCAAAAGAACGATGGATTTAACCCAGATATTTTGACTGGGGGAGAATGTTTGCATTGTCAGCATTCCGTCCATCATTTGTTTGCTGTAACACTTTGCGCCCTAAGTGGGATGGGTATGCCCAGACATGGGTCCCTTGCTCACTGCGCCACTGGATTCAAGCTAGCCTGGCTGAAGAAGGGTGACATACCCTGAAACCGGTCCCAGGATGCTTGTTTCCGGTCCAGGGAGGACCTGGCCTGGCAGTTCGGTCTGGACTGTTCCCATGGGGCACAGGGTCAAGACTGATTTGCATATGGCTGGGTCCAAACTGGGGTGGCGTAGTGGGCAAAAGAACGATGGATTTAACCCAGATCTTTTGACTGGGGAAGAATGTTTGCATTGTCAGCATTCCGTCAATCATTTGTTTGCTGTAACACTTTTCGCCCTAAGTGGGATGGGTATGACCAGACGTGGGTCCCTTGCTCACTGCGCCACTGGTTTCAAGCCAGCCTGGCTGAAGAAGGGTGACATACCCTGAAACCTGGTCCCAGGATGCTTGTTTCCGGTCCAGGGAGGACCTGGCCTGGCAGTTCGGTCTGGACTGTTCCCATGGGGCACAGGGTCAAGACTGATTTGCATATGGCTGGGTCCAAACTGGGGTGGCGTAGTGGGCAAAAGTACGATGGATTTAACCCAGATCTTTTGACTGGGGGAGAATGTTTGCATTGTCAGCATTCCGTCCATCATTTGTTTGCTGTAACACTTTTCACCCTAAGTGGGATGGGTATGCCCAGACGTGGGTCCCTTGCTCACTGCGCCACTGGATTCAAGCTAGTCTGGCTGAAGAAGGGTGACATACCTTGAAACCGGTCCCAGGATGCTTGTTTCCGGTCCAGGGAGGACCTGGCCTGGCAGTTCAGTCTGGACTGTTCCCATGGGGCACAGGGTCAAGACTGATTTGCATATGGCTGGGTCCAAACTGGGGTGGCGTAGTGGGCAAAAGAACGATGGATTTAACCCAGATCTTTTGACTGGGGGAGAATGTTTGCATTGTCAGCATTCCGTCCATCATTTGTTTGCTGTAACACTTTTTGCCCTAAGTGGGATGGGTATGCCCAGACGTGGGTCCCTTGCTCACTGCGCCACTGGATTCAAGCTAGCCTGGCTGAAGAAGGGTGACATACCCTGAAACCGGTCCCAGGATGCTTGTTTCCGGTCCAGGGAGGACCTGGCCTGGCAGTTCGGTCTGGACTGTTCCCATGGGGCACAGGGTCAAGACTGATTTGCATATGGCTGGGTCCAAACTGGGGTGGCGTAGTGGGCAAAAGAACGATGGATTTAACCCAGATCTTTTGACTGGGGGAGAATGTTTGCATTGTCAGCATTCCGTCCATCATTTGTTTGCTGTAACACTTTTCGCCCTAAGTGGGATGGGTATGCCCAGACGTGGGTCCCTTGCTCACTGCGCCACTGGATTCAAGCTAGCCTGGCTGAAGAAGGGTGACATACCCTGAAACCGGTCCCAGGATGCTTGTTTCCGGTCCAGGGAGGACCTGGCCTGGCAGTTCGGTCTGGACTGTTCCCATGGGCACAGGGTCAAGACTGATTTGCATATGGCTGGGTCCAAACTGGGATGGCGTAGTGGGCAAAAGAACGATGGATTTAACCCAGATCTTTTGACTGGGGGAGAATGTTTGCATTGTCAGCATTCCGTCCATCATTTGTTTGCTGTAACACTTTTCGCCCTAAGTGGGATGGGTATGCCCAGACGTGGGTCCCTTGCTCACTGCGCCACTGGATTCAAGCTAGCCTGGCTGAAGAAGGGTGACATACCCTGAAACCGGTCCCAGGATGCTTGTTTCCGGTCCAGGGAGGACCTGGCCTGGCAGTTCGGTCTGGACTGTTCCCATGGGGCACAGGGTCAAGACTGATTTGCATATGGCTGGGTCCAAACTGGGGTGGCGTAGTGGGCAAAAGATCGATGGATTTAACCCAGATCTTTTGACTGGGGGAGAATGTTTGCATTGTCAGCATTTCGTCCATCATTTGTTTGCTGTAACACTTTTTGCCCTAGGTGGGATGGGTATGCCCAGACGTGGGTCCCTTGCTCACTGCGGCACTGGATTCAAGCTAGTCTGGCTGAAGAAGGGTGACATACCCTGAAACCGGTCCCAGGATGCTTGTTTCCGGTCCAGGGAGGACCTGGCCTGGCAGTTCGGTCTGGACTGTTGCCATTGGGCACAGGATCAAGACTGATTTGCATATGGCTGGGTCCAAACTGGGGTGGCGTAGTGGGCAAAAGAACGATGGATTTAACCCAGATCTTTTGACTGGGGGAGAATGTTTGCATTGTCAGCATTCTGTCCATCATTTGTTTGCTGTAACACTTTTCATCCTAAGTGGGATGGGTATGCCCAGACGTGGGTCCCTTGCTCACTGCGCCACTGGATTCAAGCTAGCCTGGCTGAAGAAGGGTGACATACCCTGAAACCGGTCCCAGGATGCTTGTTTCCGGTCCAGGAAGGACCTGGCCTGGCAGTTCGGTCTGGACTGTTCCCATGGGGCACAGGGTCAAGACTGATTTGCATATGGCTGGGTCCAAACTGGGGTGGCATAGTGGGCAAAAGAACGATGGATTTAACCCAGATCTTTTGACTGGGGGAGAATGTTTGCATTGGCAGCATTCCGTCCATCATTTGTTTGCTGTAACACTTTTCGCCCTAAGTGGGATGGGTATGCCCAGACGTGGGTCCCTTGCTCACTGCGCCACTGGATTCAAGCTAGCCTGGCTGAAGAAGGGTGACATACCCTGAAACCTGGTCCCAGGATGCTTGTTTCCGGTCCAGGGAGGACCTGGCCTGCCAGTTCGGTCTGGACTGTTCCCATGGGGCACAGGGTCAAGACTGATTTGCATATGGCTGGGTCCAAACTGGGGTGGCGTAGTGGGCAAAAGAACGATGGATTTAACCCAGATCTTTTGACTGGGGGAGAATGTTTGCATTGTCAGCATTCCGTCCATCATTTGTTTGCTGTAACACTTTTCACCCTAAGTGGGATGGGTATGCCCAGACGTGGGTCCCTTGCTCACTGCGCCACTGGATTCAAGCTAGTCTGGCTGAAGAAGGGTGACATACCCTGAAACCGGTCCCAGGATGCTTGTTTCCGGTCCAGGGAGGACCTGGCCTGGCAGTTCAGTCTGGACTGTCCCCATGGGGCACAGGGTCAAGACTGATTTGCATATGGCTGGGTCCAAACTGGGGTTGCGTAGTGGGCAAAAGAACGATGGATTTAACCCAGATCTTTTGACTGGGGGAGAATGTTTGCATTGTCAGCATTCCGTCCATCATTTGTTTGCTGTAACACTTTTCACCCTAAGTGGGATGGGTATGACCAGACGTGGGTCCCTTGCTCACTGCGCCACTGGTTTCAAGCTAGCCTGGCTGAAGAAGGGTGACAAACCCTGAAACCTGGTCCCAGGATGCTTGTTTCCGGTCCAGGGAGGACCTGGCCTGGCAGTTCGGTCTGGACTGTTCCCATGGGGCACAGGGTCAAGACTGATTTGCATATGGCTGGGTCCAAACTGGGGTGGTGTAGTGGGCAAAAGTACGATGGATTTAACCCAGATCTTTTGACTGGGGGAGAATGTTTGCATTGTCAGCATTCTGTCCATCATTTGTTTGCTGTAACACTTTGGGCCCTAAGTGGGATGGGTATGCCCAGACATGGGTCCCTTGCTCACTGCGCCCCTGGATTCAAGCTAGCCTGGCTGAAGAAGGGTGACATACCCTGAAACCGGTCCCAGGATGCATGTTTCCGGTCCAGGGAGGACCTGGCCTGGCAGTTCGGTCTGGACTGTTCCCATGGGGCACAGGGTCAATACTGATTTGCATATGGCTGGGTCCAAACTGGGGTGGGGTAGTGGGCAAAAGAACGATGGATTTAACCCAGATCTTACGACTGGGGGAGAATGTTTGCATTGTCAGCATTCCGCCCATCATTTGTTTGCTGTAAAACTTTTCACCCTAAGTGGGATGGGTATGCCCAGACGTGGGTCCCTTGCTCACAGCGCCACTGGATTCAAGCTAGCCTGGCTGAACAAGGATGACATAGCCTGAAACCGGTCCCAGGATGCATGTTTCCGGTCCAGGGAGGACCTGGCCTGGCAGTTCGGTCTGGACTGTTCCCATGGGGCACAGGGTCAATACTGATTTGCATATGGCTGGGTCCAAACTGGTGTGGCGTAGTGGGCAAAAGAACGATGGATTTAACCCAGATCTTTTGACTGGGGGAAGAATGTTTGCATTGTCAGCATTCCGTCCATCATTTGTTTTCTGTAACACTTTTCGCCCTAAGTGGGATGGGTATACCCAGACGTGGGTCCCTTGCTCACTGCGCCACTGGATTCAAGCTAGCCTGGCTGAAGCAGGGTGACATACCCTGAAACCGGTCCCAGGATGCTTGTTTCCGGTCCAGGGAGGACCTGGCCTGGCAGTTCGGTCTGGACTGTTCCCATGGGGCACAGGGTCAAGACTGATTTGCATATGGCTGGGTCCAAACTGGGGTGGCGTAGTGGGCAAAAGAACAATGGATTTAACACAGATCTTTTGACTGGGGAAGAATGTTTGCATTGTCAGCATTCCGTCCATCATTTGTTTTCTGTAACACTTTTCGCCCTAAGTGGGATGGGTATACCCAGACGTGGGTCCCTTGCTCACTGCGCCACTGGATTCAAGCTAGCCTGGCTGAAGAAGGGTGACATACCCTGAAACCGGTCTCCAGGATGCTTGTTTCCGGTCCAGGGAGGTCTTGGACTGGCAGTTCGGTCTGGACTGTTCCCATGGGGCACAGGGTCAAGACTGATTTGCATATGGCTGGGTCCAAACTGGGGTGGCGTAGTGGGCAAAAGATCGATGGATTTAACCCAGATCTTTTGACTGGGGGAGAATGTTTGCATTGTCAGCATTTCGTCCATCATTTGTTTGCTGTAACACATTTTGCCCTAAGTGGGATGGGTATGCCCAGACGTGGGTCCCTTGCTCACTGCGCCACTGGATTCAAGCTAGCCTGGCTGAAGAAGGGTGACATACCCTGAAACCTGGTCCAAGGATGCTTGTTTCCTTTCCAGGGAGGACCTGGCCTGGCAGTTCAGTCTGGACTGTTCCCATGGGGCACAGGGTCAAGACTGATTTGCATATGGCTGGGTCCAAACTGGGGTGGCGTAGTGGGCAAAAGAACGATGGATTTAACCCAGATCTTTTGACTGGGGGAGAATGTTTGCATTGTCAGCATTCTGTCCATCATTTGTTTGCTGTAACACTTTTCACCCTAATTGGGATGGGTATGCCCAGACGTGGGTCCCTTGCTCACTACGCCACTGGATTCAAGCTAGCCTGGCTGAAGAAGGGTGACATACCCTGAAACCGGTCCCAGGATGCTTTTTTCCGGTCCAGGGAGGTCCTGGCCTGGCAGTTCGGTCTGGACTGTTCCCATGGGGCACAGGGTCAAGACTGATTTGCATATGGCTGGGTCCAAACTGGGGTGGCATAGTGGGCAAAAGATCGATGGATTTAACCCAGATCTTTTGACTGGGGGAGAATGTTTGCATTGGCAGCATTTCGTCCAT